>KK121419.1:233430-349901 GCA_000611955.2 Stegodyphus mimosarum
TTTTTTTTTTTTTTTTTTTTTTTTAATATTAGATTGTTTTTAGATTTCGGCAGTTCATTGCCAAGTAGTATATGGCAGTTTTGAGTTTGTTTCGTAGTAACTTTCTCTTTTGGAGTTTTTTCAGCCATACCTGGGCATTTTCAGCTGTATACGGCCGGAAATGTAGGTCTTTGGTGATTTCGCATTCGAACATGTAGTGTTCGATGGAATTTGTTGAGCCGCGTCTGCATGAATTTCTATACTGGAAGCTGGCTCGCTACTGTACAGGAGCAAGAGAATTTAAATGTTGGAAGTTGCAAAAAAGCAAGGCCAATTAATTGCAACTATCAGAACTGGTAGAAACTAACACCTAGCGTGCATGCGAAGCTAGAAACACGCTCTGTCTTAAAATCCAGAAACCTCCGTTTAAATACTGGCTACTCATAGAATTCTTGTCAGAATACGGAAAGGAGAATTTACAGAAAAGACTGAAATTATAAATAATTGGTTAATTAACATAAGATTGCTTATGGACTTGAAGAAATGATTGTTGGAAACTCCATTGGTATTCAAATAAATGCATGATGAAGTAATGAACGATTAAATGCAGATATCACTGGAATATGATGAATTGAATTTCGTTTTAATATATGAAAGAATCACCTGTATTCGCATATGACTTTAAGTGATGTTCCGTTTCGAGCATCAAAGGTTTATTTTATATATCATCTACTCTCATTTAGAGTATTATTTTATTTGCGAGTTAAGCTTTATGAAAGATAAGGAAGAAGCGTTCAGAAATATTGTGTCACTTTTCTGGTGGTATTAGCTAAGGAAATGGTTCTAAAATTAGTTCTTGGGGGAAGCAAAATGTTTAAAATATGTAGAAAAGGAAGAAGAAACACGCGGCTGTTCCACTTGCCCGAGTGTCAAGTTGTAAAAAGGAAAGAGTTTGTTTATATGTATATGTTTACGTGCTTGTATTTTATGAGACCTGTGCTTTGTCTACTAAAAACTATGTATAAAAAATAAATCTTATCCTCTCTTTTTAAACATAATAACAATCATAACAAAAATAACCCTTTTCCTCAGGAAATAAGTTAATTTCTACATATTTAGAAGTTGCTTTTATTATCATAAGAATATTGCATCATCATTTGGCTTATGTTATATCCACAGACTGTTTTGAGCACGAAGAAATGGTTTTGTGCAATCCACAGAAAATCACGGTAATTTATTAGATTGAAATCTCGTTCAAATTTTATAGTTATATTAAATACTCAGATATTCAGAAAATTATATAATTTTTCATTTTGTTTTCTTTTGGAAGATTCATTGTCAGAAACAATCATTTCAACTTTTTTAAAATCAGCTTTACATCTTTGTTTCATGTTTAGAAGTAAATTTGTACTTTATAATGGAAACACGTAATCTCAATATATCGCATGCAAAAATAATGATTCCTGACCAAACCATACCTTTCACATGCATTCAGACTTCGTTAACAAGCCACCCAGATATTCAGGCACTGCTCTTATTAAGTCATATTTGCTTAGTCTAGCCCAAATTTTACTTCATTTCCAAATAACGTATACTCAATATAAGTCGCCTTTTAGATGCTGATTCCGGCTATCATCGAAACTCACGATTTAAGTATATACGTTCGGAATTAAAACAGATTTCTTTTTCGTCCAAACTTTTCCTCCAGACTATTTACATTCCTATTCCTTTTGAAATCCATTGAATCAGCTATCAAGTGGGAGTCAAGAACACATACAAAGGTAAACTATGCAGTTTTCTGAAAAGATAAATGGAATTAAATTTTATTATACTTATTATTTAAGTATAATTTCGAAATTCCACTGGCATCTCCTACACTGTAACCTCATTTTTTGTCCTCCAAGTAGGATATTTAGCAGTAGGATTGTTTACAGATTTTAAGTTTTCGACTAATTTCATTGAAAGACATTTTAATGCTGTAATTTGAAGAAGGAAACGCTCATTGCTCAGCAAAACTTGTCGTAACTGCACTGACATACAAATATCCTAAATCCAGTTATGCATGTTGTTAAGTATGCTTAGCCATTGAACGAAAAGAGCAGAACGTTGCTAAGCGGAAGGGGAACAAGCTAGAAGATACAAAAGGTCCATGTTGGCTTGCCGTGTAAATTCCGAACTGTTTCCATTGTTGTATATTCATGTAGGCATATTAGGTATCACCAAGCATCGCTTATTGCTAAGTTTTGGCACCAGTGGAAATTTCGAGGATCAACATTCCGGGGTAATCCGAGTGTCCCCTACTTCTCTTCCCCTACATCCAACCTCTCGATATATTTTGTGTGCCCCCTTGCCGGACAGACAGTATCTGTGCCTTCTGCGAAATTCAAACACTTGTTCTTCGATAAAGCTTTCAGCGTCACTAACTACTACCCTGTCTGACCAGCGGATGTTGTCAGCAGTGGTTTCAAGACGCCATCCTTCAGCCGGGGGAGGGCAGAGACAAACCGCAAAGGACCACTCAACACGCGGACCGAGTCATCGTGCTCACTGCCACACTTGCAACAACGGCTACGTTTTAAACCATTTAGTGGAGCTTACTCGCATCCTGAGACATTTGCTTTCGTTTAGAACTTTTAGAATATGACTGGTAAATGTGAATTGCGTTACGGACGCCCATATCGAAGTCTCTTAACGGCGGCTAATCTCCAAAGACATTTCGCTTAATGTCGCGCCCGTGGAATGCAGCGGATAGCAGTCGTATCGTTCAGGGATAAATCCAGGTTCTCGTTTGTCCGAAAGACTACCATATTGTATTTGGAAACTACCAGACCAGCGATTCTCACCTCATGCTATTCTAGAGAGGCATATTTGCCGTGCAGGAAGCTATTTCTTTTGATAATTGGTCCCCTTTCGTCATCTTGCGCAATACCCTGGTCGGCCAACTTTACGTCGATGGCATCCTGCCTTCTGTTATTGTACCCACACTGTTCATTCTGCCAAGGGCTATTTTTAATGGCCATGTCTCTGCGATATGGCATTAGCAAGCAAAAATGTCACTACGGAATTTCTCTGGGATATAGCAACCTTCTCATAGCATCCTAATCGCAAGAACTTTTCCTCGTTGAGTATGTTTTGGATATGGTCGGCTACTAGCTCAAGCCACCACAAAATATGTGTGAATAGGCTGCGTAATTATCCCGAATCTACCGAACATCCTTCGAGATGCAGACAGTTCTTTAGACGCTTCGATAAATCCATCTCAGACTTCATATCTGCATAATAAGAAGACTAGAAATCTCAATAGCCCCAAATTGTTTCAATCTCCTCTAAATTGTTTCGATTACATTAATCTCCTCTCAGGAAAAGTCGTGGAATGATATCTAACTACCTCTTTAAATATTCCGTTTACAGCAATAGTTTAATACGTAATAACGATTTTGGATTTTGCAGGTTACGTTCAACAAAGCATGCTGTCAGTTCAATTCATCTTGTTAACAATAAAAAAATAAACCAATTTCATTTTTCAATAATTCGTCTTAAATTTAAATCTGCTTTTAATTCTGTATGGTGGCCATGAGTTTTTAAGATTTCTACGTCCCTTTAGTGCTCTCAAAAGGTTTTACTATTTACTGAAGATTATCTCAAAAACAAGTGTAATTCTTTACAAAAGCACTGAAATTTGCATCACCAGTTCAGAAGATGTCCCCAGGGTCTTCCGTGAGTACAAATGCCTGAAACATCAGTTTAAGAGCATCATTGCTTATTCATGGCCAAACTTGTTGCTTTCGAAGATGTTGCTACTATCACAGCTGGTCGTACGAAAAATATTTTTCAAGATAAAATGCAAGAATCAAAAACTGCAAATTTCTCTTATTAAATTTCAAGTTTTAGTAGTTCATAATTTAGAATATAATGTTTCTAATCTTCAGCTCTAAAAGATGATAATCAAAAGTTAAAGACTTTACAAACAATTAAATACGTTGGCTTAACAATAACGAGAGCGTCTCCTGGATTCCTCATTTGTAAAATATTGAGCTTCGTACAACATCAACAGTTAACTGCCTATGATTCATACACGGTTACTCAAATACTCAAATTAACAGATTTCTTCTAAACACAGTAACACCAAATATGCTAAATTAAGGAAACGGCATTAAGACACATCTAGTCATGGGGAGGAAGATTAAGTGATTAAACTCAAAAGAAGCTTTTTATGCTTTTCACTAGTCTAGTGCATCATCTCTTAATGTTTTAACTGATACTTTACCTATCAGTGCAGAAACGTAAAGTGAACCACTTAGCCAAGCCGTTGAATTTTATGATAAAAACTTCCTGCCATCTAAAAGCGAAAAGATAAATAATCCTAATCTTACTCCCATCGCATCGCTTCAACAAAATGGAATTCTCCATGTCTGATACGAATTCAATTTCCCTTTAACTGCATGCATTGATGGATAAAAATCGAAGAAAAGGCTGATTCAGAAGCCTATTTCCAAATTTTTATTTCAAATATCATCCAATGGAATGGACACCTTTATAATAATATTAGTATATTTTAGACTTAAAACCAGTAACTTAAATTTCCATCCTTAATAACCTCAACGTATTAGCTAAAACCTTTGCCTTCCAAATTAAATTATTTAAATTCCTTGGTTTAAATAGCATGGTAGCCATTTAGACATATTAACCAAAGAAACAGTACTTGGGTGGTACTAAAATATCCTTCCATAGCCTCAATCAGAGTTCAAACATCAACTAAAACGGCTCACTTTGAAATATTGGCAGGATATATGGAATAATGCTTCTAAGAGAAAACGCATCTATAATTTATTTACAAATGTTAAGCCTCTCATCTCTGTTTTCGGATACTTTCTTAAATCGCTTTATAACAGACCACCACCCGCTCTTCACATATTTCTATTTCATGAAGTGGAGAAAGTTCCGGCATCTATATACACGGTAAAAAAAAGCTTTCCTGATTATTACATATTTTCATACTAATTAACTGATGGAAATCACGTAAATCTCTACGAAATGATCCGATTGTATTCCAGAGATTCCCCTCGTGGGAAATCGATTGATAGTGTAATGAAATGCCATTGAACAGCGTAATTAGAGTTCAAAATGCGATTTTGAGTAATGGCCTATTTTCGAATAACGCTTTCCTATAACTCGGGTACCTTGGCGTGGTCGGGGGGGGGCTCCCACTAATGGTCCAAAGCCCGAGTTCTACAAGCCTACTACTATCTTCTCAGTGTGAACCCCAGGATTCTGGGAAGAGAACACCTTGTCTGGACACTTTTTTTCTCTCTTCAAACTTGTTTAAAATGGATAATAATATAACGCCACGGACTATGTAAAAGAGGCGCAAATAATTCAAAATGGGCTTGAGGACTTATTGAAAGACAAGTCCAGCAACATCCCTAAACCTGTACAGCAGGAAATCTGTTACCAGTTTCAACTTTTAATGAATATGGTCATCGATCAATGTTTGGACTACAGTAAATTAGAAGGCAAAATAGAACAATTCAAAAGTGACAAAGACCTCTTTCCCAAAATTTTTGCCGAAGCAGTTAAGCAACCAATGGTTGCACAACCAACAAAAGTAAAGTCTAAACCTAAAAAGATAACTCAACAACATGTTACCCTCATTTGTGGAACGGAGGGCAATAAGGTTTCCGAGCAAATTAAACGACAAATACACAGAACAGTAAATTCAGCCCAATTAAGAATCGGAATTAAAAGAATCAGAAACATCAGAAACGGCGGTTTACTGATAGAAACAAACAAAGAGGATGAACTTAAACTTCTAAAAACAGAGATTCAAAATAATGATTCTCTAAAACAAAAACTGGATATAAAGCATCCAAGGAAGAGAAATCCACGCATTATTATCTATAATATCCCTAAAAATGTATCAAAAGAAGACCCATTGCAAGGAATAGCAGCACAAAATGAAGGTCTTAAGATGGATCAAATAACGGTTAGCTTTCCTATAAAAGCAAAAGACAAAAATCACTGGGTTTTAGAAGTACACCCAAAAATGTATAACTTAACAATGAAGATAAATAAAGTATGTCTGCATTGGGAAAAATTTAATGTCAAAGAGTTTCTCAAACCAGTACAATGTTATAAATGTTGTCAATATGGTCATATAAGTACAAAATGTGTAACGGAAGAAGCATGTGGATTATGTGGGAATATAGGACATAACTATAGATCCAGCAATAACTCTATAGCTCTATAAAGAAGTGCATAAATTATTCAGAAAGAAAGGCAAATAACAATGCAAATTTTCGAATAGATCATTCAAGTTATGATCGAGACTGCCCAACAACAGCTTTAGAAATTGAAGAGCTTAAACGCAGGATCCGTTATGGTTAATAGTACCTGACAGATAAAACTAAAAGCCTTACAAATAAATGTTGCACACTTCCAAGCAGGTACAGCACAACTAAAGCAAAACGTCTGTTCACATAGAGGATCTTTTAAGAATGTATAGTTGTGATAGTATTATAGTGGGTGATTTTAACACAAAAAGTACCATCTGGGGTTCTCCCTTTGAGGATCCAAGAAGGGCGGAACTTCGTGAATTTGCAAATACATATGACCTTCAAATAAAGAATGATCCAAATCATCTGCCTACCCACTCATACAGTACAGGCAGGAGTTGGATAGATATTACTCTAACTAAATCCCCTAGTATGAAGGACGGTCCTTCATGAGATATGAGGCAGTGATCACAACTATATTTATTTCGACATTAGTAAGGACTATATCCCTCGAAAAAACAAATACAACTTATTAAAATGGATTGGCTCAAATTAAAGGCCCAACTCTCATCATATTTTGGGGACATTAATATAGACTCAATAAATGAACCAAAGAAATTCAATGATCTTATTATGGAATGGACGACTAAAACTCAAACCATATGTTCAAGCCTACAACCGAAAACAAATAACAAGCCTACAATTAGTCATAAAGGAGTTCCATGTTGAAATGTACAATTGCAAAACTGGAGAAACAAGGTAAAAGCAGAAAGAAAAAGATTCCAACGGTACACATGGGATGAAGATCTACGTACCCAATATAAGATCTCTTATAAGAAAAACTTAGCTATCTACAAATGAGAATTACTGAAAGTAAAAAGGCTATGTTGGAAACATCATCTTAATTCCATTTCTCCAAAATCCCCATTTGGAACTCACTATGGCATTGCAAAAGATGCATTAAAACATTCATTCCAACTCAGTAAAATAATAAAGTCAGACGGGACTGTAAATTGCAACATCCGTCACACCATTGAACAGCTGTTGTCACATCATTTTCCTACAGACTCTAATATAGATGAATTAGAATGTGACAAACTTTTACGAAGGGACCTCCAAAAGCCTTTTTATACACAGAACGACCTGCTTTTTACCGAAGAGGCAGTAGCTAATGTTATAAATGCATTGAATCCTGGCAAGGCGCCAGGAATAGATGATTTACCAAAAGAAATAATTAAAGAGGTGTATCTGGCAAATCCATCGTTCTTTACTATATTTTTGAACAAACTCTTAGAAGCCGGTACATTTCCTAAATACTCGAAAAAAAGCAAAATTAGTTCTCTTCAGTAAGGATGATAAGAATCCACATCTGGCAGCTTCGTACCGACCAATTTGCTTACTCACTGCTTGAAGCATGGAAGCAAGGTTTTTGACAGATTAATTACATCAATATTGAGTTATTTTCTACTTTCAAACCATAAATTAGCCTCTTCTCAATATAGCTTTACTCCAGGGCGGAGTACTACTGATGCAATCCAGGAAATCACAAAATTTGCTGATTCTAAAAAGAAAATAAACTCCACTCTTGTGTAATTTCGCTTTCAACAATATCTGGTGGACGGCAGGCACTTCTCTCTGAACTAAAGCGTCTAAAATGTCCGCATAACCTATACAAGGTTATACGAGATATGTTAACAGATCGTATAATAACTTATGATTATCAAGTTATTGCTGTAAATAAAAAACAAGAAAAGGGATGTGTACAAGGTTCCAATTCGGGCCCTCTATTTTGGAACATCGTTATGAATACGGCATTGGAACTTGAATAAGCAGAAGGCACAAAAGCCCGCGCTTGCGCAGACAACCTAATTTTAATGATTTCTGGAACCTCAGTAGCTTAAATTGAGCAACGAGCAAAGTGGTTGATTTCGAAGTTACTGCAATGAACAAAAAGATATAAGCTTGAATTTGAAAAGAAAAATCTGAACTGCTCTTTCTCCCATATAGAAAACCAAAATTAAAACCTCCTAAAATTGCGATTGGAGGCACCCATATTAAACCAGTTAAAGAACTGAAATATTTGGGCCTAATCTTGGACGAAAAGTTATCCTGGGTTCCCCATATACACTCTTAGACAAAAAAAAAACGACGCAGCACCGAGAAGATATAAAGCAAATTGGACACAAATTGATGTGCATACAGGTTTCGTCGGAAAATGCAAAATTTTACATTTTGGTTGCCAATGAATGAACGGTTGTCGCTACAGCGCATCTGATCTGCGCAACGGGCAAGAGGAGAAATTACCATTTCAGGTCATAAATTCTGCACGAATTTCATTCCGTGTACTCAGGTAGATAGTAACTATGCCTCGCTTACAGGTGCGCGAACAATATGCGCACATGTCAGAATTTGAGAGAGGTCCAGTAGTTGGGCTCAAAGAAGCCGGTTGGTCTTATCAGCGAACAGCTCGACATTTGAGCAGGAGCGATGCCGCTATTAGACGACGTTGGCAGGAATGGGTGAAGCATGGCCGCACACAGCGTCAAGAAGGAAGTGGTAGGCCTAGAGAAACGACAGAACGTGAAGACCGAGCAGTCGCCAGAGCAGCATTCACATCCCCAGATGCATCATTATCATCGATTGTATGTGCAACTAGTGTTCAGTGACCACAAGGACAATTCATAGACAGCTCACAGAAAGGGGGCTGAGGTCATGGCGCCCCTTACGCTGACTACCATTGACCTCTGTACAACGTCAAGCCCGTTTTCAGTGGTGTCGGGCTCATTCGCACTGGAATGTCCCTGACTGGAGTAGAATAGTCTTCAGTGATGAGTCCGCTTTGAACTGAGCCCCGATGACCAGCGAAGGCGAGTCTGGAGACGCCCCGGACAGCGGTGTGATACCAACCTGATTGTCTTCCGGCAGACAGGCCGACAACCAGGAGTGATGGTCTCGAGTCCCATTTCATTTCATAGTAGGACCCCTTTGGTTGTCATCCGTCGCAGCCTTGCAACACAGCGGTACGTCGACAAAGTTCTAAGGCCCGTTGTGTTTCCCTTCATGTCACGCCACCCTGGGCTTATATTTCAGTAAAATAATGCCCACCCCCACACTGCACATGTTCCTACTGCTTGCCTTAGTGCTTGCCGAACATTACGTTGGCCAGCAAGGTTGCCGGATCTCTCTCTTATTCTTCTCTATCTACCAAGCACTTCTTTAGATTAATGAAAATTCTCCAATAAAGTCAGGGCATCTTTTCTCCGATAGTCAAGCGGCTTTGGAAGCAATAACAAAATTCAACTCGAATCTTGCTATCGTACAAGAAATAAAAAGGATCATTCCAAACCATGGTTTAAGAACCGCCGATATCATACATATTCTATTGGAATGCCCAGATTTCTCGGAACTAAGACAACAATTTTTCAAACGAACCATGAATGAGGATTCAATAAGAAAATTAATCAACAGTGACAAAGGATGTTTACTATTAAGTGACTTTATGAAACATATTTATGATAACGAGAGTCAGTTATTTTCATAATGTATATGAAATAATCCTGTCAAAATGTTTGCATAATTTTATATCTGACTGTTTGTTCCTGATTGTAGTATTTCGATCATTTATTAATCAAGAATTGTCAATGACTGTTGATAAATAATATCTAATGTATTCTCATTATGTTTGCGAATACTCTCTTACATACTGTATGTTAGTTTTCATGTAATTCATATGACTCGTTTTAAAAAGCGTTTGTAAAAGATTTAAAAATCATCTTCTGTTTCTAATAATCATATAATGTAAGTTTTATTTCTAATCATAATGCATGTATTTTTTGAAAATTGAATAAAGAGTTTGGCGAGGCCAACAAATCTGTCCAGACAGATGATAACTGTCAAACTTTTAGCCTATTTTGCTCAAAACCGTTTCCATTTCTTGTATTCCAGAGATTGATAATTAAAAACAAACGTCACATTCCCAAATTTTTAAAATCATGAAACAATTCTTTCTTAGGATGTAGATCTTTGCCAAGTGTAAGATCTTGCAGGCGTCATAAACTTTTTAAAGTTGTATAGTTGTATTATGAACCACTTATAAATTAAATAAACTGTAATGATGTATTCATATTTACCATCTCAAGCGTAATGTATCATTTCGTTAGATTCTTTTTTAAATTACTTATTTTGTTTTCTTTCTTTTTTTTTTTCAATTCCAGAACTATTTTTATATTTTGAATTAATATGTAAGTAATGGTCTTCATACAGTTAATAATTTTTTATGACTTCCATGTACTAAAAATCTGTATGCGGCGTACATGAACTGAATGTGCTGTCCATGGGGTTGTACTCGTATTGTTTCTCTACTTTTTAGAAATACTTAATTTTGTTCTTTCGTGAAAAGCTGGTCCATTTCAAAGAGGTCCCGTTTGGAAATTTTTAATACAGTTCATTGTACCATTGTGTTCTGAATACTTCCACTTCCCTTTCTTTTTTGTTATATTTATTGCTTTTCTGGTTTTCTTGTTCCACCAAAGCAAGGGTTCCCAACTTAATATGAGAAACTTTAAACTATATTATATCTTACTGTGTAAAAATGTTATGTTTAACAAGTACTGGTTCAAAAGGACACGGTGGGACTGGAGAATGCAACCTAATTGGTAAATTCTGAGCCTTTTGAGAAATAGCAGAACTTCGTCTTCTAGACGGAACTCAATTTTTTTCCCAGCGTTTTGTTTTTAATGGTTAGGGTGAAAAGGCGTGACGCCTGTATTAAACTTGAAGTACTCGTATATATAAAAAATCACCGTGCAGCTGCTAATGTGTCTGTCCTAACAGGTATAAAAAAGGTCCTTTGTTATGAGGTTTTATGAAGGGAGTGAACTGCAAGTCAGTCAAAACAAAAACACTGAATGAAAGCAATTTAATCTTTAATACGCCTGTATTGTGGGTCATAACTTAAAGCATAACAATGTTATAGTCCACTTGATATTAAATGTAGCATAAAATATACGCTTGACGAATTCACAAATCAGTTTAAATTAAAAAGAGTGACAATTTCCTAGAGCATAATCAGGAGTTTAAAATTCAGTTACAACCTACAAGTTGAATAGCTATTCTATTAGACTGTTCCACACAGGCAAGATTTACCGGCCATTCGCCAAAACCGGTAATTCCTATTCCGAGCTTTTCTCCCTTTAGCTCCCTTTATCACTTACACCCAAAGAATTTGTAAGAGAGAAAAAGTGCAAAGAAATTTTAATAATTAAATAGTTAAACTCAAACTAAATTTTCACAGCTTTAGCAACTGATCGATGCTTTTTACATCGTTGGTCCTCGGCGTCATCTTTAGTCCTCACTTTGATTGATCCTTCACACGTTTTGGCTATACCTTCCTTCCAGATGTCCTTGACCAGCTAGCTTCATCACGATGAATCGCATTTTCAAGGGTCATGGTTTTTTTTTAACAGGGTATGTATGTTGATGCTTGAAGAAACAGCATGAAAGGATCATGAATGCTTGTATCAAATGAACAGTTGAATTACCAGTAATTACTCCAGAAATAATCAATTTCCAAATATTTTTCTTCGCTTTAATATGATACGAATTACCTTATTTTGTTCCTTCGTACATATGCTTTAAATACATTTTAATTCTCAAAGGATATTATTGCTCACAGTTTTTTTATGCAAATATTTTCCTCACTTTAATTGGAAAAGACCTTTTCTTGCAAGAAAAGTCTCTCTGAAAAACAGAACATTTTATTTTGGCCCAAGGATGACATAAAGAAATTTTATAGCATATTCATTACATTATGGCAAGACATTTGTGGTAGGAAAGGAACGAGAAAAAAAAACTACAAAGGTCACTGATAATCATTATGATCGTTGACAAATGTTACCTGAATTACCTGAATCATGAGCTTTTTAATTTGTCTTCGACGCGTCCTCGAATACTGGCTATTCGGCAAAGCATAAAATATTTAAAGTCGATATCTAATGTCTGTTTATTGACTAATAAAGTGTGCCATTTAAAGGAAATAAGAGCACTTCTTAGAAATTTAAATCTTTATTTATTTTTTAATTTTGCATCTAGTTCATACAACTCAAATTAAGTTGAATTCATAATACAGCCAACAGATAACTTTCATGAACATTTGCAAGTTTCTCGTAGATAATGATAGATGTTTCTATTGCCGTTTGTTACAGATTTTTTTTTAATTTTGTAATAGTAAGTTTTTTTTCGGAGTGTTAAATTGTTCGTGTGTGTCTGTTAAATTAAAAGTAACTATTTTTTTCAAATTTGTTCAAAAAGTGATTACTTTCTGAATGTTTTGATAAAATTCTGTTTTACTATTTTGCATTCAAATATACGATTTGCTTCTCTAAACTGAAAAAAAGAAAAGAAAAAAAAGTCAAGTAAATGAGGAGCATTAATTTAAATAACAAGCATTAATGTCTTTAAATCCTTTATTGAAATTTCATATCACTATATACAGGTTTTCCGAGAATGGTTGGGAGAATTTCATGTTGTCTGAATGAATTATGTGCTATATGAAATTGATTGAAAAAACTTTTATTTCATTCAGTCATTCAAAAGGGTTATGTGCATGAATTATTGGGGGTCCACTTGGTTGATACTAATGTCAACTTGAGTGCATATTTGGACATCTTTCTGTTCCCACTTGTTGGAGCAAACGAAATGGAAGAGCTGGACAAACTTCTGCGAAACTGATTCGAAGACCCGATTTACTTTACTGAGCGAATTTACTCTGATTCCAGAAAACAGAGTTGTAACTCTTCTATTGTTCACGGACAGCTCTTATCGTTAAGTATGCCAGGACTGCAGTCTGATTCGCAAAAAACATGCCAGAAAAATTCAATTCGCATTTTGAAGGAGAAAGAATATTTATCCTTCCAATATTAAAAGTAACTTGTCACTTTCCAACTTTTTGAAAATTTTTTATTCTGGAATTTTATGGTTAATCGCGTGTAGAAAGAGGTTTTATGGAATCTCAAAAATTACAATTGGGAAAAGTTAGTTGAGAGAATTAGCGTTTGACTGATCTGATTTTTTTGATCCCATACCTTATCAGGACTTAGTGTTCTATGCATCTTTTTTGGAAACATAAGTACAGTCTGTAATCGGGTTCTTATCCTCAAGTTCTAAGTCCTGAACTGGAACAGGGAGCGGAAGGTACGCTATGTTCTGATGTAACTGCTGGGCTGGCGATTAACTGCACGTGAAAGGGATTTGAAATCCTCTTTTATTAAATCACTATTAAATACAAACTTCCCAACTCGGGAGAGATACAGAACGTAAAAGACCGCACTTGGGTCGAATTTAACAATACAATAAATTTAAATAAATTAAAATAGAACTTAAGCTTTGCTTCGCAGAGCAATTCGCGGAGTTTGGCCTCTACCTAAATGGTGCGTAGCAAGATATACTAAATACTAACGCACTTTAATTTGTTTTACAATGCAATCACGTAGTAAGCACTATGGCTTATAAATTTAAACTGCTAGCTGGTCAGGGGAACGTTGAGCGGCATGACCGTGATCTGAGACTAAGCTCTCACACACCGAGAGAGGTTTCTACCTCTGGCTTAAATAGTACTTGGCTGTACTTCAATAATTAGCATAAGCTGAAACCGCGCGCTTCTTGTGACGGGAAGTTGAAGCAGAGAGGAGATAGACAGATTTAACTTAAAATAAAACTTGGTTAGTTTAACTAAAACCTTACAACCTCTCTCGACATTTTTATATATATCGCTCGATGACACAGATTTCCAAAACATACGGTTCTTCATATAAATAAACGGAATAATTTCACGAAGAGCGCGGCAGCATATGCGCAAACTGAGATGCGCATCTTAGGATCAGATCATGATCCCAAAAGTTGTCTTCTCTTCCTAGACACTTGTCAGAATGGCTTTCTCCGATAAGTTGAAGATACCGTTTTTTTGAGTCAATCTTGTTCGCTCAAGTAGTAGACGGACCCAGTGATCGTAGAATAGGCGTCCTGCTTCCAAATGTTTTTCATCAAGGTTATTGTTTGTGACTGATGAGTCATAAAAGAGAACAGATTCATTTTAATGAGCGAATGGTTCTAATCCGATCCCATAAAAGAGCGGTAAAGATACCGATATCACAGACTTTCTGCGATTGAAATATCGCTTGGCTTTGTGATCCATAAACAAGATGAACTGAATCGCCCATTCGATTTCCAGGTCGGTAGATTGGTAGAAATTGACCTTCTTTATGTCCCTCCTTCCCAAGGAAAATTACTAAACTTTTTCCTTTGGATCTTTGTCGAAAATAAATTTTTTAGTAAAACTTAAGTTTGCTGTGAACGAACTAAAAAGCTTGAACCTCTTAAGAAAGGAATACATTAACTATTGCGGTGTTGATCTAGACCAGAGGTTCACAACGGGATCGCTATTGATACCCCGGGGATCGACGAAATTTTAAAGAGGGTGAGTTATGATCGATGGGTCTGCTGAAGGATTAATAGCCGAATTTGAATTGTCACTTGATCGACATGATAAAGATCCTACGTGTTACGGGAAAATGCATTAATAAAATTAATAATTTATTACTTAATTGATATAAAGCTGTATCATAGGGTAAGTAAGTAAATTATATAAAATAAATGCACGGGGGAAAATATATTGACATTATTCAATAAATTTTAAAAATCAGTAATAAATTTTTAATATACAAACTTTTTATGCAGTAACTGCAATATAAGAACGTAAAACATAAGAACGCGAGAAAACACAATCAAAATAATATGACGATTTCAAAACTGGAGCATAGAACAAGAAATAAGTTGAATATTTTTGGTAGTAATTTTTAAAAATTAAACTAAACGATTTTTTGCGAAATATTTAAAATTTGCATCATTACATCAAGCGCAGTTGTCACGTTAATTAAAATCGAACCTTCGTTCAATTAGAATCTGGGACTTTGTTTCTGGAAACCTGTTTAGAGCTGTAAAATTAATAATAATAATAATGCAAAAAATAATCAAATAAACTATTTCTTCAAAACTTTTGCATATTCTTAATCTAATTGTTATCTTTAAGTTATTTATGTATTTCATAGAATCATTCATTTGTAGAATGATTATGTTTAGGAATCGTCAACTTAGAAGTTCTAGAAGACGTAGAAGTACGGAACGAAATTGAACATCTTTCATGCCGTTATTGGTGCACAAAAGCAAAACTTATCGATTTTGCTCGTAATCTTTCTAAGCAACTAAATTAAATTAAAAGCATTTTTGTTTCATCCCATATACTTACCGAAAGACCTCGTAGACCTCTTCATAGAGACGTTCTGAAATCCAAACATTCACTCTCAGACAACTTCTACTATTAAATTTTATTATTTATAATTTGAATAATTCGACATTTTCCGTGTTTTGTAAGCTTATAGTATATGTAACTGAAATAAAAATAAGTATCAAAATATTTATGATAACAATCCAATAATAAACAATGCCTTATTTTATATATAAATTTCGAAAATAACCCAAATCTGCCTAGGGGCAGATCTACCCATCTGCCTAAGGGTCTTCGGGCAAGACTTTCTAATGGAAATGGCCTGTAGCCACTTTTCACATGCGGAAAACCACAAAAACGACCATGCAGCCAGCCCGTTCGCCAGGAACCTTAATTAAGTCGAACTACTAATGTTCGGCGACTTTACCCCTGCAATTTACGTCCTATCGCCAGCTGTCCCCGAGGTTATTGCTGTTTCAGCCATTTTGCTAGCTGACATTAAAAACGCTATGTTAAAATATTTAAGCCTGCTTAAGTAGATGACTACTGCATTACTTCGAATATGAATTTCAACTTCTGCAATTTTAAACACTCGCTTGTGGTCAAGTCTTGTTTGTAAGCGGAAGTGGTTAACTATTAAACTTAAAAATTTAATAAAATAGTCTTTTAACCTTCTCAAGACTTTGTCACCTTAATTTAGACTGAAGTAATTACTCGTTTACTATTGTAGTGGGATCTACGGACATTGACTTAAACTTTTATACAACCCAAACCCTATAAAATTAGGAATGTTGTTAAGTTTCATTCTTATTGCACCTGAGAATTCGTTTGGTTCTTATACTGTTTTTTACGATATTTAGTAAAAGTGTACTTTTTAAATACGAGAGACATTAATTATTATTTCTGGCTTATTTTTTATTTGTTGATTATTTATTAGTTTTTTGTAGCATCAGTCTTCAACTACAACGGGATTTCAACACTTTTCCCTACTTTCTTTTCAATTTGACATCTGAAATATATTTCTTCTTTTTTCCTTTACAATCATGCTATTGAGTTTACTTTCGAGATTAATTAAAAGCCTTAGATAGCCTTTGCAAAACTCATAAATAAGGACAGCATATTACTTTAGAATTTATTCTCCAATTAGCGAAAGTAAAAGTCAGTTATTGCTATGAATATGAACCCATTACTTCAATTAAAATCTTGTGCGAAGGTAGTCAGCGGGTTTACCCATGCATTTGAACTAATAAATCCCTTCTTTAATCACCTGTTCTTGTAACGGTTGGAAACTAATTGATTATTAGATTTGTCACCATGGTTACTTTGCGTTTGTATATGAATATTGCTACTAAATAAATCTGATTGAAAATGGAATATTACGCGAGAACTGGAACAGTTAATATGTAATATTTTTCTTAAGTAAAAACTTTACTCATTATTTTAAATCAAGTCCAGGTTTTTGGGAAAATGTGTTTTTTTATCATCATTCATCACAGATATCTGAAAGCTAGCTCATTAAACTAGCTATTTATGACAAATATATTTATTATTTATACGCAAAATCCTGCGACAGTTTTAATCTTGTGATATAGTGTATACACAGCTAGGCTACTTTTCTCTTTAAGGCTTTGTAGTGCTTTCAGATGGATTCAGATCATAAAATAAAATGCACAGTCATTATGACATATCAATGAATGTTGTTTGCTCCTGAACTTGAGAATTTTTCTAAATTAATTATCTATTTAATCACCTACTTATTTGGTTAACAAAGCCATGGTTGCTCAATAGACTTACTAGCTTATCAAAACAATCGTTCTTCATTTGAATGGATGTCCTTGTGAACGGCTATTAAAACGGATACTAAAGGAAATTTATTTAATCGAGCTTCAGATGTTGTAGAGTGGGCCCGTCAGACTCAGTATTTGAAGAGGGCCAAATCAGGTACGGATGGGGGTGATATATCTGGTGCCGCCAATTTGCATAAATGTGCCGGATTGAAGTTAAGTTTAGTTCGCCAAGGTACAAAGGCAGTCTCGGCATTTAAGCCCAGTATCTTTAAGAAATTCAGCATATAACATGAAGTATATAACCTTCATCAAGATTTCGGAACGTTCCTTTTAAGTGAATAATTTCCGGCCTTAATAAAGGTAATGCTTTTGCTAAGTTAGCCATTGCGTATCAAGACATAAGGGATGCGGAAGCACATTTATGAAGTTCACTTTGCGCCCCGAAGGATGAGCGCTTCATCAAGATACCAGGAAGTCCATGGTTGGGTTTTTCTTAAATAAATTGCTAACACCTACGTGCATAAAGGTGCTGGCACACTTTTAAAGTTCAATTTACAGCTTGATGAAAGTAACTTCAATGAAAGTGATGAGTGACTTTTATGAGGGAATCTGTTTTGGCAAAACCTTCGTCATAAAGATGACGGCACATTTATACACGTGGGCCTCTGTCTGTCGAGGATGCCTTGCCATAAAGGTGCTGGTACTGTTATAAAGTTACGTTTATGACTTAAAGAAAACAATTTTTGTCGCAGTGTTGGTACCTTTAAGTCAGAACATCTTTATTACAAGTCTTGGTACCGGCAGGATATACGCATTCCGTACAGCGCCGCGCACATACAGAAAAATCCGTTTTTTGTGAGCGGACATATTTTTCGATGTATTATTTTCTCTGTGCTTTGGCGTAATGACGTTTACGCTGGATTCTTATGGTTTTGTTTTCGCTGAATGACGCTCATGAGCAATATAGACGCGTGAAAATTATCATTTGTTTTCTTTGGAAAATAATGCCAAACGAAAACATTTACATCTAGCTTTCTGCGGATAGTCTTCCTGCTTCATAGAATAATATCTAAAATTATAAAATCCTCGAAAAATGCTGTAATATCAAATGCAATCATAAGTGCTTAGTTTATGTAAATAGCTGAGTTCAGGAATTTAGTGCAAAAACCAAAACACATTGCATTCTAAAACGATCTTGACCAAACTGCGAAGGCAGGGTCTGCTCGTAAGTATATTATTATTGTAATTTTATTGCTCTCTGTTCTTTTCATTTTGCACAAAATACTCTGTTTGCAACTGTACATGTTTTTTCCATGTTCGTGTCCATGTCTTTTACATTTGCGACATTGTATTACCTTAAAAGAAAAAAAAATGCATTCAGTGATATTGCTGAACTGAGACACGCGTATAAAAAAAGAAACTTATTTCTCTGATAAACATTATTTTTATAGAAAAGTACAAAAGATGCTACACATTTAAGAATGGCCAATATTCATATTGTTGTTTGTTCACTTTAAATATGTATATCTCCATTTCTCTGTTCCATATCTATATAGTTTAACATAAAAGAAAATGTTTACTTTTTCAAACTGATTGCACATATCGTAAATTTACAGTGTATTGTGTTAGCTCCCAACGTTTTTGTTATTTGTGAAAGCTATTTTGACTCATGCTTTCGGAGACTGCTTCTGCAGTCTGTATGTAATGAACATGAAATAATGAATTAATAATCACAACACCTTTAATATGAACGGTTTTTAATTAAGAATACATTTACAAAAATCCCCTTCATCCAATTTCAATACACATAAAAGAAGTCAGCAGACTGGAAATAATAATACTTTTTTTTTCTCTCTCTCTCAAAAAAAGAAAAAATACACTTTTTTATATTAAATTTACCACACTATAATGCCATACGAAATGTAGTCCCATGTTAACAAAAAAGTCACTTCAGAAGCAGCAATAGTCTTTTAGGTACTACTATCAAAATATAAACAATGGTATGAAAGCGTTCTCTGGAACCCAAGCATAGACAAGGAGTTACTAAGTGTAAAGGAAATGATGTCATCAGAAGTCATATCCATATATTTCACACGCAGCATCATTATGAAATTCAGTTTTTAATAAGGAGAAAGCATTTTTCAGGTGCGGGCACCTATTTTTTCTACCTCGGCGAAAAAGTTCATCGAACCGCATAAAGGTGCCGGCACCTTTATTGACAAGACGGACTCCAGGTTGTCGGTGCCTAGAGAAATTTCCCGAATTCTTGATACCCCCATTCGCTTCTGGGTATCAGTGTACATTAATGTGGGCGTGGCAACAAAAGTCGTTTTTATACTTAACAACGTAGGCCTGAAAAAGTGAATAAATACATAAAGCCTTATCTAATATTATAATTCTATATATTATTCAATAATAATAATAATAAATAAATAAATAAAAAAGGGAGTACGAGGAGATCTAGATATTAGGTGGATGCTTATTTTTCGCAGAAACTGTCATCTTTTTCCTTCATCCAGCTTTCAGATATCTGCATCAGACGTACTCACAATATAGTCTGCTACCTTAGAATAGACACTTCCAGGTCGTATCTTCCCCCTCAAGACCATGAATCATAATCATGACAAAGACTGTTGCGGGAAAAAAGGACGAATCCTCTAGTTTGCTAAAATCTTCTGACTCGCTCTTCGTGACGATAAAAACACACGTTATGATCATATTTTAGGAAAGGTTCGCTATGACCCTGAAGTACCTATTTGAATGTAACAGACTATAACAATTTTCGGAAAAGATCTGAGGTGAATATCTGTTAACCTGGATCTCGTTGGGAACTTCTTCCTTTTCATAAGAAAAGCTAACTGTTTGACTGATACGTACTAGCGAAAACTCAGATCATTCTGGGAACTATGTTTTGCTTTAGAGTTGAGTCCTACTAAATTTCTGTTAATTCCATCTGTAAAGGACCTGACATTTTCTCAGCGTCTTTTGAAAAAGTAGCTTTCTAAAAATACAATTTCAAGAGTCCTGTTTAGCAACCAAAGAACAGTTCAGTTCACAATGAACGTTGTATCTGGTATTTACCAATGGCGAACAGGTATTGTCCCACATTCATCGCTAATTAGATTTATGTTAATTTTAAATAACAGTAACCAAGCTCATTACATTTTCTATATTTCAATACATAATTAAATAGCATAAATTTTAAAACATATTTACACGAAAGAGGAATATAAAACTAAAAATAATCTGCGGCTGCAATAGAAATAAAGCTTGTTAAGTCCACAGTTCAGGAAATCTATCAAGTTTGATCAAACATTCATAAAATCGGCCACACAAATAATCATAATCTCTTAATTAAGCCTTTACAACTTATGCTCATAAAATAAAGTTACTATTTGGCGTTTATAAATAAAATAATAAAATTTAAAGAAGTAAATATCCAACTATTACATTCATATTTTTAAGCGGAATGGCAAATATCTTTTCCGAATGCAAAAATTACAGACATAATTTTACAAATTTTAACAACAAGATGCTTTGGCTTAACAAGGAATCTTTTGAAAGAAACAACATCAGCTGTAGGAAATTTATTATCGTATTGCTTCGTTAAGGGACATTCCATTATATAATGACCCATAGATCCAATGTCCCCGCGGACACAATGATCAGTATTAGTAAATCTATGTTTATAGTAAAATGCTGGGAGGGGATATGTCCTATTATAAATCCTGAAATCCATAACTGCAAAATCTTGTTGTACTGACATACTGAAAAAGATTGCAAATTTTGAAGAGCGAGCGTTAAAAAAAAAAAAAAAAAAAAAAACTGAAATGTTTCAGATTTTAAATTACGTCCAAAGTAACTTTTTTTCATTTTGTGTGTTACCTTTATTTATTAAATATGATGCTCTTCGCCCTTAAATTGTAAAATTCAGTTTAATAGCAGTATCGCAAACTAATTTTAAACTGAGCATATCTTTAGAATTTCCCATATACAGTCTCACGCGCTGGAGATAAAAATGTTTCTTCTGTACAACGTTGTCATTGTTCACTTTGAAATCCTTCTGGTATCTGTGAAATCTTCTTTGAGTCTGTTAATCAAAAATTGGTTAAAGTTTTACAAAATATGAAATCGATAATAAAACAAATTTCAAATTTCATGGGGGCCATAAATTGTCCACATTCGCAGCAGTATTACGTCATTCAAAATTCGATGGCTTTGGGTACCGTCGTTTTATCACAATGCGAGAAAAATACGTATATTTATGCGCATTCTTCATTATTTAATTTCTTTAAATATAATACAGGGCTACAATATTTGGCAGCAACCGTTTGAAAAGTGTACCGACATTTAATGTTTCTGACGCAAAATCGCAAATCGAAAACAATAGTCCTTCAGGAACAAAGCCCTTTTGGACTAACAAGAAGATTCTAATGAGTTCTAAAAAAAGTATTATTATTCTGCGACAAGTTTTCACATGATTATAAAAAAAGCCATTGAGTGGTGATATGAAGTGATCGGTATTAAAATAACTTCGTTTTATAAAATACGTTTATTTTAATACTATCTTGTATCGATATGTATGAAAACTACATTTTTTATCGTATATTTTTGTTCTGAACAAGTGTGTTTTTTTAGCTTGACATAGCATAAGGTTGTTCTTTTTCTGATCCTATATAACTTAAATTCATATGTATTTATATGAAAAAGTTAGACCCCCTGATTTGCGTGAATCTGAATTACGCGCTTTTCTTGGGTCACACCTGTCGCGTAAATCAAATCTCTAGATCAAGGCTAAAATCTAATGCACATCCGATAAAATGCCCACAAAAATAAAATAATTAAACTATGAAATTTAAAACATATTTCGATTTTTTTATCAAATTATTAAAGCATTATTAGTCTAGAATAAAAAATAGCTGTAACAAAAATATTAAGATAATTATCATGTATACAATGTAAAACCATAGATATCCATAACATATATCTCCTCTTTGAGTTCAAAATTTGGCGATATTTTTAATTTAGAAAAGTTGCACGTGCGTATTAAAAATGATATCAGTCGAATATATTACAAATTACATGTATGTAAAATTGTAAAATACAGGATTGTCAGCCATCATCAACAAAGTGATTATCAGGACTAAAGAGATTATCGGGTAGTAAACTTATGTAAAATTTTAAATTAAAATAAAGCATATCCGGTATAGTAGAGGTTTACGGTCATTGGGATAAACTATAGGTCAAAAGCATGTTATGTGCGATCAGTTTCAAATAGATTAAACTAAAGGATACTGGTATGCTGTTATTGAACATTAATTGTCAGTTAGGATCAATAAGTATGTCTAATAAATTTGGACGGGTATATGAATAAAAATTGAATGGAAACACACAGGAGTTTGTCAGAGTTGTTGCCCGCCAATACTGCCGCTCACTGAGTGACTACAGGTTGAGAATCACTTTTGATCAACCAATGGCTCAACGGTGCGAGGCACTACAGCAAATTTAGATATATTTAAAATTTTAAATTTATTTGAAAGCTCCAGTACGTAACGTGTTTGTCACCCGTACTCGTCAATAATGTTAGTCACTAGTGACCTACAAGTTGACAAAAATTTGGGACCTATCACTCGGTCTAAAATATGAGGTGGTGCAGTAGACAGAATCAAATTGATATGCTCAAGGTTGTTGATCACCTTTGGTCTACAGATTGATAGTTAGTAAAGGTGAGCCTGCATTCAGGGTGATGAAGTAAATTCAGGCAAAATTTTAAATAAAATTAAAGGGAAGAGTATTGGTCGTAGTACTACAAATTTAGATCGATTTTAAACTTAAATTGAAAGACTTCATCGCTTTTCAGGGTTGCTTGTCAGCAGAGATCTACAGGTGGAGGGCGATTAAAATTAAATCGAATGATACAGGTGCCCGTTGAGGCTATTCATCGCTAGTTAGCTAAAGATTGAGGATGATTGCAATCAATCTGTAGGTAACCGGGGAAGACAGTGTCGAAAATTTATCATTTCAATTAAAATTGCATTGGAGCGTATCTTTGCTCATAAGGTTGTTAATTACCGTGTTCGTTAACGCTGCTGATCATGAGTGAATTTCAGATGAAGGATCATTTGTTGTCAAGGGATTATCAGATACTTCTCTCATTGTATCACCCGTATGAAACAAACTTACTAAATTTAGATAGGTTCAATACTAACATTAAATCGTAGGACACAGGTGTCCGTCGAGACCGAGGATTACTGATGATATCCAGGTTGATGGTCAATTTGTTTACAGAAATCGAACTTAATTAATTATATTTTTAATTATTCCTTAAAAAGTGTGAAAATGCTTTTTCTTTCAAGGAAAATATTATTTTATGTGTGGCTATGTTATTAATTATTTTAAGTCATGTTATTTAAACTGGACGAGAAGAGTTTTCTTCATAAAAGTAAAAATTGTTTATTTTTTTTTTTTCAGCTTGTGATTCAGATTCCTAATTTAAACTTCAATTTGGAGTGTTCAGATCTAAACAACGGGGGTTTCGGATAGTGGATATTCTAAACGCAATGCGTAATATGGATAATAATGTTATTCGTAATATTGTTAATATATTGATATAGTAGCATTATAACTTGGAATACCGCTAACAACGCATTCTGGTCAACAATGAATTAATTCCATAAAGGAAACCCTACGTTAATTCCTTAATTTACTTGTAACATATGTTGAATGAATTATAAAATATTATTGTAGCGAAACTAAAGCGAGTGATTTACTCAAACTCCAGTGAGTATCTTTCAACTCATATTCTCTGTTATCTTTGTACTCGTTTTAGTTCGGTCATATATGACCTGTAATTGGGGCTTTCTAGCACATTGGCTGTTGAGAGCAAAATTCTAAATAGAATTTCAGTCTTTTTTCCGCATTTTCCTCCGGAAGATGGTAAAGGAGGAGCAGGTTCAGCGATATTCTAAATGAAGAGACATCAGAAACCTTCTTACGTCAAATAGGTGGCGCTACAGTCATTTTTCAAAGCGGAAACTGAAAGTTTTAAGCGTAGTTAGCGCTAAAAGTATCGTAGTCGAGAGAATACGAAAGAAAACGTGCGCTTGGATAAGAATATTAAATTAACGAGTGGGTTACCACAATTTATGAAGTAAAAGTTCTCCATTATGTGTGACTAAGTAAGTAGAATCTTAGATCTTATTGATAGATTAGTTAATTATATGTAGATTTATTTCTCGGAAGTACTGTCGAAATAACACTTTACCGACCCGAGTATGAGCCAGGTTTATGTCTAAGATTACCTGCAATTTTTAAAGGTGTTTCCCGAAAGAAAAAAAATCTGATGCGGACACTACATGACTTCCTTCTACGGCCTATTAAATTATGCGCGTCTTTGGCTGCACGTCATTTAAATTTATTTCCTCGAATTGTTCTAACTTAATTAACCGATCCCTCAAGACAAGCTGAAAATGACATCAAAAACTGAAAATTCTGAAATTAAATATCCCGGTCAGTTTTGTCGTACAGAAGTCAAACTTCTTATAGATTTATTTTCTCATAACAAGTATAAAACTTTTTTAAAACAAAGGAACTGGGAGACCGCACTAAAAATTAGATTTTGTTATTTGATAAAAAGTACTTTTTTTTTTTTAATGTTTTGACATTGTCCAAACATGAATATTTTCGTCATTTAAAAACTTTTGTAATCGGTAGTGTATGACTACGACCGACGACTGCGAAAACAAAGGCTGGGTAAAGACATTTAAACCGGGTAAGAGGGTGTGTGTGCGTATATATATATATATATATTTAGTAAATGTACGCCAAATACAAGGTCGTATCAGGGAATTTGACTGTCACATTGGCGTGTTTCTCTTCTGTTGTAATATATATACATATTTGGTATTGCCGAATGCAATAAAAAAGGGAGGTGCAAAACTAGGTGTTATAGCATTCCCATATACAAAATTCCAGCGTTCTACAGCTAATCGTTTTTAAGTTATACAGATTCATACATATGTGCGTACGTACATAGGTCCCGAAAACATTCCCATTGAATCCATTCTAAATCCATTTTACAATTCGTTTTGAAAAAAAAGGAGTCCTTTATTCTGTCCATACGTTTAAGCAAAAAAATCGTCTAAATAGATTTGGGAAAGTTCAAAAGGGATATTTCCATTGAAATGTATGATACCCGACATTTTTTGCAATTATGATACTTCCTTCACGTCTTACAAGGAAGTAAAAAGAATGGCATGCATATAAGACAGTTCATATATCTGATAGTCTTAGTTTGTTGCTCTATGCGGAAGATAATCAAACTGTCTTTATGCCGTCATCCTTTTTTGGAATCTAAGCAAATATGTTTTCTTCTAACGTGAAGTTAAAGAAGAAGTATAAATTAATACATTTTTAAATATTAACTAGAGACGGGTATGTGACCAAAACAGCATTTTAAAGTTAAAAAGAAAAGAAAAGACGGTTTTGTATTCGGGACCAATACGATATCTACTGTTAACTAGCATATATTATTTCGACAGTTTTTCTGAAAACTTCAAATGCTGATATTTTCATGCTCATCTTGGGAAGTATTTTCTCTGTTCTTACCACTTGCCGTGATGGAGTCAGTGGAAGCTGGTCCGGCTGTCAATCGGAAGGTCAGGAGTTCGAATCCCGTTTAGGATATTGCTGTTTCTTTTCTTTCCTGACTGAAAAAATCCTGATTACTAATTACTACTAATTAATTAATACTACTAATTAATTAATCTACTACTAATTACTCTACTACTAATTAATTAATTCTTCACCAGGAGAATTTGGCGGTTACTCCCCCCCTTCCCAGTTGCGCTGTAAGTCGAGGAGAATGTAATGTATTTTCTTGTTCTTCCTACTTTTACTCCTTTGCAGTGTAATTGAAAGCACGTCCGACTGGCTATCAGGAGGTCCTGAATTCGAATCCTAGTGAGGGTATTGCACATGTTCCGCGTCTGTTCCTGGGAAATAAAATGCCTCATGATCTCTATGCCAAAATGGTTAAATTCATTATCACTGAAATTTTACATCGAACAATATTCTATCCCTTGAACAAAGTTGTCTGTAATGAGATGAGTTGCACATTGCCAAACTTGAGCAAGTATTCGGCCATTAGGGAGAGGAAAAATTACTTAATTAACAATTTTCATTACCTATCATTGTTTTAACAAGTATTCGTAGACTAATTTTATGACCACTCTAGTGAGAATCGGTTGGTAATAACGCAAACATTTTAAATTTAATAAAATATGTAATGTTTATGTTAATTAACTAGCTATTACGATTTGATCTTTACTATAATTTCTTCTTTCCGTTATCTTCAATAAAATGCAAATTATTTAGTCTGTGTTTAAGCTGAGAGTTGAAATGTTTAGAGCTTCTGACAATCTCACCTTGCTATTATTTACTATCGCCAGCTCTGCCTATGTTTACTTCCAGTTTTGGCATCTTGTTGGCCGACGTTTAGAATATGCACCGCTAATTATCTTGGAGTAGCTTAAGTAGTCTATTGTGTGGGCAGTCCCAGACCAGTTTAACAACCTTTTGAATTTTGAATGTAACTTTCTCTCATGTTAATTTAAATATCCGCAAGTAGCGGAGGTTCTTCTGTCTCACAAGCAGGCCCTTTCTGTTCTTTTAAGAATGAAACAAAAATGCTATTTTAATCTTCTTCAAACGTGGTCATCTGTTACAGACCATTAGGGAGGCTTAATTTACGACAGTAACTCGACTCCATTCTAATAGGATCTGCAGACGTTGACGCAAACTTTTAGATACAACAGAATCCTATAAATTATTTTTAAAAATGACCTAAGCACCTATCATTATTGATATCTAAGTTGCTTTTTTACAGAAAAATATTATTTTCAAAGGGAAAAATTATTATTGAAGTATCATATGCCAATTACAAATCTGTTTTTGTAAGTGATTGCATGTGCACAATAGTATCGTTCCCACGTCGAATAATAAAACTATAATTTTAGTAAATTTCAAACAAAAGTAACATTGCCTTGATGGTTATGGATTGTGACTTAATCTCGACCTGCTACGCAACAATGAAAACCCGAGACGTCTCATGGTATCATCTTATGTAGAGTTTAAAGGCAACTGAATTTCTTCCTGCTCTAGTAAAAACCGTTTCAATACCTGTTTGAAACTGACATCAGTCTTTGCATTCGCTTGTCCATAACATGAATACGCTTCTTTAATTTTTTTAATTTTAAATCCTTATAAAAAGTTGTTAGAATTAACAACATACCCAGCTAAAATCGAATAGACAATGGCATAGCTTATTATAAAAAACAGTACCTACACAAAGAGAAAATGAAAATAGTAATAATAAAATGATGCTGTTTTTCTCACATATTTCCCTCCGCTAGCTTTTAGCGCCAGATTCTGAAATTTTTTTTTAATATTTGCCTGATTTTCCCGTTCCTCAGTGTTTTCGGAGAAGGAGTTACCCCAAGTTTTACAATGGATTCGTTTACGTAGTGATTGTTTGCGTCTTATTAGTAAAGACAGATTCTCGCAAGCTACCTGCAAACGTCACGTCGAACATTTCTTTTCTACCTGTTGAACTTCGTATCAGCCTACTACCAGGATTGACACATCACAGCGAAGCAAAAACGAACTGACATCCAGTCTACGAATATCTACGAATGATATTATAATAGTTTAAAGCGCGTGAAGGTTCAGTTCCCTGTTGCTGAAGACACTCTCTTCACAGAATTTTCATCATTTTTCCTGTTTTTGAATATAAGTTCTTTCCGAAGATCATTTTTCTTTTGTGCAAAGCTTTTAATTGCTTTGTCATAATCTGATAGTCTCTCAAATGTTTGAAAATTTACATGTTTAAAAATTTTTGAGCAAGCGGAATGCGAATTATTTTCTGATGGTTATGCAAAAAGGCTATTGTTATTATTTATGATAATATACAGTGACAAAATATGAGAGTGGAACACAACGTACTTCATTTTTATCACGTAAAAAGTTTAGTTTCTTTAAAATCAAATTTTGAATTTTATATTTTGGTAAAATCCTCTGTCTTGTGTGTCTTACCATCACCATATTCTTCTGAAACTCATGATTAAAATGCGTTTCGATTATGTGAATTGTTTTTCTACTTTTGCCGCATGCCTATTATTCCTTTATTATTATTATATCTAGGATCTTAAATAATTTAGCCCGCAGATTTTCTAAGGAAATATGTGGGAATTTTTATAGTTTCCCTAAAGTTGTGCTTTACTTTCTGAGTTAAATAAACAAGTAATTCCTCGCAATGTTGTTTTATACCATAAACAGTAGGAAAATGTGTATTAGAACCCTTGATAATAAAATAGTGTCTAGAGACCTAGACTGAACTCTGTGTTTTGTTTATTGCTTTGATTTTCGGTATTGTTGTAATTAAAACATATTGCAGCATCATAAATTTATCAACCAATCCCCAATTATGTTTTCAGGCCTTCTGACTCGTTTACAGATCTGAATGATACACAGTATTTTAAAAAAATTTTCACTTTCTTCGAATTTCCTTTTTTTTGTATCTTTTGAACGCTCTGTTATTATATATATACTACCAATTACATATTATGAAGGAAATCTTCCTGATTTTTATTTTCATTTAAGTTAATTCTTGTGTTGCATCAGAAGTTATGAGTTAAAATTTTGTCTGGAATAGTAAATACGTGTTTAACTATCTCAGCAAATTTTATTTTAACCGCGAGGCATCCTGATTATGAGATTATATTTTAACAAAATGTCACACATGTCTATTAATTTTATAAACATGAAATTTTTCATGTATGAAGTTGGCATCAATACGGTTAACTGGGAAAATTTTCAAGGCAAATTAATCCGTAACGTAATATAAAAGAATGGATTTATTAAGTAATTAAAAATATGCAAATATGTTAACGTGTAAAGAAAATCAGCATTTTTCTTCTTAAGTCCACATTTTTTTTCATCGTTTTTTTAAATGTTATTCAGTGAATTTGAGCAGTTAAAAACTATCGGTATCGTTGAATAATTAACCTTCGTTAGCCAATGTTTTCGCAGATTGTGCAAATCTGGAAATTTACGACTTTAGTTTTCTAACATAAATGCAAAATATGAAAAAAAATGTGCAACCTGTAACATATTGAAAACTTTTACTTCGGAAGACTGATCGAATTTAGTGTTTCACTTTAGACTCTGCGTTCCACTAAAATGAAGCGAAAGAGGAAGTTCTTGTGACTTTTAGCATACCATAAACGAAGTCCTGTAACGCAGGCCTAAAGTGAACTAGACATTCTTTTTAAAATTTGCAGGCTTTTTTCCTATCTTCTTTTCTTACATTGAATATATTTTTTTACAAAATTGTAAGGCTCTGCTATTGTCTAGAAATTTAATTCAAAGTCCTTAAGATCCCACTAGCTGATTGAAAACGAGTCATCGCTTTAGGGTGAAGAAAAGCAGATTAAAATAACTTTTATGCTGAACTCCTTGAATTAACAGAAAGCGTTACTTATGCTTTCTGTTGGTGCAGCGGTTGATGTAGCAGTGGTTATGATAAACCTCTGCAAGTTTCTGGTATTTAAAAGAAGATAAGGTAAAGTTTGATTCAAATTTAGGTAACGTAGTTCAAGACTACATATAGTAATATATTTAAGCTGGCTCATGCAATTGATAGAACATATTTTACTTCAGTGAGCAAGATGGCTGAACCAAGAATAATTTTGGCAGAGCTGATAGTAATAAGCAACTACAATGCGAGACTGCCAATAGCTCTAACTATGAAACATTCAACACCTACTTAGCATACAAATAAATGCACAACACCTACTTAGCATCTTGGACTACGGAATGAAATTCGTTAGGATTAAGACTACGTAAAGCAAAATTTTAAGTAAAATTTAAAATCATAATAAATGATTAGTTAACATAAAATCCTATAAAGATATACAAGTTGGTTGCTAGTGTTTCAAGTTAACTACTTTTTATCGTATTATAAATCTATGATGTCAACCGCAGACTAGAATTTTAAAAGAAGTCTGACATTCTTAACGCCTTTGTGAGAGTCTTCATAGGCAGTCATCTAATGCTTTATGAATACTTTATATGCAGCTATTATTTTCGATTGGATACTTTGCAAACCTTTGCTTTGACATGAGATTAAGACTCGATATCGATGGAAGGAAGCAACTGCTTTCACTATCAAACTGGTGAAATCCTTTTCAGTCTCAGATTCTTCTTCATTCTCTCATATTAGACTAGATATATTCTTTTTTTTTATTATTTGGAGGTCGACAAACTGCTTTCAGTATCAAATTGCTGAAGCCCTTGATTTTCAATCTCAGTGTTTTCATGTTCTATCATATTAAGTTTAGATATATTCATTTCTTTCTAATTTGGAAGCTGACTAATACGAATTTACGTACAATTTTGGTGAGATGTAGAGACGTTGGGTTTTTTAGAAGCATGAAAGATGAGCAACGCCTTCGCCGGGAATTGAACCATGGACCTCTCGGTTACGCGTCGAGTGTGCTGACTACTACACCACGAAGGCATGCGAAGAAGACAGGAGAAATACCTTATAAGGAGATAGGACTTTTAAGTTTCTTCGTAAAAGGTTCTATCTGAATTTAGATGCAATTACAAAGCTTTGAAAGATTCAAGCGAAGAACTTCTGGAACTGTTATATGAATTACAATAGAAGAGAAACACGCCAATGTATTGAGTATCGATTGAGTATTTTTAGTAAATGTACGCCAAATACAAGGTTGTTTCAACGACTTTGATTGTTATATGAATGTTTTGGCTTATGAGCTGCCAAAGTGGTGACCCATTCTTTAAAACTATTTCTCGTATTATGGATGCATTTAAAATTCTTTTCAACTGCATTTGAGTTCATTATAGAAATTTAATGAAAAAGCTTTGATGCCCAGTGCTTTATGCTAACTATAACTGTAGTCAGGTGAATCCTGTTTGTTGCCCTTAGCTACAAAATTCTCTCTTCTCTTGTAGTAAACAAAAATCAGGGGCGTTTGAAAAAGCAAATACTTGAAAGAATTTATACTTTAATTTTCTGAAACAAGACTTGCAATCTCTCTTTACCATTTGGTTTTTAATTCCTTAGAATAAAATAAAATTATTTCAGAAACCACACTTTTTTCCGGAAAGTAGAAGCATATTTTTGTACGATTAGTAGTATATTTAAAGGCACACACTAGGAACCTACACATAAGTAACTTAAAACTAAGATAAAAGTACCGATGCAGTGCATGTTTATATGGAAAGGTAAAAATTACGAACGCAACAACGAGCCAAAAAAAAAAGTAAAAAAAAAGCATGACTTTTATAATACTCCATTTCCTTCTATGGCTGGTACTTCTTTTCACTTTTGTGTGTGTCTGATTTTTTTCATTTTTATTTACAAAAGTAAGCGAATAAATATGAATGGATTATATACTTTATTGGACCACTGCACACATATGTTTCTCGTTTTAAGCGTTTTATTTGCTGTTAATATTAGAATTATTGTTATTTTAATTGCTCTGCTCCTTTTTAAATAAAAGTATGTCCTATACTCCTACAGTTTCGCCTACTGCCTCAGAATATGTAAATGAGAAGCGATTGAAGTAGGTGTAAAATTCTGAGAGAAAGAGATTTGACAATATCTGCAGGTCGTAAAGAACTCTGGTCCTAATCATCGTGTGAAAATTTCCTCCTGGTTGATGTCGTTGTTAAGTGTTAAGTAGAAATCTTAATGAACCAGGTACTAGGATAGTATTAAACTTGCGAATTAGAAATAATTTAAATTCCGTGCTGCCCGTTATTCTCACCAAACACGAAAGACAGTTTGTTCTCCTTAGCTTTAGTTTTGAGGTTTCAGGCACAATGCATTTAAGCTGTTGTTATTGCTGTTGCAATCATTTAATATTTTAACACTGTAGTAAAAGTTGGAGCAAAAAGTCGTCTTTCTGGATAGAAGGTTAAAGAAGTTTCAGTTTTCAAAAGTGAATTTAACTTATAATTGTTTTAAAACATTCTTACTCTAATCAACAATTTACCCTACGCCGCTCTGTGCGGTATGGTAGTTTAGTAGAACGGGCTGCCACGTTATTGGACTCGGGCTCAAATCTTGAGAAATAATGCACTTTTCTTACAATTGTTTACTTTCTCTTCTAGCGGATTTAATATCAGTCGTCCATTGTGATGTACCCTGAGTAATATTCTTAGTAAAGAGGCTGCTAAATGATCAATGATTCTGCCTTTCTGACGAAAGCTTGGCAAGAAAGCATTCAACTACTGGATGGATAAATAAAATGAAACAATGCATCTCAGTTTTTTATTCTAAAATTGCTTGTAAATTTTGTAATGTTCTACTAAACATAAAGCTACTTTTAACACCTGAAATGAAGCTTAATTCGAAATGTATAAAATTTTACCAGATCTAAAATAAGAAAATCAAATTAAATGTAAGCAGTAAGTAAAATCAAAAAGTATAATCAAGTAAAATTAAAAATATTAAATCAAGTGGTATACACAAGATTTGTTGTTTATCTTCCAGTTTAGAACAATATGAATGTTTATCAACGTAATGAAATGAGATTTTAATAGTAACAAACTTGTTAATAATATTTGTATATATTTTAATGGCAATTTACGGTTATTAATATTAGAACGATTTGCTATTTGATGAAGCAAGCATTCTAATATTAATTTGTTTATTATTTCCTTACAATATCTGCTCTGTTATAAATGTTAAATTTATCAAGAACATTTTTATAATACATTTTCCATTAATGTAATTAATCAGGATTGTAGTTAAAAACCATACGTGCATATATTAGAGAAATTTTCAATAATTCTTCTTCTGACACACAACCATTTGAACCTTTCGCTCCCGGTGATCTTAACACTCAAACAAACGACCTTTTCAAAATTCTATATAATATGAGCCAGTGGTTTTCTTGCGCAACGACGCGCATAAATAGGTGTAGGTCTGCCTGTGAAGGCATGGATGTTTGTAAATGCAGAGTGTGCAGCTTGAAGTCACTCTAAATATGTGGCGAGCTGAAATTCCTTTCGAGAGGTTTATGGTAAGGAAAGAGGGCACGTAGGAGACTCTCGGGTTGCCCCCCTCCTCGAGACGCTTTCTCTAAAAATTGTAGGCGTTACTGAGCTAAAATCGGGCTGTCACCTATATGGTGCTCAAAGCTCTTGCGAACGGCAAGCAAATTTGACTCTCTGCCAGGATGAATGTCGTGGGCTTGAGTTGACCACTATCAGACAAGTGAGATTGGTGACAACAACAAAAACGTAAGAAAAAGGCGAAAGGTGTATGTGACTTACCATGGGTTTGCTTTCCAAGAGGGCAGAAATTTTAGAATTGAGGGACATACCCTGTTTAATTTCTATAATGAATTATAAATTTAGACGAATAATATAAAGGATATCTGCTTAGACTGCATCTAAATTTTGATGGAGAAATACATTCAGGGTTTGAAATACAACTCTCTTTCCATAGTACCATAGTATAATAGGTTAGGTTTCCATAGTATAGTAGGTTTCAAACCCTCTTTCCATAGTACAAACTGTCGACAGAATTTTGATCGACAGGTTTTAAGCGCCTCCATCTTTCCAAGAAATTTCACTCATAAATTTCCATCAATTATTCGCGATCCGAACCCAGACTCTACAGCTAGCCTCCAAAGATGTAGCTAGGGTTTTCAGCGCCCGAGGACAACTGGAGTTCTCGCGCCTCTCTTGTTTGCCAAGAATAGAAAGCATTTCATTATAAAAATTCGTAACATCAGTTCTGTGCCACCTGGATGGTGCGCCCGGGGCCAGATGTTCCCGCTTGCCTCTCTCCAGCTACGCCTCTGCTAGCCTCCGCTAACAAATAGTATGTTAGAGGTTCTGATCCGGAACGTCATCCAATTGCATTTGCCCTATCTCATATTGCTTTACTCAAAACAAAATCTGAAAGCTCTCAGATTTTATATTACGGTCTAAGGGGTGTTCTTCTTCTTCTTCTTTCCCCCCTTTATTATTATTATTATTATTTACACATACATATACTTTAGGGAGCATTTGGGGTAACATAGCTTTGAGCTAAAAGTGTTTTAAAACAGTATATCTTTAGAATTTCCAGTAGACAGTTTCGTGCGCTAAAGATAAAAGCATTTTATTCCGCACAATGAGTTGTCACGGCTTTGAGATCGGTGAGTTTTTTATTCAAAAATTCTTTAAGGTTTAAAAATTATGAAAAAGATAATAAAATAAATTCGAAATTCAAGAAACGGGCTTCCAGATACCCATATTCGGGTGGAGGATTACGTTGTTCAAAATTGGATCGCTCTAGGTATTGTTACTTTTTCACATTGCGAGAAACATAAATACGTTTACCCAGATTCTTCACTATTTAATATCTTTAAATATAATACATAGCGATAATACTTGGTGGTAACAATTTGAAAAGTGATACAGCCGTTAATAGTGATTCGACGCAAAATCCCGTTTTGAGACTAACAACCCTTTTGGGCTAACGCCTCTTTAGGCTTTTAAAAAAAAATTATGGGTAAAAATCGTTACAAAAATTTGTAGGGTTTCCCTTATTTTGCATCACACATTTATTTTAAGTTTGATACCTTTCTTTAACTTCTCAACTTCCCTAGTATTTTCTCGCGACGATTTTAAAGGTAAGCGAAGTGAATTAAGCGGATGAATATCTGAGGTTATTCAGAGCGTGTTTTCGCTAGCCAGGGCACGTTTCGTGGCTATTTCGCTCTTACGCTAGTAAACCTGTTGGCCATTTCGGATTATCGTCACTCCTATTAGGTTTTTGTGAGTCAGCCTTTTAAGTGTAATTTAACGTGTTAATCCAGCATATTTTATTTTATATTCGACTTGAATTATATTCTACATTTAAGTTTCACCGCAGGTTGACGATGTTTTTGTAACGTACAAAGATCGTGCCTTTCTGTTGAATTAATAAAGGGTTACTTTTCCCCTTCTTCTGTGCTAGTAATTCATTTACGCCTGTGAGAGAATTCGCCGGCTCATTGTAAGATCTATAGTTAGTTTGTGTAGAATAGCAGAGACAGATTTTACAAATTTTTAAATTTTTGTTATATGAGAATAAAAGTTTTGTGCTTCATATGAATGAGTATATAAGCTTTTACATATAAAACTATATGGACGGAATACAGTATAAAAAGTTAAATTTCGCAATTTTTACGAAATTTATTTTTTAATTTAAAAATACCATAATATAAACATTTTCCTTATTATTTAAAGCATCTTTATTGATGGAAGTATATGGCCAATCGTTTCGAAAATAATGGGCTCATGAGAATTTTATGGACACGGCAAATATACATATTAACACGGCATATGTACATTAACTAACTTTTGTAACACTTCTCACGAAATTAGGACCTTTTCATACTTTCTTCATTTTATTCTTACGGAAGTTAAATTTTAGGATATCAGTATATTATTTTGAAACCTTTTAATGGCTCCAAAATGGATAACTAGTAACTTTATTACAACTATGTTACATTAATTAGAAGGACCTTATGGTGAAATCGCCAGAATGATTCTGATAAGATATAACACTATGGCAAGATTGTTGTTCTGTCAAGCAAATAACTTTAAGGGCTCTATTTCAGAAAACAGATTATTGCACTATTTACTTTTTCTCTTGAAAAGCATTCTGGGGAACTTATCAGAGCTTCTCACTTACGAAAGTAAGATAAACTATCATTCTTAAAACAAGTCCACTCAAGACAACCAATCTACTGATCATAAGGTTTTTATGTATCACTTTATATTGTTTGTATACAAAAGAAAATACCCAAAAGTAGAGAAAACAATCTATTGTTGCAAGATGATGAAACAATTGTGGGTTCCAAAAAAAAAAGAAAAGAAAAGTTTCAGATACTTCATGTCATCACCTGTATCAGAAGAACAGGAAGAGGATCATTTAACTTGAGTGATTGCAATTAATGAATGCCAGAATGGAAGTGCTATTCAATTTAAACCCACTAAATGTATTTTATATACAAATGTTCATAAAAATTATATATAATTAAATAATTTACATTAAATTACTCATGAATTTTGAACGCTGTATCAGAGCAAAGTTCTCTTAGCCAACTAGAGGAAAAAAAAGAAATGGATCCAAATCATCAAGCTGACAATTCCTTCCGCTTCGATAACGCAGCTTTAACTGTGTCTCTTTGCTGAAGAGAAGATTTTACCGTAAACCGAAGGCCTAATTTTAAAGTGACACTCAACTCAAATAGATCTTTTTGTTGACAGGCAGGGAAGGTATATTTTTACAGGCCTGAATGTGCGTACATATATTCAGCTTGCTTGCTTCGCTGTCACTAGCTGGTTCTTACACCATCTTGAACTCAAGTTGAACGGTAGAACAGTTAGGCAAATTCCTATTCTGTGAAAGACTCTTACCTATCTACGAAATTTAGTTCATGACATCTGTGAAAAAGTGTAGTGTGAGTCATTATGAAAACTCCCTTATGCTGAGATAGTAATCCGTAACGATTTTACAAAGAAGAAAATCTAGGCGATCCTCTAGGGGTGCCAGCACACTTTTGTCTCTTACTACCCATAAATAAAAAAATCAGTTTTTATAGTCAAGTAATTTTGGTTAATAATGAATAACTATTATTTGAATAATATAAGTAAACAAAGTTAATACTTTAATTTAATTTAAAACAAACCTGCTTTGAAAAAAAAAAACTAATAGCAAAGATCCGTAGAATTATGGTGGCAATTTGTACAGAAGAAGAGGAATGACGTTATGGCGATGGTAGAGGGAAATAGAAATGCAAATGAGGGAACGGGGGAGGAACGAAGACCTACACAGAGTGACGATATTATAAGGAAGAAGAGGCAAGAAGGGAAGTGGAATATTGTTTAATGTCATTTGCAAAACTGAATTACACATTACAATGTACCAATATTCGAACAGCCTTTGATAGAGAGGTTTCAGCTATGCGCGTAGCTTTGAAACAACTGGTTATTTTCTGGGACATATTAAGGGCCGTCATTCTTTTCCGACTCCACAGCCGCTAACAAGTGTATTAACTCATGACCCTTCCTCTTGGAATCTTCTGGATTGTCAACTATCCATACAAAAATTGGAACGGAGGGAAAAAAACATTGTTCTTCAGTGGATCTTGAATCTCTGTGGACTAAGTGGTAATGAGGAGGCTGACGCGCTTTCGAAGAAGGTTGCTGGCGTATCTTCCCGACGTCATGAGGAATTGAGGACTCGAACTTCTTACAAAAGCTGGAGGTGGTTTTTGGAGTAAATAAACATACAAATAACATGACTGGTCCTGCCGCGAGGGTGTTGAAATTCATAGACTCTTCATGCAGCATGACTGTTTGGCTGGACACCTCTTTAAAATCAGTGTCTGTTCGAATCCTTACTGTACCTTTTGCGGGAACAATGCCATTATGGATAGCCACCTTTCTTGCTGCAAAGCTTTTCGCGAGGCTACCTTGGTCAAGAGGTACTAGGAGGCAAGAAGCTGAATGAGATAATGATTTTCTTTTTTGTATTTCGTTCTTTGTTTGTGTTTATTTATTACCCATTTTGTCAAGCTCTCTTCCATTGAAAATAAAAAAATGTAGCAACACGCTTGGAAACAATGCAGCGCAGTGTTTAACTAGTGGTCTGTCGGTGTTACCCTAGATTTAAATCCATGTCCTATTTTGATTAGGCATATTTTCACAAGTCTGAAACGTATTTGCTTAATCATCATAATATAATACGGATAGTTATAAACTCTATAACTGCTAACTCAGTTTTTGCTTTAAACTAGATTTGCTTGGAATTTTCTATAGTTGATGATGTCTATTTGCTAATAACTGCTTCTTTGATTAGATTATGTTGCTAACGTGAGTTGTTAACAAATTACTAAAAGGAGTAGGAAGGGAGTAGGTTCAGAATATAATGATTCAGAAACAATTTATCCTCTAATATTTTCCATAACCAGTAAGATACGTCTTCTTTGACGTGAACAAGTTCATAATTTTAATCTTTCAAAAGTCAACAATAGAAGACTTTCAACCACTTTTTGTACTCAGAAACTATTGAAATAGTGAGGCAAAATGTCTTTCATGTTATTAATTTCAAAATCCTTATTTCGCAGTTACTTATTTAATCGCTTTTTATTATGACAACACGAAGAATACTTATAACACATGCTCATATAGGTTACAGATAGATGGGCCAAGAGCTATAAAATTTCATGTGTATATTACCCAGATAATGAAAGTGTGAATTTAAAAATCCCTTTTTTCCCTAAAAAAATCAATTTGTTTTTTTATATAATGTCTAAACGATTTTTTTAAAGATTTTTTGCGTATATTTCTTTTTAACGAACAAACTAAAGAACTCAACTGTACTCTCTGCATAATCGGTTGGAGCATAGAATTTTTATTATAATTTACTGATCTTTGAATGGGTTTTCAAAAATACTCGATTTTGTCGATCAGTTTATATCCATCATTTTGAAATTCCAATATCCAAAAATGTGTCTGTTAACAAATTTTCAAACTTTCACAGGTTGTGAAACAAACTCGCCCTCTTTTAAAGGAAGAATAATAAAAATTATTTAGGCCATTTCTAAAATTTTCTTTTTCTTTAATATTTTGCAGTACGATTTTAAGCGGAAGCAACGTCCCTATTTTTACACCGATATCACTTGACTGCCGTCGGAAGCTTGCTACCGAGAATATAACCTCGTTATACGTTAAATTATTTTCTTTCTTCCACCTAAATTGCTCTAACTTTGGTTTTATTCGTTTATTTATTCATCTTTTTTCTCTTGCTAGAAAGAACTATCTGAAAAGAAAGTACTATTGCAAGCTACTCACATTTTACAAATGCTATTCTTTTCCAACCCTCCTTATTTTTTCTTAAAGATAGACTTTGCGTTTAGTAGCACCCATTTCATTTTAGTAATCGCATTCCTCTTTTCGCATTTAACTGAGTAGGATTTTATAGTAATTAACCAGTTATTATGATTTTAATTTAGTTTCTGCTTTCTGTAGTCTTGACTAGAATGCAAATTAGTTCTGTACTTCAGCCGAGGGTTTGAATGTTTTAGGGTCAGACTTCTGCCAGCTTGGCCTTGCAGTTGCGTACTGTCCTCAGCTCTACCAAAGTTATTCTGGCTTTAGCATCTTGCTAGCCGACGTTTAAACTAAGTGTCGTTAATTATCTTGAGGCAACTTAAGTAGTCTATTTCGTGTGTAGTCTCAGTCTTACCTATTTTTAAATTTAACTTTACCTTACGTTAATTTAAAATATCCGCAAGTGGCAAGGTTCGTCTGTAACACAGTAGTACCTGTTCATTTGAGAGTTAAATAAAAAAAAATTATTTAGTCTTCTTACGACTTGCCTTTGATTCAGACTAAAGCGATTACTCACTTCCAGTCTAGTAAGCTCTGAAAGACATTGACAGCAGCCTTTAAACATAGCACAGCTTACAACTGTATAAAACAATCACGTTTAAGGATGGGCTGGCATTTAAAATTGTATACAATGAAATCAGTTGTTCCACATATATTTCTTTCCAGTTTACTATCGCTTGCCAAGTCAGCCATCTATCTAGCAAACATAGCTCGTCAAGCAACCGGTGTAAATTAATATTGAAGATTTTGGACAGAGAGACCACGAAATACCTTTTATTTTTAGTGGGTAAGAAGCGAAAATCAAAGAGACGTTTGAAATTACCATAGTTGAAAGAATTAGAAGTTTAAATTCTAAAAAAATTTAAAGCCATTCGAAAAGAATTCCTACTAACTATGCACTTCTGGCCTTTAAAATTATTGCTGTAAGAAAGAAAGCAGTTAGCACAGGAATGTCAAACTCGCGACCGGAGGACCGAAAGTTTGATGTCCTTTGTCTCATTTCTCTGTGGCCCTCGATTCATCCTGAGGAAATTACAAAAATTATATAATTATAATACATTTATAAGAAAGGGATTTCCACCTCATATCGAGGCGTATATAGTGCTTCGAGTGCCGATATTCGCTTTAAAAAAAGTATTTCTTTCAATCAAGGTTGAGAAAGTGCCAGCACTTTACAGATGAAATCAACTGAAATTCACTGCAAATTCAAATCTCTAAAGAAAAATTCAGTGAAATAATGGGTACCCTAGAATTTCACAAATACCTAAAACTGTAAATTTACATCGAAATTTCTGAATAAATCTCCTACGAGATCCAAGTTAACAGACAGTCGTCTGACTTCTGGCAGTCTCTAGTACGAGAAGACTGTCCTTAGATATTTGTAAGCTAACTGTAGGAGGAAAAGCCAGGTGTAGAGAAAGAAACAATATGTATCCATCTACGAACAAGATATCCTTATTTTTTATTTTATTTTATTTTTAGAGAAAGATTTTAACACATTCTGTGAGCTCCAGATAACAAAGTGTCACCCATGTTCTGTGAGATGAATTAACAACACCGGAATATCTAACTATCAAACAAGCAGACACCGAGATAACCACTTTACGTTTATTCTTCATCACCGCTTGTGAATCATTCAATTAAAATGCCTAAACATGAAATTACCAGCCAAGCTGAACGTGGTTTCAATACAAGCTGTTTTTCACAATTTCTATCGATTCAACAATTTTAATCTAACCTGGATAGAGACTACAAGCTCCACCTAGACCGCGATAGAAATTCAGCAAGCTTCAACTTAACGAAATAGGATCATTACAACAACATAAATATGATAAGGCGGCCAAGTTCGAGAGAAACGAAGTTCGGTGTAGTGAGTGTCGCCAACAGAGGAGTAGAGGTCTAACGGTTATAATTTTAATTTGAACGTACTGACAGTTAACTATTAATTTTTAGACGGATAGGGCGCCGGAATTTAAACAGCCGTCCCGCGTACGTACCTCGAGGGGCGTGCCATATCGGGATTTGAATTATTACACGCCTCGTCCAAGGCGGCGCAGACCCCACAGTTCCTGCCTGGCTTTATACAAAGCATGGGACAGAACTGTAAAACGTTTTGACAAATAAAATAAATGAAAAAATGACACTGCTAAGACATCTTAGCCTCCGGTCACCACTCCATCGGCATCGATTGAGAACACTTGGTGCTCTGTCCACTTTATGAGTCCCCGTCACTGGACTAGGGCCTGTCCACCAAGGACTCAGCCTAGATATCAACTATCTAGCTACAGAACAGCCAGAACCAACCTCCGAATGAACTGGGGCTCTAGTCCTGTGAAGTCAATTATATACCCCCGTGGTTGAAACTTTTTAAGGTAAAGATCCTAGCCAATACTTCCCAGGAATTAGCCTGACTCAACCCCCGGGGCAGACGCTTATTTCAGGAAATTCCAATATGTTGAATTACTTACTAAATAACTTGCTTTTAACTTTAATCAGAAATGTCAGAATACTGACGCACCGCCAACTATGAGTCGGAAAACTAAATTTACTGACTGCCCAACGTAGGAAATTCTACTACGTTACTCTAATCACGTAGACTGATGCACAAACATAGGGTGACAGAGCCCCAAACGAATCATTCTATCTTCTTTTCCTTCAGATACAGTTGGGTACATAAGTTCAGTCCATAGCTCATGTCAATAAAAGCGCATTTACAATTAATACATAATTAGAAATCGCTCATGGGCTTTATAAAAGTGTTTCAGAGACCGTGAGTTTGAGACTTCTGCCTTATGCCACATAGACCCTCATGGCATTCAGATATTTACGGTCTGGAAGTTTACTATTTTGTATATTCTTTCCTCTGGCTCAAGGATACAGCTTTCATAGTAAGATCAGTAGTCTCCCATTATGACTCAGCTGTGCGTGAGCTTTCTGTACTCTGTGGAGATTATGCTTGCGATTTGTGATAGCAGCTGGTACATTTTTTCGTGCACGCAGACGAAGTTAATTCGAAAATCAAGAATATTATCATGTTTGAAGTCAGAATTATCATTCAGCTGCAACACACCATAAATCAACACACCATCTGAAATTCACACTGAAATGACAGAAGGTTATGATAGAGATGGAAAAAACAAATCAATAGAATTTTTGTAAACATCTATATTTAAGCTATTTTTTGACCAAAATTAAAACTTCGACGACAACTGTTCTTAACATCCGCAAAATTACAATCTGCGACGCATGGATTTAACATTTCGGTTAAGCACGAGAATTAAAGAACTAGATAAACTTAGCAGTTTCTATATTTTTAAGGGTATTTCTTATGTTGTACCTTTTTTCTTCGTCCGTTTAACCAAAAAATGCAAGTTAGGTGAGTCTATATGAAGAGCGAGCATCCAATAAGTTTCAGAAGAGAGCTTTGGCAATTTAGGTTCCGAGCTCTGTTATTCCGAATCATTTCCGGGCTAATTTTTAGTCAGTTAGTTTTTCGTTTGAAGTTATGTGAGAAGGCGCTTTAACGCAGAAGCCAAATTCTTAGTTTTAATTATTTGATTTTTAAATAGTTGAACTACTACCGTATTCGCAAAAGAAATTCAGATTCTGTTACTCTTTTTAGTTGTAACTTCAAGCCAAAGTAACAAGAAATATTTTAGTTGCTTTTATACGGTCCTTTTTCTTAGCTTCAGGTCTCGGATTCTAAGTTAAGACGGGAAGAAAATTCATTTAGCGGTCTAGTAAGGTTACTCTGTAATTTAAATTAATGAAATTAGACTATAACCCTAAACATTTACTTAGCTAATAATTCTATTGGCTTAATCTTCTTATTCAAAGAATGAAGAAACAAAGAAGATAATATCAAAAAAACTTATTCAAAGAAGATAAATATCAGTGACATCTTTCTTTAATAATTTGCTTAAATGAATAACTTTATTTCTGTATAATGTTTATAAGTTATGTCTATCGTTTGCATAAATTTAATTTTCAATGATAATTTCGTATCACGAAATTCTTGGCCCTCAGGGGCTCACTTTTGTGAGTGCGGGTGGGGCAATCCCGAGGTACCTTAGCTCTTCAGGGGATCATCTTCTTGATGAAACGGGTGTCTCGATCCTGGAGCCACAGTGATCTATCCTCATTTCCGTCTCTTCTGTTCTGAGCTGAAGCTTTCTTCCTTCCTTTCTCCCTTGTGGTTCCCCTCTTCGGAGGCTGGGGCTCGCCATGAGAGACTGGAACAGCCCTTGTCTCTGGTTCTTGAGTGGCGAGAAAACTGCCCACGTGTTTGCCGTGCGTAGACACCCGTGTCGCTGGAAAAGAGGGTCCTGGCAGTTGAGGGGCGAGGTACTGTCCCCAACACACTGCTTTGGCCTCCGCTTCAGCTAAACGGGAGGCGCCTTGTTGTCCTCACGGGTGTCAATCGGCTGGTCACTAGTCTTTGTGTCAGTGGCTTGGGGATAAGCTCTCGGGAGTACCTACTTTCGAGAAAGCCGACTGTGGGGCTTTAGTTTGCGTATAGGTCTGGCTAGCCCTAACACAGGATTCTGTGTTCCCTTGTTGGGCTCCGTGGTGGGCGGGGCGGTTGGACCCGGACCATTTTTCTTTGAACTATGGCTCTATCAAATTCACAAACATCAACAGAACATAATTATGCATCAAAGAAAGTAAAAACAAGTGAAAATGCCAATCCTGATATAAACTCAAGAATTCCACCACGTTCTCTGGTTATCAACAACTCTACTATCGACCTTCAAAAGCTATCCCCATTTTTAATTCAGAAATACATACAATCTTGCATCGGAGAACGAAAGAATATCAAACGGCTGCGCTCTGGAGATCTGCTAGTTCAATCTATTTCGTCTATCCAATCTGCTACACTCCTTGAATTAAACAAACTTGGGCAAATCGATATTAAAGTGTCAGCACATAAAACACTCAGTGTTTCTCGTGGTGTTATCTCAGAGATCGACCTCCTTTTTGTTTCAGAAGAGAAAATAGTCTCTGAGTTGTCTGACCAGAATGTGTGTGCTGCTAGGTGGATCAAGATGCGCGAAGAAGGTAAGTTGATAAATACGAAACACGTAATCCTGACCTTCAGTTCGCCTGATCTGCCTAAATGTATTAAGGCCGGATATTTGCAGTGCCCCGTAAGACCTTACATACCGAACCCACTGCGATGTTTTCAATGCCAGCGATCGGCCACTCAAAAATGACCTGCCGTGGCAAACTCACATGTGCACGTTTTTCTGTGGAAGGCCACGATACTGAAAATTGCAGTGCCAGCCCGCTATGCGCAAATTGCAAAGGGGAGCACACAGCATTCTCTCGAGATTGCCCAAAGTGGAAATCTGAGAAGAAGGTACAGAATATTAAAATAAACAGAAAGATTTCGTACTCAGAGGCGAGAAAACTACACTCACGTTTGTGAAAATTGCAACACCATGAAGGACTTACGCGAGTGAGCTGAAATTTTCAGGAAATGCAAAGTAGCGCATGATATGCAAATGATTAGAATTGCAAATCCCTAGCGCATGCGTATGCTGAGCAGCGCCCTCTGAACGGCTGATGGATCCGAATAAATAGACGGCTGTAGCGAGGCGTGTATGGTTATCGGTGGTTATCTGCTAGTGGTAAACGTTAACTCAATCTGTACTTATGCCTCGTCGACGAAAGAGAGCGAGATTTGAACAACTTACAGAGTTTGAACGAGGGAGAATCATCGGCCTTCGTGAAGCTGGATTGTCGTATCGTGCAGTAGCCTCTCGTGTGCAGCGTAACAGCAGCACAGTGATGCGCGTTTGGAAGCAGTGGACGGACGAGTGTCGGACAACTCGGAAATCCGGGAGTGGACCCCGAAATGTGACGTCAGCTCGCGATGATAGACACCTGGTCCGCATGGCGCGGACGGACCGTACAGCTTCCTCTAGACAATTGGCAGCACTGTGGTCAATAGCTACAGGTGTTTCATTGTGTGCTTCATCAATTCGTAGACGTCTGCTGCAGTGTGGACTGCGCGCACGGACTCCTTTATACAGGATCCCCCTAACGCACGACCATCGCCGCCTGCGGCTACAATGGGCCAATCAGCATAGAGACTGGCGTGCTGATTGGCAGCATGTCGTGTTTTCTGACGAATCCCGCTTTAATTTGTGGTACCATGATGGCCGCATTCGTGTCAGACGCTATGCCGGTGAACGCCACCTTCCGGAGTGCATTATCGAACGCCACAGTGGACGAACACCCGGAGTTATGGTCTGGGGCGCCATAGCATATCATAGACGATCTCAATTGCTACGAATTGTGGGCAATCTGAACAGCAACCGGTATATCCGTGAAGTTCTACAGCCCGAAGCTGTTCCCTTCCTTCAAAGCTTGCCAGGCGCTGTATTTCAACAGGACAATGCCCGCCCTCATACTGCTCGGATTGTTAAATCCTTCTTTGCAGCGCAGCAGGTACAGCTTCTTCCTTGGCCTGCGTGTTCCCCGGATATGTCGCCAATTGAACATGTGTGGGATGTCATTGGTCGGCGTCTTGCTCGTGCTCCTCGTCCTGTTGCGTCTGCAGACGAACTTTGGGTACGCGTACAAACGATATGGAATGCTCTTCCTCAGTCAGACATTCAAACTTTGTTTGACTCCATGCCACGTCGTGTAGCAGCACTTATTGCGGCGCGTGGTGGCCACACAAAATACTGATTCTGATCTCTTGTTCTTGTTTGTTTGCTTTGAACATTTAATCATTTATTTGTACCACTACCACTCAACTGTGTATTAAATTGCATTCAATTATGACGATTCCTTCTTGGTGTTGCAATTTTCACAAACGTGAGTGTAGTAGCAGAGTCGCAGTCCCGAAAAACTGTATCATATGCAAACGCAGTAAAATCGGTCAAATCCATAGGCACCCAGACAGTGAACATACAGAAAACACAGCCAGTCCAAAATAAATGTAAAGACCTTGGTTTCAGTTGTCAACCCAACACTGCACAGAAACCGAAATCTCCAATAATATTATCAGCACATAAAAATGAGAAAGAAAACCTTATATAAAGCAAAGGGAAAAAGAAAATATTAAAACTTCATAAAAACATAAGTGTCAGCTCCGAGCTGCAGCTCTGAGCACCTTGACTCAGAGATGGAGGTGGAAGGGGGTCTGAACATCCCGAAGAACCTGCTTCCACGTAAAACCAAAACGCAGCACAGGAAAGAAAGAAATGAGACATAATGGCCGCCCTCATTTCTTGGAATTGTGGCGGTTTCCACCAAAATCTAGATAACATCAAAGACTTAATCAATTTGCATCATCCTGTGGTTTTGGCATTACAGGAAACCCTATTGAAACCAGAAAAACAAACTAAACTTCGAAGGTTCATAATTTTTAGGAAAGACAATCTTGCAGGTGAACGTGCCAGCGGAGGTGTAGGCCTCCTCGCCTCACTAGACCACTCAAGCAGTTCACTTCCTTTAAGTACAAACCTCCAAGCTGCTGCCATCCAAATAAATGTAAAGACCTTGGTTTCAGTTTGTTCTGTCTATTTGCCTGCAAATGGTTACATTGATCAAAGAGATTTGGATAGTCTAATAGAGCAACTGCCTGAACCTTTTGTCATAATGGGCGACTTTAGCGGTCATAGTTCGCTTTGGGGGAATAAAGATACTAATTCTCGACGTAGACAAATCGAGAAAATGATTGAAGATTATTCTCTTTGTCTCCTCAATAATGGAGAAGTTACTTACTTCCATGAGCCTACAAGGACTTTTCACGCTCTTGATCTTGCCATCTGTTCACCATCTCTTTTGCCCTTTTGCACTTTTGATGTAAGAAATGATACTTATAACAGTGATCAATTTCCTCTTTTAGTCTCTATCGCACCAGAATATGCAAATCCCATGTCAAGATCCCCTCGATTTATACTTGAGAAGGCAAACTGGCAGCATTTCTCATCTCTTGCAGAGCTCGGAGAAGAGGTGGTGAAAGATGTGACAATCGATGATGCTGTGAAAGCCGTTACTGATAAAATAATGCAGGCAGCGACGGCCTTTATACCGGCGACATCAGGAATGATACGAAAATATTCAAAGCCATGGGGGAACCGTGAGTGTCAAGTAACCCTTAGAGAACAGAGAAAAGCTTGGGGAATTTTTCGTAGGTACCCCACTTTGTTTAACCTCATAGCCTTCAAAAAAGCGAAAGCAAATGCAAGAAAAGTACGACGAGAGAGAATCAGAGGGATTCGTGGATACACTATGTGTCATCAATAACATCGTCCACTCCGAGTAAAAAGTATGGGAGAGAGTTAGGAAAGGATGCGGTATGTGTAATGATCACGCAATTTCCATCTTGAAAAAAGGTGGCCCGGTAATCAGCACTACGGAAGAAATTGCAAATGTTATTGGTGAGACCTTTTCGGCTGTTTCTAGCGGCAGCAACTATCCACCAACATTTCTTTCAGTGGTGAAGAAAGAGAAAGCTTCCGTGTCCTTCAACTCTAATAATTCGGAACCGTATAATAAAGCTTTTACTATGCTTGAGCTCAAGAGAGCCTTGCTTCAGACTCATAGGTCCAGTCCGGGTCCAGATAGTGTCAGCTATGAAATGCTCAAGCATCTTTCCTCCACGGTATTGCTCGCCCTTCTCTCTCTTTACAATCGAGTGTGACAGGAGCACTGTTTTCCCAGTTTGTGGAAAAAAGCCGTTGTCATTCACATAGCTAAACCAGGCAAAGACCTGAAGAATCCCTCTAATTATCGGCCCATCGCATTAGCTAGTTGCATCTGCAAATTGTTTGAAAAAATGATAAACTGTCGCTTAGTCTACTACCTAGAGAAAAACAACGTAATGTCCCCATACGACAGTGGCTTTCGTAAAGGTAGATCTGCGACTGACAATATACTCATGTTGGAGACCTCCATTCTTAAAGCTTTTGTCAAGAGAAATTACCTTGTGTCTATGTTCTTTGACATAGAGAAAGTGTATGACAAGACCTGGAGGTACGGTATTTTACGAGATCTTCATGCCTGTGCCTTGCGCGGCAATTTGCCGATTTTCATACAAAATTTTTTGAGGGCTAGGACATTTCAGGTGAGGTTTGGCTCTATTCTCTCAGATGTATTCGAGCAAGAAGAGGGTGTGCCTCAAGGCTACGTTTTTAAGTGTTACTTTATTTAATTTAAAAAAATAAATACTTTTCTAAAGGAACTCCCCCTACTGTGTCAGGGTCATTATATGTAGATGACCTCCAAATAAGTTGTTGTGGTGCAGATATGAGATTTGTGGAGAGACAGTTGCAGATCTCTCTTCACAGGATTGAGAAATGGTCAGAAAAACATGGGTACATTTTTTCAAAGCAAAAGACTGTGTGCATGCATTTTTGCCAACGGCGAAATTTGCATCCCGAGCCAGAGCTTCAGGAGTTTTTAGGAATTATGCTTGACCAAAAATTGACCTTCGTTCCCCATGTCTTATACTTGAAGAAAAAGTGTCTCAAAACACTAAATATTTTAAAAGTCTTGGCAAACATCTCCTGGAGTGCCGAGCGGGAATCAATGCTTCGCATTTATAGAGCTCTTATACGCTCTAGAATGGACTATGGCTCGGTTGTATATGGCTCTGCGCGATCTTCAATTTTTTTAAAGCTAGATCCTGTGCTCCACCAGGCCTTGCGGATTTCTTCTGGAGCCTTCAAAACATCTCCATCTCAAAGCCTATGAACCAACACTCCAGTTAAGACGCGAGCAGTTGTCCCTGCAATATTATTTCAATACCTTATCACAACTGAACCATCCTTGTAAAGTTATGCTTGATGACGTATGTGAGCTCTTATTTGAAGCGCAATCCTATTGTATTTCTACCTTCTCCCTACGAGTTCGCTCATTAATTGAGAAATATTCCATGTCTAACTTAAACATCCAGCTAGTAAAGCATTTTGAAATACCAGCTTGGCAAAATGTACAAATTCGCTGTCTTGATGTTTTCGTCCATCTGGATAAAAAAACACTAATGACATCATGTATCAACAACTTTTCTTGGAACACAGGCAAAGGTACATGAATTATATTCCTGTATATACAGATGGATCGAAAGCAATCGGTCATGTTAGAATGTCTTTCATAATTGAAAATCATATGGTGGGAAGACGACTAAATGATAATTGTTCAGTCTTGACATCTGAATTGACTGCAATTTATTATACTCTTTTATCTATATCTGGACGTTTTCAAAAAAATTTTATTATATATTCTGATTCCATTAGTGCTCTGAAGGGTTTAGAAACATTCTCTGACACAAGGAATCCTCTTATAGTTGAAATTTTAAAGTTGAAAAAAAACTTAAGTAGCCGTGGGTACGAAATTCTTAATTGTTGGGTTCCCGGACACGTAGACCATCAAACAGATCAATAGACCATCAAACAGAAAGTGTTAAATAAATGGCAAGAAATCTGGGATGCACAATTAAATAATAAGCTAAGAAGTGTGAAGTCAACATTTCAATTTTGGGAAAGTACTCGAAACCGAAGGGAAGAAGTACTGTTGATTTATATTCGAATCGGCCACTCCCAAATCACTCACAGTTACCTTCTCAAAACAGAGAGTGAGCCAATTTGTCCCTACTGTGACAGCACTCTTATTTGTGCGTCATTTTTTATTAGAGTGTCCTAATTTTAATAGACTGAGACTAAAGCATTTTTACTAGTGTGACTTGCCGCTTGACCGTTTAATTGGGAAAGAGGTCAATAATAATCTTTTTCCATACCTGAAAGAAACAGGTTTTTATGACTTAATTTGATATACCTTTTATTACAGTGTAATTTTAATGTGTCTCATTGTTTCTTGCATATCACTTGCTGAGTTTTAATACCTATCCATTTTAGCGTTCATCATTTTATTATCTCATGTAGATTTTATAACTTCGCTATTTATTGTTTTAAATTTGTATTTCATGTAAACTTTAGTTCTGAGTGAAAGCTATTTTTATGTAAGCTACTGTGTGTTTGGCGCATATAACCTCTCTGGTTATGCGCCATAAACTCTACTACACTACCACCAGCACCACGAAATTCTTGAAACAACTTCCTCCGTGTTCTGGATCGGTTTCGATGGGATCGAGGATTGGTAATCGGGGTTTTACTTTTTTCTCTCTCTCCTTTCCTTCTTTTTTAACCTCTGTGTGTGAGCGTGTAAATTTAGAACTACCATTCATCATCCACGCACTTTGGAAAATGATGGCAGTTCGTGAAATATAAAATCTTTAATTTGTATCTCATGTACCATGGCCCACACCCAATGCTCAGAGTTCTTACTGTGAAAAAAAAGCATACGATTTTTAACTTACCGCCCAAATTTAATTAGTCTTTGACTGCTTGACGAATTAAACTCTTTAACCGGAATAAGCTCCCTTTTAATGATTGAAATATTTACTTTTTAATAATATTTCTAAATAAAATGCTGTTAATTTATCATATATTCAACAAATAATTGTATATACATTTGAAGTTTCTTTTTAGTTAATAAATGATGTCTCCAATGCACGTAACACTTAAATTGGACATAACATAATCAGTTTTTTTTTTATTTTTAAGACGCTTTACAACTTTTTTTAAATATATTTTCGAAATTTTTAACGGTAGGATCTTTTTTGAGCTGTTTTAAGATTGCATTTGTTATTATTGTTATTATTAGTGTTACGGGATTAGTATTTATTTAGATATTTTTAGTAGAATTGTAATTAAATTGTTTCATTTCCCCGTGCAATGCAGCGCCTGACAACTTTGAAGGGATAGCTATTTGATTTGTATTTAGTATTGGATTTGTTTTAATTTACTTATTGCAATTATTGTTCATGTTGTTGTTATTGTAATGTAATGTTTGTAATCGCATTGATGCTTTAGTTGTAAGTTTGGCTTCCTGTCCAGGAATTGTACTGCCCGGGACGTGCAGTCCTTGCGAAGGGTGCAGTGTTACTGATTTTGTACTTATTTAGATATTTTTAGTAGAATTGTAATTAAATTGTTTCATTTCCCCGTGCAATGCTGCACGTGACGCCTTTGAAGAGAAAACCACGCCGGAGAAATTAAAATACAGGAGCATGCGCATTTAGCATTTAATAGATAGATATCGCGTAATTGTTTATGCTATCCAGAAAAATCAAGAAAATACCAGAATGATCTTGTGCTGGAGTAAAAAGCTTATAAAAGCCAGATTAAAACATCTCAGCTCAGTTGTTGTTGATTTAAGCGAACTGCATTTGCTTACTTAGTGCTGTTATTGACTGTAGCGAATTCGCGTTAAGATCGAATTAGCTTTCTCTGTTTTGAATTGAGTTCTGTTTAACGTTATAGTAGTTCAAAATATAACTACTGTGAGATAGTGTCATATTGTACGATTATCTCTGAGGAAATATTTCAGCGTTTTATTTCTTGTGAAAAGAATAAATTTTATTAACTTTCTAACGGCTTGTGCATTCAATCCATTACGTGCGCACGCAACTTTATTATTATTATTACTACTATTACCAGTGCTTAATTTCTAAAAATTAGGAATGTCGGAGCCCTATGGAAAGCCGTCAGGAAGGATAAATAAAATAAATAATAAAAAATAATTTAAGAAAAAGAAAATCTGAAAGTTTTCAGATTTTAAATTACGCCCAAAGAGGAGTTTTTTCATGATTTTGTGTGTTACCTTTTTATTTATTAAATATCATGTTCTTCGCACTTAAACCATAAAATTAAGGTCAAGAGCAATATCGCATAATAATTTTAAAACGAGCATATCTTTAGAATTTCCGGTACACAGTCTTTCGCACTAGAGATTAAAATGTTTTTCCTAAACGTTGCCATTGCTTGCTTTGAAATCCTTGAGTTTGTTAATCAAAAATTAGTTAAAGTTTTACAAAATATGAAATCGATAATAAAACAAATTCGAAATTTCAAATTTCGGTTTCCAAATGTCCATATTCAGGTGGAAACGTTCAGTATTCAAAATTTGATTGCTCTAAGCACCCTTGTTTTATCACAATGCTAGAAACCTACATATATTTATACAGATTTTTCATTATTTAATTTCTTTAAATATAATACAGGGCGATAATATTTGGTGGGAACAATTTGAAACGTGAAACAACGCTTTTAGTGAATCGACATAAATTGCCAAAACGAAATTAATAGTCCTTCTGGGCAAACTGCCCCTTTGGAATAATAATTAAATAAATTAAAAATTAAAAATTAAATAATTTTAATTAAATTTTAATAAAACGTAAAGTGATAAATAAAAATATAATAAAAGAAATTGAATGGTAAAATAAAAAATTGGATCTTGTCTTTTTTAAAGGCCTGTTGGAATTACAATTTCACTCGAAAAGTAAGAAATAGCTAGTAGTAGCTTCTAGTTAGGCTACTATTGAATTTAAGCCCGGAATATCTTACATTAGAAAAGGCGGATGTGTGTGTCGGGGACGCAGTCAGCTGATCAAGGTCAAATAAATTCTCCTTTCCCACCTTACCTCCCCGAAGGTGAAAAGCATGGATGAAATTTTCCCCATCTATGACAAAAAGTGGGTGTTCGTTGTTTAGTACTGATTGTGTTCCAACTTATTATTACGCTTCAGTTGAAGCAAATGTGTGTTTTCTGCTCCAAAGACTACATTTAGTTTCAAGTATTGCACATGAGTATTATATGTACACTGTGCACAAACACACGCACACACACACACACACAAAAAAAAAAAGGTGGGACAGTTTTATACCTTCCGTACTGCTAAGCCGAGTGACGAAATTTAATTTGCGTTTTTTCTGTCTCGAAAGCGCGATTTAGGATAAATATTAGATTTTTATATATGACACTGTTCTAGTATAGGTATTTTGAGACCAAATCGAACTTTTTCTGAAATGAGATATCGATTTTTTTCTACATTTCTATTCTACTACTCAAATTATACCAAAGTGCGAAGTTTCGTAAAAATCGCACGAGTAGTTTTTAAAAAATTAGCTTTCAAAATTTTAGTTCCTTAGTTTTAATGGAATTTGATACGTAATCGTTTTTTAAAAAAATTTAATCTGCTTGATTGCTTTTTTCACATTTCGAAATTTAGATTGAATTTACATAAAATTTGCACATTTTTTATGATTTAGTTTTTAAGCTTGTAGTTTCCAGTAATTTTTATAAATTTTTCGAAAGCATTTTTGAATTATAACTTATAAAATTCTTGCTATCACCTTCAAATAGATGTATTTGAAATTTGGCTTATTTTTTATAAGTGATAATAATACTAAATGTGGTTTAGACACTTTGTTCTAATTATTTGAAAGAATGAACAATGCACCTTTTTTATCTTTCGTGCACAATGAAAAGAAAAGGAAAATAGCTTACTATGAATTAAAAATTTCACCAAGTCAGTTATTCTCGACGCAAACTGGAAAAAGTGCGCCAAGATAAATTTTCCAATTTCTCGGTAAGTTTTTAAGCAAATTGTAAAGAATTTAATATTTAGGCATGATTTGAGTCATAAAATCGAAATATGGAAAAAATCGTTTTGCCATTTCAGAAAAAGTTCCAGTTTTGTGTCAAAATACCTGTTGTTAGGGATTTTGTATTTAGTTAGCTATTTTTAGTAAAATTATAATTGAAATCGTTTTATTTCCCCGTGCAATGCAGCACGAGAAATGTAAAGAGAAAGCCACTCAGGAAAAGTAAAAATACAGGAGCACGCGCCTTTAATATTTAATAAATAGATATCTTATAATTTATATTTAAATTGAATACATGTAATTGACTACTGTGTTAGCTGTAATCGTAGTTCTACTTTTTTGCTTTTCAGAAATCTCGAGAAGCAAAGAAATTATTAGAACTCTCTCGACCGATTGACAGTTTTAAAAAGCCGGAGAGAAACATCTCAGCACAGTTGTTGTTGTTGTTTGTTGTGGCTGTTTATTTTTCCCCCGAATTCGCGACGAGATCGGATTAGCTTTCTCTTTGCATTGCGTTGTATTCTAACGTTTTTAGTAGTTTAAGGGATAACTGCTGATTATATTGCGCGATATTGTGATATTGTATGAATATCTTGTTATATTTTTCGTGATAGGAATAAAAAATTGTATTAACCTTTTATCGGATTTGTGCATTCAATCTATTACGAACCCGTACGCACGCAACACGATGTTAGATACTATAAATCTAATGTATAATCTAAGTCGCGCTTTCGAAACAGGAAAACCGGAAATTAAATTTCGTCAATCAACTCAGTAGAACGGGAGATATAGAACAATTTTTGAGTTCGAAATAAAAAAGTTTCAGATAGAAAAAATCAGCTAAAAATAGAAATAACACATGCACGATGTAGTTTTTATTTCCATAACAGAACTCCATTGATTGTGTACGTTTTTATGTACTAGTATCTGCATTTCTCGGTTGCCTATTCTGATCACATTTCCTTTATGTGCTCATTCTTTCTGTATCTTATTATTGCTTCGTTAAGAGCTTCCCGTACAAGTGTGTTTTTATAATGGACCTGTATCCATCTTTCGATCTGAACTCTTACCACAGAACTATGGATTATTGAACTGTACCTATGTTTTCTCACGAGTTTGTTGAGCTTTTCCTTTCTTCGTATCTTGTCAAGTGTTATATCCAAATCATTCTGAACTTTGAATAATTAAAATTAGAAATATTTAATGTGTAAATGATTTTTCGTACATAATTTCGTTTGCGTTGGAACTAAGCATCACAGAATATTACTGTTTGTCTCACCGAATAGAAAGGAAAGAAACTAGCATGTACGTAGCGTATTCGGAAACTAAGTACCATTTCATTCTAGCGCCGTCGCAGAGCTGTGGTAGGCGTCCCGCGCATGCGCACTAGTCTTTCTTGTTCACTGACTTTCAATTGTCGCCATTTTGGTTGCTCTATGTTGTGTTTTCAGTTTGCTGTGCACATTCAAAACGTTTAAGACAATTAGTTCTCCCGCTGACTGTGAGATTCGTGCCGTGATTAAATTTTTGAACGCGAGGAATGTTAAACCGGCCGAAATTTATCGTCAAGTGACAGAAGTTTACGGTGAATACGCGATAAGTGATGGAATGGTGAGAAAGTGGGTAAGAATGTTTAATGCAGGTCGAACAAATGTCCACGCCGAGGCTCGGAGTGGTCGGCCTTCTGTTGTCACCGATGATTTGGTAAGGAAAGTTGATGAAGCAATTCATGAGAACAGACGCTTCACAATGACAACTCTTTCAGAGGCATTTCCACAAATTTCACGTACTGTTTTGTTCGAAATTGTGTCTGACCGCTTGAATTATCGCAAACTGTGTTCCCGATGGGTTCCAAAAATGCTCACTGATGTTCACAAAACAAAGCGACTTGGTAGTGCCCTGACATTTCTCACGCGGTACAGTGATGAGGGAGAAAACTTTTTAAACCAAATTGTGACAGGTGATGAAACTTGGGTGTGTCATTTCACACCAGAATCGAAACAACAATCGATGGAGTGGAGACACACTCATTCTCCGAAAAAACAAAAGTTCAAAGTGACAATGTCATCACAAAAAATCATGTGCACTGTCTTCTGGGATAGGAAAGGCGTTTTGCTTACTGAATTTCTTCCCAGAGGTGAAACCATTAATGCGGCACGATATTGTGAGACTTTAACAAAACTAAGGCGTGCCATTCAAAACAAACGAAGAGGAATGCTCAGTAAAGGAATTGTGTTGCTCCATGACAATGCTCGGCCCCATACTGCTGGTGTCACTCAATCGTTAATTCGACAGTTTCATTGGGAACAGTTCGATAACCCGCCGTACAGCCCGGACTTGGCGCCGTCCGACTATCACTTGTTCCTTCACATGAAGCACGAGTTTGGTGGCAAGCGCTTTGGATCTGACGATGACACGAAAAATGCTGTGGAGTCGTGGTTATCGAAACTGGCGGGAAGTTTCTTTCACGATGGTATACAAAAACTGGTCACCCGCTATGACAAGTGTTTGATCATTGGCGGAAACTATGTTGAAAAATAGTTTAAGACATGTATTTTCATGTAAAAATAAAATTGGATTCGAAAAAATTGTTTTACTATTTTTTTTTTCAAACCGGTACTTAGTTTACGCCTCGTATTTTCAACGAAATTCGTCTGAAAATCGTAACTCAATTTTTGAATTTTTGGCGAATTTTAGAAATATGCTCGACTTTTCTTCAACTATTCGATGTTTATGATTTTAAATTTTTAACTTCGAAAATTGCATCGGATATTCAGTTTTAAAATTTTCACAGATTATAAAACAAACTTTTCTTTCCCGTTTAAAACAAAAATAATAAAAAGTTTTAACTCAGCGATTTTTTTACATACATTTTTTTCAATATGTAGAAAGTCTATGTAGCATTCGAAGGTGAAACATTTTTTTTTTTTTTTAGCGTACTTACGATTTTTTTTTTAGCGTACTTCACGACGAAATGGTGATATTCGTGTTTTCATTTTAGCTTCGAGTAAAATACTCGTTGTAGCACTGTTATTAGATCCAGTTTCCGAAAGTGAATATTCAAAACGACTTCTTCATTCTCTGAATGACGTTCAATTATTTTTTTATTTAGGAATTTTCTCATATTTCATCGCTTGTGTTTCAATAATAACTAAAAATTTCATCATGGGTAGCATGTAATTGAGACTAGAAAGCAGAAAATAAAATACAATATATTTTTTATACAATAAGCTTTTCATCTTTAATTTTATATAACAAGTAATAAAAGCGTGGGACGCCGAAATAACAAACTCCATTAATTTTACTGAAATATGAATGCACAAGCCATTCTTTTTTTTAATTTATCAAAGGCAATCCATGCTTTTATAATTCGCGATATAAAATTGTAGATGATTTCTGAAAGATTATGTAAGTTTCAATAGAATTATTGGGTATTCTTCGGAGAACAGCCATGGCTCCTTTAAGGATGTGTGTGCGATATTTTATTATTTCAAGTAAATATATGAGAAAAAGCAGCTAGGGACAAGTGGAAAACACATGGGGAGAAAGCGGGATTAAGATGTGTTTATTTTTGTTTCGTAACTGATTGCTAATTTGGTTCTGTGATCTAGCTAAATTAGTATTAAGTCAAGGTATGGCATTTATGACAAAAACACAGGACAATTACTTCCGGATCTGATTTCATATATGTATTAATCTATCACATTTACGCTCACATGATCTACATAGGTATTAAATAAGCAGCAACTTTTAACACTTATTTCTGGATGTGTACTATTTTATAACGTTTTCTGCTTTGGAAACCTAAATACTGAAACGTTATGTGTATGCTTGTGAAACTATTATTTCATATTAAAATTCTCATATAACTACGACGAAAATACGCTTCTATTATTTACTTAAAAAGGCAGTATTTGATAGACTTCCACATAGCAATCATTCTAGAATTCGTTCTGTAATGTTATATAATGTTCATTAAATTGTTTTATGCATTATTTTGCCCAACTGTTAATTGTCTTAAAGACTATATAATTATTACAGAAAATGTGAGTTCAATATATTTTAAAGATAAAGACAGTAAGCAGAAAACGAAAGAAAGACTACACATGCAACCGGATAAAATTTGTAATGATTATTTTAATTTTATAACAGTTATTTTTAATTTTGAAACCCTTTCGTCTAAATTCTTTTTTCCCACTTACAAATCCCTACCAGAATGAGTTTTTAGTATCGCGTTGCATGTAAATGAAATAGAAGGAGTATTTAAGGAAGGTTCCGCTTACTTCAGTAGGAGAGCTTAGGAGTGCTTAGTGGCGCATGTTTGTCGTCAGGCTACTTCGTTATGAAACCAACTACGTTCAGTTGTATTGTACGCGCCTGTTGATAATGGCCGGCTAGTTTAATTAAGGGCAAATTACGTTAAGTAATTGTGTCTAGCTTCGGCTAAGTCAGTTTAGTACTAGATTAGTTTCTTATTTTCTTATCTTGATTTGAAAGCCCGAGTGGAGGCTTTCCTGTAAGCCCGAGGAGGGAGCCATCTGTTATTATTTCTTTGAGTGAATGAAAGAGTATTTCACCCCCTCTGAACTTTTGTCGTTAAATACTTGAACTTAGATCAATTCGACTACTCTGATATATATATGATATATATGTGTGTGTGTTTAAGAAAGATCAAGAATACGTAAGGTAAAATTAGCAACGTAAATTTCCCTTCTCAGTTCTAAAACTAGAAGTAGTAACCTCTCTGCACTGCGTCATTTCTACATTAATCCATGCCATATGACTCTTACATAATTCTGATGATGTAAATGGAATTAAAACTCAAGCAACCAATAATAATTTTACAGAAGTATTAACTATCCAATCAAAACGTATTGAGAACCAAAACTAACTCAGTGTGAATTAAGATTTCACCCTGAACATAAGACACTTGCTTGCTACTCTTCGGCCTTAACTGGATTGCTGTCTGCTGCAAAGTTATGAAAAATGTAAACCTCTTGAAAGAGGCACAAATAATGTGTTAAGTTGTTTGTGGCCGCAATAGGTTTACTGAAAATAAAACTTCTTTGTGCATTTATAGGATTATTTGAAATTTATTAATTATGAATTTCAATTTTCGTCTTTGTGAGAAAGTAATTCTAAATTTCTTACCTTATGTCTTTACTGATATTTTTCCAACGGCTTAATGAGCGAAAATACTAGGGATGTTTGTATTTTTTTAAATGTTTTTTATTATATATGTATATATATAAAAGATATTATCATGTATTTAGTGTTATTTCAAGCAAAGGTTCGCAAAGTTTAAACTACTCCACATGGGATAATGTCTTGAGCCCAGGTACCCGGGTGTACAGACACTGTTTCACTACAGGGTTGAACTTAGCTATAAGTCGCTGTGCAATTCAATAGGCGTTTGGCATAGGCGAAGTAGTTAGGAGCATTATAAAGTGATCATATTCTAAAGAAAATTAATAAACTCAAAATGCGTGAGTGCATAGCCAGTGCCACAAAATTCACTAAAGTGTGCCTCAATGGTAAAGCAGAACAGATATATCTGAGTACATTTTTATATATGAAATAAAATATATTATTAGTTGCTGATGAAAAAATGAAACGTTCCTTTTTATCGATAGAAATTTATGTAGCTCAGTATTGAAAGTCTGTTACTTCACCGACGTTGAAATAACAATTTACCAACTTTACAATTTTTTTTTTAAATGTGGCTTTTAAAAATAAGATACGGAAAGCCTCAAAAATCTTAATAATTTTGGGGATATTTTCTTATAGTAAATTAAGAATTGCAATGATTGATAGTAATATACTGTTCTTAGGAATTGATGTTGCTAATGTTTTTTAATTATATGCCATACGCCTTACGTGCAGGTCAAGCATGGCCGAATGAGGCTCGGAATCCATAATTCATTCACGGTGTAATGGAGTAGTTTTAGTACTTTTGAAACATAATGGTCATTTGAAACAGAATTTGTGTTATAGGATGTCTTTTTAATCATAACTTTGTTTAATTTTTTTTCACTCATATTGTGTGTATATTAATTTCAAACTATGCCTTATTTGATAATCTATGATAAGTAAAAACAAAAGGTAAATATACACAGTCCAGTCACATTAATGTGACCATCTGTCAAAAGCCAGAATAACCACCTTTCGCAGAGCGGAATGCTGCGAGACGTGCAGGAAGAGAGTCACATAGGTCCCTGAAGGTGTTCTCTGGGATGTTGAGCCATGCCGACTCTAATGCCGTGGCCAGCTGCGCTAGATTACGCGGTTGAGGCTCCATGGCGCGAACAACTCGATCGAGTTGGTCCCACAGATGCTCGATTGGGTTTAAGTCAGGTGAGTTTGCTGGCCAGGGGAGGACGGTAAACTCATCCTGGTGCTCTTCGAACCACGCACGTACACTGGCAGCTGTATGGCACCTCGCATTGTCCTGCTGGAAGATGCCATCATCCTGAGGAAAAACAATGCGCATGTAGGGGTGAACATGGTCCGCAAGGACAGATGCGTACTTGTATTGATCCATTGTGCCTTCCACAATGATCAGTGAACCTAGAGAATGCCAGGAAAACATTCCCCAGACCATAATGCTCCCGCCTCCAGCTTGGACCGTTCCGGCAATGGTTGCAGGGTGGTTCCTTTCAGAGGTTTCACGCCTTATACGCCAACGTCCATCTGTCCGATGGAGCATAAAACGCGATTCATCCGAAAACGCAACCTGTCGCCACTCAGTGGACGTCCAGCTGCTGTACTGGCGTGCAAATTCTAGCCTTCGCCGTCGATGAACAGCAGTCAGCATAGGTGCACGAACCAGGCGTCTGCTTCGGAGGCCCAGACGCAGCAATGTTCGCTGAATAGTACTTTGGGAGACACTTTTGGTAGCCCCTTGGTTCATTTTGGTGGTCAGTTGCTCAACGGTAGCCCGTCTATCTGCCCGAACGCATCTCCGCAACCGTCGTTCGCCTCTGTCATCTATGGCCTGTGGTGCACCACATTTGCCACGTCGCTGATTTTGGACAGTCCCATTTTGCCATGCACGGTACACTTTTACCACGGCGGCACGCGAACAGTTCACAAACTCAGCCGTTTCGGAAATGCTGCTTCCACCGGCCCGAAAGCCAATGATCATGCCCTTTTGGAAGTCGGATAAATCGCTTCGTTTCTGCATTACGCCAACGATTGAAATGTTTTCCGAAGCCCTCACACACCCTTTATATACGCTCAACTGCACTGTGCTGCCACCTGCCTTCTGTGATTGGTTATTTAACTCTGACATGGAAAGTACGTGGTGGTCACATTAATGTGACTGGACTGTGTAATTCTACATCATTTACCACCCTGGCTCTTGAAATGTGTAGTAGCTTTCAAGTCAGGACAAAAGATAAATCTATTGTAACCGGTAACACCTGCATTCCTAATGTAACTCAAATCTTATCGAAGTCCTATAAATATGCGTAGTTGTGATTTGCATTAGGAAAAACAAACATATCTACCGATCCAAGTTGCCAATGAATTCGTTATGTGATGCAGTGGTCAGGTTTGATCTCTATCTGCAGTGGTCAGGTTTGATCTGAAGTTAATTGTGTGGGCTGAACGCCCACATAATAGAAAAAATTAACTATACATTTTTTAACCATTATACCTAACAGCTTACTGTCGCCCCCCGCTTTTTTTTCCTTTTTTTTAGCGTTGCCATGAGGAGATTGTAGAGGTTAAGACTCAAGAAAAATCCCTGGTTCTATATTTTCGTTATATTATTTAATCTGTTCTATATTATTTAATCTTTTCTATATTATTTAATCTGTTGTTCCCATTAAACTACGTAATAAATTGTTTTTAGTGCATTAACTATCATATTTATTTTAAATAAGAGCTTATTGTATAAAACCCTTTTTTTTAATTCTATTTTACTTTTAACCCATTGGTACCATATCTTATTACCATTTGTTCTACTCCTTCACTTAACTTTTTATACATTATTTTAAGTTAATTCATTATTTGCTTATAAATAATTAAATGAATTAATTCATTGTTTACCTATAGCCATGAACTAAATGTCAAAGTAACAACTGTTTTCACTAATAATAAGTAAAAGTTATAGGTGCGAGACAAATAAATTTGGTACAATACGCAAAACCAAACGGAGCTGCAGTCCTGTGAATTTATTCACGTTATGCGGATTCTTGCTGCTTTTGTCTCATTTTAATTATTTATTTTTATTGTTTTATTTATTAATATCTTAATTATTGATATTTTATTTATTAACATTTCTCACTCATTTCTGATGTTGTTACATAGGGTTCTGGCACTTTTAATTTTAGAAATTAAGTTCAAACATATATATATATATATATACTTGCATATGTATGTATAAGATAAAAAATGTAAATGTATAAAAAATGAATTATAACTTTAATTTTTAATAGTCCCTTAACTCTCCATTTTAACTTAGCTACTTCTCCTTTCTGTCGTAAAAATTTCAGAGAATAAGATTTCAATTAGAACCTAGCTTTTTATAAACAGTCAATAGGAAAATTTGAGAACTATAGCTGAAGTCATTCTGAATCCAACTCTCATCTTATTTGATCAGATCTTAGTTGATTTTATCCCAACAACATGATCTCTGATCATCTCACAAGTTAATAAACATGAAATACAATCAAGTAATGCCAGCCAAGTAATATAAATTGAATTAATCATAGCAAAATTTTTAATAGGATGAAAAAACGTATGGATGCTAGGATTTAAAAATGTCTTATAGCTTCTAACCTAAGACATTCTGTCTTATAATCATTATTATCAATGTACGAATTTTAATTTATTATTACTAATACTGTTTGTTTTTTCATGAAAATTCTAGCAACTTCGTAATAAAAGATGCAAGATTGCACTATATTCATTTCTGGATGGTGTAGAGCACAGTTTTGAGCCGTTTCCAGTATTTTGCGGTTGGTTTTACAAGAATAGCGCAGACAGAGCAGGCATAACAAAGCATGGGAGGTAGAATGGAATAACAGAGGAGTAAATTTTTGCTATCAATAGCTATGTGAACGAATAGTGAGTATCACTCCAAGATAAGTGACTTGCTTAGCCTAGGAAAAAGGAGCTCGATTAAGCATAAGATTCCCGTTAGTTGATTTTTAACTTAAGTACATCACTGCAACTGATTTATGGACATTTATTTTGACCTTTTATTTTCAAAGTCCGAACTCAAGTGCCTGGATTTGAGTCTGTAAGAGACTGATGACTGAAATAAGAAATGCATCCTGCGCATGGATCACCGTATAATCAGCATACATTGGAAGTGTTGTGTTTGGTACTTGTGGAATATCGTTTGCCTAAATATTGAACAAAGTTAGCCCAAAAAGAGACCCTTGGGGTATACGCATTGAAACAGCACGGGAGGGGTAGAATATGTGTTAACGATATGAACTACGCAGTATTTGCCCGTCAGGTAGGATTTCATTATGTTTGATTATATACTGCCGTTTTAGTTATATTATTAGGTAATATAAATCTTTGGTTGTTTATTTTTAATTTTTTTTTGTATTTCCGTATAAAAGTTTATTCTCCACAATGTTATTTTTATTAACCGTATGGTATATAAGGGATATTGCACGAAATGACTATTACAACTCATTCTTTGAACTATATTTGGAGACTACTTTTGCTCATAAACAAAAAATATGACCGAATAGTAAGAGAAACACGCAATGTAAAATTTTATATTAGATTGCGTTTTTGCCTAATTTTAAATAGAACTATGATTTTATCTATTTAATGTAACATCAGGTAGCTATAAAGAGTCACTTCTTTCGGAACAATATTTATTACGAGTATTGATAAATTGTAATAAAGATTTGTGTCCAGGTTTTAATTAAGGTTTTTTTTTTTCATCGCATTGTTTCACCCTATTTTTCCTATAAATCCCAAAATGCTCTATCATGCAATACTGAAGAGAGGAATTGCTCACTTTCTGTCCAGTTCGTGATTCGTCCAATCATCATTTTCCACATTACTTACCCGGCGACGATGAAGTCAAGTTGACCGCCGTGTAACTACGACGTTCTTCGTTTAACATCATCTGGCATGCATTTAGATGTTCGGAATATATTAATTATAATAAATAAATTATTGTTAGTTTTACATATTCATTTTTGGGGTGTTTGTGATTCAGCGGCTGCGTTCTGTAAGTGTTAAGTATCTAATTTAAGGTAAGCCTATTTCTAATGAATTAATATAATTTGAATTGTACTACGTTGCCAGCTGTCCAATTTGCAATATGCGTAAAGGTATATTTGAATACACGTCACAAGTTATATGCCGTTTCGTTTAAATTAATTTTTGGAGTTAATTAGATGTTGTGTAATTTATGACATACTTGTGCTTTATAATACAAGTCTTCCGTCCGCTTCTTGTACTCTTGAAATCTATATTAATTCCGGAATATTATGTTTCTTCCTCAATTAAATGTTAGAACTTCTCAAAATTAAAGTAATCAGTTTACAAATAATTTCGCACTTATAACCTTTTTTCAGATTGTTAAAAAGCCCCGAAAGGTGACCAAATGATATAAGAAGTTCATTCGCACTGCATGTATTATTCCCTGTTTCACTGGGTTGTCTTGATTAAGTTTCGCGACTAAAACTGTCACGGATTAAGCTGGTGTATTGAAAAGCTGTTGCAAAAGTGACCAAATTTTCCACCTTTTAAATTTCCTTTTTTTTTAAATTTATTTTTCACAACTCTGGGGAAGGGAGCTCCATTTCATTATAATATTATAGCTATAAAACATTTTCTAATACACATACATATAATATGTTATAAAACATTTAATTATGAAATATAAAGTATTAAATATAAAGTATTTAAATCCACAGGTGTTTAAATACATGTATTGTAAATGTATGAGGGGAGTGGCTATTATTGCATGTACACACTCAGACCAGTTTTTATGCAGTGGATAGGAACCACATAAAAGAAAACTAAGAAAAAAAAAACTTGCAAAATTTCACAAGTGCCTGTACAAAAGAGTTTTCGTAACACAATTGAAAAGTATCTTTTTTATGCAGTGAAATGAGACTGCATAAAAAAATCTCATGTATAAAATAACTCAAAACATTAAGAAATAACTAGGAATTGCTTTTTTAAATGAATTCAAGACACGAGGCTTGGTAGCTACTTGGAATCTTGCCAAACCTTTTAGAATCTGATTTAGAAACTACACATGCAAACATTTAAAAATATTTACATATGTTCTTATTTTACACATACAAAATTTTTCAAAATGTATTACCATTATCCTTCGTGGTCTGACAATATGCGAACTTGTGGTAAACTGTCAAAATTGAAGATACTACTTCTCCCTCATTTAGAGTTGGCTTTCTTGATCAGTTTCCATGTAGTCTGTGATCAGTTTTTGTGACGACTCTTGTTTCACTTGTGTATGTCTGGGCAGCCAAATATACAAGATTGAAGCTCCTTTTGGAAGTTTGAAGTTCTTTCAGAATTGGCATCGGTTGTAAGAAAATAACATTTTTATTGATAAATTCATCAATTATGTTCCCATTTGATTGAAATTTTCATATACCACACAAAAAGAGTTTTTGTTTGAGTGTATTTTGAAAATATGTCGGAAACATTTTAAGTTCTATTGAATATTGAAACTTGTAGGTGCAGATAATCGCAAAATGTCAGATAATCGAAGTTTCAAAATCTCGGAATATTATAAAAATTGCATAATGAGTAAATTTAATTGTGCGGCACTATGCCAGAAAGTTTTGCATATTATTTTCTTTACCTACTTTTCATCTTTAAAGGTGTTTCTAAGGACAAGTAATGCTTTAAAAAAAATGTTTTACATAAAGTTAAGGCCTACTAGCAGCCAATTAGTAAAATTACTAAACACTGGTAGTTCAATACGGGTTCAAATCCTAGGAAACAGGCTGGCTCCATGAGAATCTTTTTTTCCCTCATGCCTAACATAAATGTGAAAGTTTCATTCAAAAAGTCTTCCACGAAGGCGCTCTTAAGCAGATAGCCTCTGTATGGTTTTCTGTGATTTAAGTAATCCAATCCAGTCTAACAAATAAGAGTTAGAATTAAATAATCATGAAAGCTTCATGTGTAAGAAGATTATCATAAATTTCAATTATATTGTACAGCCAAAGAGGAGGTTGTATATATAGTGTTCATTGAGCTGAGAGCTCGTCAAGTTTTTGTGCTGCTAATACAACAGCTTCTAGACTCTTAGAAGGTCGAACCTACTACCTTCTTGACTTTTTGACACAATGTTGACTAATAGTGATATTCTGCATACTGACTTAGCTGTTCGTGTACAATTAGAATTTACTTATGCAGTTTTCGTGTTAAAGCCATATGGATAAAATTTCAAAAATAGTATATTTTTATTTTGTGTAGAATTTAATGTTTGTCAAAGTATGGTTATAACATGTAAAACTTATTTTTCTCTCAATAAATAAACAAGCAGGTATGAGGAATAAGGGCTGACAAATTTAATAAAGGGCTCGCACATTCCCCCTGTAGCTCATCGTTGCATATAGTTGTGTACCCTGCAACAATGTAATAAAATGTAAATGATTAATTATGCTAAAACATTACCAATATATTGTCAAAATAAATTTTGAGAAGCACTTTTATAATTAATCTGTTATTCTGTTACTTCATGTATCATTCTTGAAAAGTTAGGTATTTATTAAAGAAGTGATAAATAAATGTAATCTCTGATGTTTTCCTTTGTCTTGATGTATGAGAACATGAAATATCTTATATTGGAATGTTAGTTTCTTGGTACATATTTCAATCTAATTTGATAGAAAGAAAAAGAAAATGCTTTTCATAGAAAATTAACGTGTTTCTCTTTAGAATTATTAATGCATGGGCTTCTGTTCTTTTTACATTTCTGCCAGCAAAGGTAGATAGTAGTTCTAAAATGTCAATTATTATTAAATTTAATGTATCGGGCTTAAAATGTCATCCCATTTTAACTTTCAGAATAATTCTTTTACAGTCTCATGTGGCTATTTATGCCAAGAAGCTGGAAATTTTTGTGTGTATTAAATATTTCTTTTGCATTTAAATTGTCAACCTATGTTTTTTCTGTACAAAGTTTTGTGCATCTGCTGTTAAATACTTTTCTTTTATTTTCAGGAGTTTGTCCAGATCATCTAAAATTTCCATGTGACTCTGTGTTCATCTATGTTGTCTGTGTAACTGTCAATAATACTGTTTGCATTTATTTTATTTTGTGGTGTGTAAATCAGTACAAAAAATGGAAATTGCTCATACGAAGACTCGTGAAGAAATATTAGAGTGTTTCGGAACAGATCCTGAAAGGGGTTTATCACCGACTCAAGTTAGAAATTTACAAGAGAAGTATGGTCCCAATGGTGAGTAATATTATTATGGTACTGTTTTTTTAAATATGTTAATATTTATACAGTTGAACAGTCAAATGAACTGTTATAAAATAAAGCTGAGGAAAAAAGATTTGTCGGTTAATCTTCCATAAGCAAGGTGAGCGCGAAACTTGATGAGAGTTTTTATTTGGCGCAGTTTCGATTTGTTTGCAGTTTCTGGCTGATTTCAATTTGGTTGTGGTTTTATATGTTTTGTGTTATTTCGGTGATCATAATGAGTGTGAGTTTAGCCGGATTTTTTTTTTTTTAGTTTAATTTTGAAATATAGTGCTTATTTTTAGATGTTTTACTATTTAATATTTGCAGGAGGTTTAACTGTTATTGATGGGAGAATGTTGGATTTCAGATGTTATGTAGTTTATAATTTATGAATGTTTTCATTTAATTTTATTTAGTTGATTTTTTTCGGGTCAGTTAATTATTATTATTTTTAGTTTTTTTTCTTGCATGTGGCAACCAAGATATGTGGAATGTTTAAAGTGTTGAGCAAAAGTGTATTGAATTGCACGATGATAGTAACTTCTATATTTTAGTGAGTTTATGATGCATCCATTGTTAGTGAATTTGAGTATCTTTACTTGGTTGACAATTTTTTTGATGTGAGTGAAGAGGTTGGTATTTTTGTAATTTATTGTAGTTTTATGTTTGTGGCTTGAATTTTTGTAGATTATTTTAAATTTATGTTTTAGTTTGTAATAATTTATGTGTTGTATTTAGTGTCATTTTTGTTTGGTGATGTTAGACTTAACACTGCCATTTCTTTTTGTAATTGGCAATCGCAAATGAAAAAAAGTTGGCATCAGCTTATCCCGCTTATGGAAGACTAGCTGATTTGCCATATATTGAATATTTTTTCATTATGCATACTTTGTTTCATGTAATTTTGTACTTGAGTATGTTTTTTAATAAAAAAATAACCTGTAAGAAAATTATTGTAAAATTTATGCAGCTCTGGACAGTATCAGTTTTGTTTAGATCCATGAATGCAATTTAGTATACCATATTTACTTGCATATTTTTTCCCTCTAGCTTTAATATGGGATCATATTACTTATGATTCATGTTAGCGATATTTAAGGTATAGATGGATAATGAAATATAATATATAATTAGAAAGGGCTCTTTTGAAAGTAATATTTTTATATGTAAAACACATTATTTATCACATATTTACTATGTGGTTATCGTATAACTGATATGTAGGTAAGTTTCCTCTAATTACTGAAAAATTGCAGCTGAAGCAAGGAGTTTATAAGTATCTAACCATTGATAAGTTTATAGTCTTGTCCTTAATTCATATTGTTAATTTATTTTATCCCAGCTGAAAGTAAGTAAAAGTTTTTCATGAATTCTGTGTGAAATTACTGGGTTAATGCAAAAGTTCATCTTGTTTTTTTGGAGGTGGTAGTAAAAAAAAAAGCGTGAATAAAAGAAAACGTAATACATACATATTTATGTATTTGTCATTATTTTAATATGATCTCTTGCCATCAGCCTTGTAGCAGATTCTGTCAATAAAAATCTTCTGGTTTAGAATTAAACTCTTACAATGTCTGATATGCTCCTTATCCTTTGCCATTTTAAACAGTTTGAAATTTTTTTACCGAATGATTTACAGGCATGTTGCCTCAATATGCTATCTGCTGTATGCCTACATGCTTTATTAGCTGAAAATTCTAGTCATTAGAAGATCATGTGCAACATCAAATCTACTCGTAATTTGAATACCCAAAAAATGAAATGAACTTTGTCATCAACCGAGTAGTTCATGCTAGGCAGTTTTCACAGTGATGGTCGTTTTCGTTTGCACTTAACATAAATTTTATTACAAATGGAAATGAGGAGAAGAAATGCATGTAGAAAGAAATTTGTCAGGTGCATATAATACAAAATTATTAACACAACTACAGATACAGGGTGGTTACAGATACAGGTAACGCAACTAAAGTTACAACTACAGATACAGGTAACACAACTATAGATACAGTTTCTACTTTGAAATGTTCATAAAAGGAAAACTAGTCTTGTAGTTTTCTTGACCAAATGTTATCAAACTTGGTAATCATGTAAAGGAGCTTGTGAGAATTTATTGTCCATGAAAAAAAGTTCAAAAACTCACCTCCGGGGAGAAATGGTGCTGTATGCAGTATTGTTAAATGAAATAAGTTTTGGAATCTAATTTAACTTTTTGTTACACAGGTTTAACATGCTGTATACCCTTAAGAAACACTGACCTGAACAAAATTATCGTTTCAAGGTGATAAGAAGCAAGTGCACCATCCCTATAACGCAGAAATCCATCAGTGAAAACTACAAATTAGCGATTAGAAAATGTGAGATCACAAAAGTGTGCGCATTCTAGAATTTTTCTTACTGATCGCTAATTTGTTATTTTTTAGGCCAGAATTCCGCCCTAAGACATGAAGTTATTGGTTTAAAATGTTTTTAATCATTTCTAAAACAAAACTGTTTGTGGGGTTATGCAAAACCACAATGGCTTATAATTTGCTTATGCCATGAAGAAGCAAATGATTTGTGTAAATATGCTTTACATATCATTTGATTTTTCAGATACAAGTGAGCCTATTTGTCAGAGTTCTCGTTTTTACGAATCAACAATGTCTCGAACCATGCAGAACCATGCTTTTCTCCTGAAATGTTATTAAGAATGTGGTAGCAATGAACGGCATGCTTATCAAAGATATCATTCGGTAAGAGGTAAGCATCAAGGGCCAATAACACAGCAGGATTTGAGGAAAGTGATTGTAAAGTTTGAAGCCATTGGTTTGTTATTTTTTGTACCTGGGAGGGGAAAGAAACCTGCTTTTTAAGAAATCAAGGAGGTTGTCGCATTATCAGTGGAGGGAGCAACAATGGAAAGCACACATGGTAATGCTGTTGCACTTCGAATGGATGTACCATGGAGCATGGTGTACTAAATTGTCCGTAAAGTGCTGCATTTCTACTCTTACAAAATCAAACATGTTCAAGAACTTGGAACTTAATGATCCTGCTACAAGAGAATCTTTTGCTTTGGAATTCCTTGCGTGGATGGTAGTGGACAAACATTGGCCATGGAACATTTTGTGGACAGGTGAGGCCCATTTTTTACCTGTCAACACCCATAACTGCAGGATTTGGGTCAAACAAATCCCTCATGTTATCTAGCCAATTCTACTAAAGTCGCCATTTGGTGTGATATGACAACTAGTTTCATAATTGGATCATTTTTCTTTGAAGAGCAGTTGAGAGCTGGACCTGTTACATGCACTGTGACTGCAGCTCGCTCAGCGTCAGTGTTAAGATGTTTCATGAACTGCAGCAACATGGCATTTTAGACACCATAATTATGCAGGACGGAGCACACAGTTACTTAGCAACATTTCAGGAATGAACAGATTACAGGCTGATACTTTCCCACTTGGCCAACCTGGTCACCAGACCTCAACCCCTGTGACTTTTGACTATGGGGTTATCTCAAAAGTACTGTTTATGGTGACAATCCTAAACAGTTTGGCGGAACTGAAAGATGCAGTACATCAATGCCTATTATATTCCTCCTGTTATGCTAAGAGCCGCTGTTGAGAATGTAGTAATATGATTTAACTTGCTTTCTGAAAATGGTGGACACTACATTGAATATGCTTTGTAACACATTTTAGAAACAATGAAACACCTTTTAAACCGATGTCTTCGTGTCTTATTTCATTTAACAATGTAACATACAGTGCCGTTTCCCCGCTGGTGGTGAGTTTTTAAACTTTTCTTTTGCAGAAAATAAATTCTGCTGACTTCCTTCGCACAATTACAAAGTTTGATTAATATTTCGTCTAGTAGTGGTCATTTGGTAAATGAAATGAATCTATTTGTTTAAATCACTTAATTTGTTAATTAATAACTGAATAAATTTTAAAGCAAAATTTAAATATTTTATTCTTTGCTGAATGACAAAACACTATGTCACATGGAAGATAAAAATATTTTAATTCAGGCACTGTGAAACATTTTTTTTAAAGCACCGAATTTGTATATTGAACCATTTTGTATATTTGTATATTAACCATTTATTTTAATCATTATTAAAATCTCGTTTATTAAATAAAATTTGAATTTTTCTTGAATTTATATTTTGATTTTTAAAATACTCATTATTTTCCCTTCTTTTCAGAATTGCCTGCTGAAGAAGGTATGTGTGAACTTGTTGAATAATTCAAATAATTTATTTCTGTAAATTAGATGGTAAATTAATATTTCTTAGTTCTCTTTCAATGTACTGTTGTTGAGACAATGTTGTAAATTTCTATGTATCATTCTACTTTTTTCCTGTTCTTTTAGTTTTTTGTAAGTTAGGTCTTGTATGATAGTTGTAACTCTTTTTAAATTTGTTAAGTGACAAAAAAATTGCTTTTGAAAATTAGCAAGGTTTTCTTGATAAACTTAACAAGGGATTTTCAAAAGTAAACAAACGCTTCAAAACCATCAATATGAAAGTATCAAATTAAGATTTTATATATGGATTTTAAATAAACTTTTGTAGCATTGCAAGTATATATGACACATGTGATTGTGAATGAGAAAACAGTTGTTGCATGTTGTGAAACATATTATTATTCAAAGTAATCTGCCCATGCTTCAGTGCTTTTTCTGCAGTTCTTTAGAAGCTAATTTATCTCCTCTTCAAAAAAAGTGTGTAGTTGTAGGTGACAATTATTATTCTGCATATTATCAGCAAAACCTGATTAAAATTTACGAACTTGTGATCCTTCCTCTTAATCGAAACTTTACAATAATTCTTTGTTTATGGACCAACCACCTGCTCCTTCTTTACTCTTTGCCATCACAGACACACAAATAAAGCTCTGCTAGCAAAACCTTGGTTGCCTCCTACTAAAACATTTCAACTCGTCTAACAGAGTATTAACTAGAAAATATTTTTATAGTATTTAAAGTATGTAAGTCTGACTTTTGGTTTTTTTAAATGACATTTCATTTAAATTTTAAATATACTTTATAAGAAGCGACACTTTTTCTGTGTGTTTGGCATTTATTATTGTTTGTGCTTTTTTTAAAGTTTTAGATATGGATAGCGTATGTGCTCATAGAGAAAAGAGTATTAAAAAAATAATTAAGTAAATCCTACATTTTAAATCAAGACTAATCTTAAAGAATACTGTATTGTAGAATAAATAATGATTAATTTTAATCCTTCTGTATTTCTTGATAGTTCCTGTCTGTGTTAAATACTATAATAAATTTTAAATTGAAAATATAAATTTGTTTTATGAGCTTCATAAATGACTGATCTCTGTAATGAAGAATATAAAGTTATATTGTTAGAAGCTGAACCTGTATTTAAATATGAAAAATGTAATATTTTATGATATTTCAATTTATAATATTGAGACATTTAACAAATAGCAATTTTAGATTGACATTTATTTTAAACCAATTTAGATCTGCTTTTTTGATTAATTGGTGTATTTCTTTTCCAACAATAATCAGACTTAATCTAAAAATAATAGAAAAAGTAAAAAGAAAATTTCTCCAAAGAAGACACACAACTATACACTGGGCTAGAATAATGGTAATTTCTGATAAGCTACACCTTTACCGAAAAGCGTTGATGAGGCAGTGCACCATGTCACCAAAAGTATTTATGCATCAGCTCAGATATATACATAGCATTTCGCCAAATGGTTTTCCCATTTGATATGATATTTTTACCAGTTTGACTGCAAATTATGTTCCTTCATATGGGAATTTTAGCATAGGGGTGGAGCACATACTGCAGTTTGCCTTTGGTGAAATCTTGAATTTAGCTGTCTGTATGTATAGACTGTAATGGGGTTCATTTAAAGGCATCATGTACCTTTTCCCCTTCTCATTTTAGGATTTTGATGTTGAGCTTGCACTCATTGGCAAGTTTGTACAATTCTTATTTTTTAAAGCGAAAATAGATAGTAGTAAGAACAACAGTTGCTCCTCCCCCCCCCAAAAAAAAGAGAGAGAAGTGTGCTGTCTTTTATGGGAAAATAAAATGTGTAATAGTGGTACTGGCTGTATAATGTAAAGATACACAAATAAATGTAAAGCTACCAAGACAAATGTTTGTGACCAAAGTTGGCAGCAGTAATTTTTGGTGAAAACTGATTTTTGGTTGGATGATGAAAACTGATGATCCTAAAATTTTTTTTGCAGTTGTTAGTGCTTTATTAAAAAATCTGATGTGTACATCACATGACTTCCTTGTATGGAATATTAAATTATATGCAGTTTGCATTTCGTTTAAGGGTACAATGGACTTTTAAAAATTAGTTTAAGTTTATGTGTTTTCAACAAGAAATTTTATGCATACACATATTATCACATCAGTTTATAAAATATATGTTCAAAATTTCAATTTATTATAAATTAAAAGTTTTTAAAACAAATAATTAAGTATTTCAATTGAAGATTGAAAATGCTCCTTGCTCTCTAATTTTCAATACGTTTTCCTAATTTTTCCTTTTAGTTATAAGGACTTGACAAAAGTTTCTGTATATCCGTTATTGAATATGATGGATCAGAAATTTTTAAAAAGGATTTTTGTGAATTTATACCCAGTTTTCGGGAAAATGTCACTTTTTGTTATACATTAGCACAACTTTAAACTTCTTAGTAACCTCATATCCAAAATGCATACGCAGATCTACTATAACATATAACAAGATAGTTTCTTTCGAATATCATACATTTTTAACTAAAAATGTGTCGCATGGAGCATTTTCAAAACATACGAACTGCGAAAAAATTTATTTTGAGAAAACCGGATTTAAAATTTTTCTTCAAACTTACCTTTAATACATGGTCATGAGAACAGCAAATTGACTTTAAATATGAATTTGTAGACACTAGATAACATTTTCATATCATTTAACTATGTTTAATCTCATAATATTAAATATGACAAAAATAAACATATCGCAAATTGGTATGTGATTCGAAGCTATGATTTCAACAATTTCTTCATTTTCAGAAACAATATATAATTTCTATCCAATGAAACATTTAAATTTCGCCAGCACTATATATTTTACTTTCATTTATTATATTTACATTATCTTTTAATGCTTTACAATATTTTTTACTATTTCTGTTTTTGCTTTGGTTCAAGCAACGTTGATCACACGTTTTTGCAACGAGTAGGGAAAACGAGTTTATTTCATCCTGTTCTACCCTTATCACAGTTATATAACCAAAATTAAATTCATAGTTGTCAGCATTGACATTTCTAGCCATTTTTTTAGAAATAAAACATTTCATTCGTGCAAATATATATAAATTTTAACATCAGTAAATAACTGTTGAAATACTTTTTTTTTTTTATCATTTTCTCCAAAATTTAAAGAGCAAAGTTACGGTGTTTACACAGTTTAAATGCTTGTAACTTCTTTAAAAATTAGAATATTTGAACTTGGTTTTTTTGCATACAATGTAGTTACATATATGGAATGTTACCAGAGTAGAAAAACAAATTCAATATTTTCGTCGATTTTTAGCTATTTTAAAGTCCACCATCCCCTTAAACTTCCTGGATTGAATTAAATCTGCTTCATCAATAGTGCATAAACCACAATAGAATAAATGCACTCTTTAAAATTCACTATATTTGTTTACCATAGCAACACTCTGGCGCTAAGCTTCTCTTAACACCATTACGTCTCATTCATTTTAGAACTCAGAATGCACAAAAATTATGTATATCATCTGGGAAATAACCTAATCTTTGCCACATGTTCTATTCAAATACTATAATAAATCTAAAATGATATGTTAAAAAGGCAGTTTTTCAGAGACGATTCAGTATTTCTCATTCAATTAATTCAGTTCTCACTTCACGACAAAAATACATAAAACCTCAAAATATCTATATTCAAAATTATGAAGTAAATCATAAACACTTATTTTCTAGAATAAATTGGAATAGATTAAGCATGATTTAATTTGCAATAATAAAAGAAGGCGTTATCTTTGTTGTTGCGAAGCATAGTTTCTCTAGATTGCCAACAAATCTAATATTCTCCTAGGTTTCAAATGTAAACAAATATGTCCGCCAAGAGAAAAATGATTAGGCTTAGCCACATGTAAACAACTTTTCAATTGTTGATAATTCTACAAATCTTGCATGCAGATTTAGTAAAGGCATAAAAACCTTAACCTGAAGATAAGAACAACATAATTCAATCATTTTTAAAGCAAAAAATACAAAATTTACCAACATATAAGAATAAAAAAACTGAGCTCACTGAGCCGAGTAACAGAGTGGATATACATACATATATTTGTATACTTTTGGTGCGGCCGATTGCAACCAAAATAGGAGGTGCATATCTACATATTATAGCAGTCCTATATACAAAATTTCACTGTTCTGAGGCTACTCTTTTTTGAGTTATGTGAGATACTTACGTATGTACAGACACCATGAATAAAATCTCTTCAAAATCCATTTTAAATTGGTTTTATAATTTTTTTGGGGATAGAGTCCTTTATTCTGACCTAACGTATGGATGTCACACAAAAGTATCATTAAATTTTTTTCGGTAGGAGTCAAAATGGATGTTTTCATTGAAATTATACCCGAAATTTTTTGTGATTACAGTACTTCCTTTTTACTTTGCACAAGGAAGGAAAAATTCTGAAATTAATAGTAATTGTGTACATTATTGGGAGGAGTTGGTATGAAAATTGCTATTATCAAATCATGAGGGAAGAAAATAACTACTGAAAAATTTAATTTGCTCTCTTCTTTACTGTGAACTTGTTAGGTATCTAGTGTTTACCGATAACATACGTACACCAGACTTTTCTTTCTTGACATAACCTTTAATGTGAAACTCACAGTGAAGTTGAGTAATATTTATTGCTATAATCTCTTAATCTTGTTGGGCGTAGATATGATAAACCCCTTAACATAAAAGCTCGCATAAGTTTTAATTTTTACAAAAAGGTGAAACGTCTTGTATATGTGAGCATTATCACTGTCAAATCATAAAAGCTCAAAAATGAAAATCGAAATGTTTCTGTATTTTGAGGGGTTAACACAGTATAAAGTCCGAAATCCAGACATCCAATTTCTCGAATGATCTGAATCTCCAGCACAAAAAAGAAAAAAGTCACCATTACGTAGTCTAGAAATGGAGAATATAATACTTAACAAAGAGAATATTAGATTTAAAATGATAATCTAAAACCTGGAAATTTTTGGAATTGCCGAAATTCTAAAGATTCTAGATTTTGGACTTTGTAGTATTTTTTTAAACTTGTATGAAAGCACATGCTTTATTTAAATTTTAACTGTGCAAATGATTAATTTCAAAAACATTATATCTTTACAAATGTCGGGCATTTTCCGTGTTTATATTACGTAATTTTTTTTTTAATAATTTGAGCAGTGTGTACCTGCAGATATACATTGTTGGTGTAAAATAAGAGCTCATTGTAGTATGAAAGCTGTGGACTATCATGAAACCTTTACCTCTTTGAGTATTTATTTTATTTTTCATATTGATTTTTCAGTCTTTTATACTATGCTTCTTATTTTCTTATGCATATATTGTCATTGCTTACAAAAAATATATATTTTTTTAACTGCAGGCAAACCTTTATGGCAGCTCATTTTAGAACAATTTGATGATCTATTAGTAAAAATTCTGCTTCTTGCTGCAATAATATCATTTGTAAGTATGAAATAAGTCAAAATCAAGAATTAAACAATTCATAAAATAAGCATTATTATTCATTTTGTTGAATTTTTTTAATCTTACTTAAATAGAAAACTTCGAGCATTAGTTCTGAAATGATTAAATATGCAATTTTTAATCTGATAGTGTTTCTTTAAATTCAATTTGTTAGTTGATTTCATTAATAAGTGCACTTAATAATAACTATGCAGACTGTGCTTAATGTAAAGAACAAATAAATATTATGATATAAAAGTCTTTGTACTTGTATAAATGGTTAGCACAATAAAAATATGGTATTTTATATTTCCAATATCATATTCAATAAATTACATATAATTCATTAAGCTACGTAATGGATTCAAAATTTTAGAAGTTATGTTTCAAATGATTTATCTGTTGGCTAATAAGTCTTTAATGAATGAATTTAAGATGGGAATATTATGGTTATTAAATTAAATGTATTCTATAAATCTTCCCTTTAAAATATTTTCAGATTTAGAAGAGTTTATTGCGAAAACTGCTGTCATAAGCTGAAAAACTTTTTTTTTTACTATTTTGTTGTTCAGACTTGAACAGTTTTCATTTGTGTAAAACATGGTTATTAGCTTTATAAAAATAGGTTGAGGTATTCATTGAAAAGATGATTAAATAATTAAAAGTCCTTCATTACAGAAGAGAAATATCGAAGTAGTTGAATTTTAGTAGTTATTTTAAAAACTTTTGTACTGATAAAAATATTTTATTCTCTGTCGATAATTATTTGAAAATTGTTCCTCATAGGTCTTAGCCTTATTTGAAGAACATGAAGGTCAAATAACAGCTTTTGTTGAACCCTTTGTCATTCTTCTTATTCTCATAGCTAATGCTGTTGTTGGTGTGTGGCAGGTATGTAAACTGTATTGGATATTAAAAGTATAACATTAATTTCATAATTTGGTTAAAGGATGCAAGTTTTTGTCCTGTATTTACAAAATATGAAATTGAGTATGTTTGATAATTTTTGTTTTAAATGCCTTGTGTAGCACTTGCAAGATCCAGATATTTTCCTATATTATATGTTGTACATCATTTAAAAAAAATATTTTAATATTGCTTGGATAATACTGTCAAAAGTTTTTTTTACTGAAAATTCAATTGTAATTTTTTGATAGCTAACCCACTGTCACTTACATATGAGATTATATTATTTTCCCTAGTTTCGAATTATTTTCTGCCCTGTGACTGAATTGCATTAATTGAAGAATGACTGTGTATAAGGGAACAGAAGGAAAAATGGATTGATAGAATTTAATGTAAACTTCACAATGAAAATTATTTATCATACTACATTTCATTAATTTTTAAATGAAGAAATACTGTGCTTAGAAATTTAATGCTGCAGTTTCCTATAATTCTGTTTTGAATAAAAAAAGTTTCAATCATTTATTGTGTTGTACATTAAATTTATGATAATTGAGTAATTTTACAATAATTTATCCTACGTTATTTTCTAATATCCTAAAAAGCAAGTACTTTAATTACATATGTGTTAAACTTCTCTGTCCTATATTGGACATACCTAAACATTAAAGAAATTTTATAAAATGTATTTTTGGTATTTGATATCAAAACTCAAAATTAAATATAATGTAGTTGTTATAGCAGTGAAGTTAATACTTTTGAATTCTTTTTAAGGAAAGCCAAGGTGTTAAGATTATGAATAAAATTTAATGTTATATATAGGAACGAAATGCTGAGAGTGCAATAGAGGCATTGAAGGAGTATGAACCTGAAATGGGAAAAGTCATAAGGCAAGATAAACCAGGTGTACAGAGAATTCGTGCAAAAGATATAGTTCCTGGAGATTTAGTTGAGATTGCAGGTAATATAAATTTAGTTTTAAAGTGTGATAACTTGTTTTGATTTTTCAAAGTTTTAGTAAAATTTGTATTTATTTATTGTTAAAAATGACATGGAAATTTAGTTATCTTGATTAATATAATTTAATCAGTTCATTATGTTAATAAGTGTCAGCAGATTGTCAATGTAGTATAACCACTGTATTAATACACATATTGACCATGTATTAATACAATTATCGTACTTGATTCAGCGCAGAGTACTGGAGCACCATACACAGGATATTACTTTTTTGGGATGCAGCTCCCCTCTTTCAGTATTACTAGAAGAAAGCTCATTTGGTTTACCCCATGATATTTTTCTTATAAAATTGTTGTATAGTTTAGACTCTCATATCCAGTAATATGCACTTTCAAAAAAGGGAATTCTTTATTTCATTTCTACAAAGGATCATATGCTGAAACTCGAATAAGCATATTTTAGGAGTGTAGGATACTCATGCATCGCAACAGCTTACATGCTCTGTCTTTTTCAAATGATGATTTATCTTTGTGGAATATTTAGTCTGTCTAATAGTTCCTGAACTGTATAACTTGTAATTTTCAGCAATAGTTTGGTTTAGTAGATCTTAGTTTACAGAGGTTGGTCATCTAGAGCGGAGCGGGCATTATCTTCGAGGATGAAATTTCCATGCTTAAACTTCTAAACCACCTTCAAACTCTGTCAGATGTTAAAATACTGCTTACAAGGCCATATTATGGGGAATACCCGAGTATATGAGTGGTTTTCTCGGTTCAAAAAAGAAATATCAATTCATGACAAACCTTGTACTGCAAGTCCGTCATCTTCACCAATGGAACGAAAATGAAGAACGGAATTAATCTGGGCTATCTTGGAGAGTTCAGCAGAAGATTTGGCAAAGAGAAGGGTCACTACAAAATTCATGCTTCAAATACGAACAAACTATGCAAATCTATCCAGATTTTCTTACCTAGGTCATTACTGGTGATGAGATATGGAGTTATTTTTATGACCCCGAAACCAAACAATCAAACCAGTGGAAGGTGCCATTGTCACTGCCTAAAAAAGCACATCAAGTGAAGTCAAACTTTAAGACCATACTCATTCGTCTTTTTAAGTCTTTGTATAAAGTAAAAGAAGTATTGTAATCTCGAAAGATTTCAGGTATCATATTTTTAAAAAAAAAATATCCATTTTGACCGCTCTCAAATCAATTTGATGGGTGTTTTTGCATGATATCTGTAGATACGGACAAAATAAGATTCTTTTTTCCAAAATGGATTTAAAATGTATTCTGAAGAGTTTTTGTAACATCTGTATGTACGTATGTATCATGCAGGACTTGGAAATGAGTTGCCTTAGAACATTGAAACTGCTATAACATGTAGTTGTGCACTTCCCTTTTTGTTTGCAATCAGCTGCATCAAACATATATATATATATATACCCCACTCTGTTACATGACTGAGTGAGCTTCCTTTTATTTTTTATTTATTTATTTTTTTTTTTTTTTTTTTTTTTTTTTTTGTATGTTGCTAAATTATACTTTTTCCCCCCTCCCTTTAAAAGTGATTGAATTATGCTGTTCATAAGTTACAATTAAGATTTTTAAGCCTTTAGTTAATCTGCATGCAATAATTGTGGAATTAGGAACAATTTAGAAGTTTAAGTACTGCCTAAGGAGGCTACTATTTGTTTACATTTGAAACAATTGGTAGAATAGTGTCAGTTGGTATACCAACTTTAGTGTCTTTTTGCTAAGTGGGACCAAAAGTAAACTTTCAGTTTTGGGCACAGAAAAAAACTGTCATCCTGCCTATTGGCTGAATTGCTAGTTTTTGTGAAGAAACACTTAATTTTAATTGTCAAAAGATTTGTTGAACTGTTTTTAACTGTATTTGATGTTTTTATTCAAGCAAGTTTCAATGATATACAGCAGAAAATCTGTGTAATTTAATGGGCTGTAGAAGGATTTCGTGTGGTGTCCACATCAAATATTTGATGTGAGGGGAGTATAGTGTATTCGGAGTTCACTCCACCAGATTAGACTGTTAATCAATCACATGTGTCTCATGTATCCACTAGTGGATATATGGTCTGTCGTAATAAAAAACTGTATTTCTCCACATACAGAAATATCAAATACTGTGATTTACTATATTGGGATTGAAATGTTTACATATATTCTCTAGGCTGGGTTATAAGGATTGTTGGATTACAAATTTTCATGATATTTCTAAAAAGATCTGTAAGTATGAAACAATTTTTAACACTGCAGAACTGAATGAATGATTATTTTATTTATTTATGTTATAGCATACTCAAATCAATTTTGCTTTCTTTTTTAACCTTCCAACAACAGGTGTAGGAAGTTTTTCAGTTGTGTTTTTATTATTCTACACTTTCAAGTTTGCATAGTTATCAGCATGCTTTGTGAAAACTTTATCATAGATTAATAAAGTGAAATCTTTTAGTCCTAGCCATATCGGTAAAATGCCATACAGTTAATAATGCAAACACATGGGACAAAATGGCAGGCGACTATGATTGTGAACTACTAACTTGCTTTGCACTGGAAATGAAATAATGGCCAATTAACTGAAGGTCAGGAAAGGGAGAAATTACTGCATCCATGAAGGCAGCTACAGTTAGGATCCAAGGAATCAACCTTTGTATCTAAAGGTATGAAAAGGTTGTCGAATAGTGTGTAACAAAGGACTAATTTGTGGCAGTCAGGGAACTATTTTTCTACTGCAACAATGTACCACCTCATGCAGATATCTCAGTGTACCAGTTTTTAGAAAAAAAAAAAAGGCCTGATTTCCTTGTCCCTTTCTCCTTACTCACCTGACTTCACTCCTTGTGTCATCTTTTTGTTTACTCTCAATGAAGTAAAATGTGAAAGGACTGTGATTTCACAACATAACAGATCAAGAGAAAAGCAGAATAGCTATAAACCAATCAAAACAGACGAAAAAATGTTTCCAAGAATAAAATCGCAGAATGTACAACTGTATTAAGTGTAATGTAAAGTACTTGGAAGATAATAAGGTTGTTTTGTAAAAATAAATAAACAAATAGCTTTCTAAAAAGAATTTTGTTTCCTTTGTACTTGCGAAGTGAAAAAAAATCTCGTAATCTGATAATGAAGATCATGACACTTGGATTACACGTTTGCTTCAGTCAAGATCTCTTTGTATCAGCAGTTACAAAGTGAGTAAAAGAAAACTCACTTCAGTTTGGAAAACCACAGAACTGTGGGATGACATAATATTTTTCTGCTAATTAGTTCTATAATTTAAGATGTGTGTGAATTTTGTGCAATTACTTCTAACTCATAAATCACTGTGTTGTTTGTATTACTTTAGTTGGAGATAAAGTGCCTGCAGACATTAGATTATTACAGATATTTTCTACTACACTAAGGGTTGACCAGTCTATATTAACTGGTAAGTTATTTCCTTTCGATCTCTATAATTATTAGTATAAGTAAATTATATTTACATTAATATTTAGCATTTATATGGAGTGCTTTTATGTTGTTTCGTCATTAACATTTACATTTGATTTCTCTTGCAGTATAATTTAAAAGTAGATTTCTGTTTTTATATCTATGCAGAAATTTAATTTAAAAGAAAATATTTTTGTAAGAACATCTAATGGCTTAAAATTATTTTTAAAAAAGACTTAAAGCGTTTTTGCAGAAAAATATGCTTTTCTTGTTTAACCAAAATTTTGTATAAAAGTTCAATTGCATTGAAGTACTTTGTTCCAGTTAGTTCTTTTACTGTTTTAATAATTGCGAATTGAAATTTTTGTAATATCCATGTCACAAATGGAAAAAGGGTTAGGTAAATTTTTATATGTATGTATGTATTGTATCCCTCCAATCTTCTTTTAATTTTTTTTTTACTTCCAAAATGCATATTTATTACACTCAAAAGGAGTGCAATGAGTGTTATAATATTTCTGAAAAACTCAGCATGAATGTATTGTTACATCTGATTACTCTTCCAGTTATTAACTTTTCACTTGTTCTAATACATAAATAGGTTGTTTTCAGCAGCTTCTTTTATGCCTAAATGTAACTTTCAAAGAGCAAATAAAGACTTAAAAATACAAAATCATGTATGTACTTAAAATGGGTTTAATTCTAATGATAACCTAGAATTTAGTCGAGGAGCTAGGATTTAATGAAGGAGACTTTATAAATGCTGAATTCACATCATGAAATACTGAGCCATAGCAATCTCATTAGCACTGGTGAATATATGAATGTAACAATGATGGGTATACTGATGAGGAAAACTAGAAAAAGGGAAGTATTTGAGGCAGTTGCAGAAAATGTTTTTTGTACTACTGGAAGTGTTGACGACACAAATTATGATCTGGGTTATTGGTGGAACTGGTTACCCAGACTATGAGAGATATTGATACATTCTGCTTAGATAATTTCATATTTACTCCCCTCCCACAAAAAAATTCGCTGCTTATATATTTCTTTGATACTTGTAGTAAAATATAAAATAGCACTAATAATTAAGATAGAATAACACACCGAACAAGTATTGATATGAAAGTCAAACAGCAAAAATCAGCATTATATTTGCAAATTTTCACAGGACTAGTTTCGATGGTTTTACCGAACCATCATCCTCAGCTTCCAAAGTGCAAATGAATGATATAAAATATAGTGATTAGATAAGGTAAAAAATGGCTGTTGAAGAGTTAAACTACTGATGCCATCTATTGATGAAACAAGAACTAAAATATAATTTCCTTAACGGCTGAAAGCAAACATAGATTGGAGTTAGGGTCGTTAACTAGAACAGAAAGATTTTCTCTTAATGTGAAGCACTTCTAGAAAATCTAATTCACCAATGGAAGAAGTTTTTTGAATAATTTTAGCTTCAGAAAAATTGAAAGTGTGGTTTTCGGACCAACAGTGCTGGGCAACAGAAGACTTCTGTGTTTCCTTTTTTTTCTAACATATGCCTCATGTTCATTAGTGTGAAATTTTAAGTCTGTCTTAGTTTGACCAGTATAAATTAAACCACATTGGCAAGGAATCCTATAAATACCCCAGGCATTCATATCTGGAATGGGGTCCTTGAGTATGGAACTCTTGAATTTCATTGATAGGAGAATAAATGGCCCAAAAGTTAAATTTCTGTAAAATACATGCAATTTTATAGCTAATTGATGGAAAGAAAGGAATGACAATAGAATTCTTATAATCTCCTAAAACAAATATAATGCTGATTTTTGTTGTTTGACTTTCAAATTAGCACTAATAATGTTAGAAATTAGTTAAAATCTAAAAAGAATTTTAGTTACAGAAATTTAGTTTTTATGTATTTGTTTCAATCAAAGCTTTTATATGTATGATTATCTGTTTAAGGGGAATCTGTATCTGTAATAAAGCACACTGATCCCATTAGAGATTTTAAAGCTGTTAATCAAGATAAGAAGAATTTACTTTTCTCGGTGAGGCATAAAAATATTCTTTGTACATAAAAATTCTTTAAAATTAAGTTTACTGTTAATAAAATTGAAGGTTCGAAATTAGCTTGTTTTATTTTTTCAGGGTACAAATATTGCTGCTGGTAAAGCCAGAGGCATTGTAATAGGAACTGGTTTAGAAACTGCAATAGGTATGCATTAAACCTGTATAACTTTTTCTGTATCTATTATAATAAATATGTGTTTATTTCAATCCTGGAATATTTTCCAGGAACATGTGGAAAGTATTCTTGAGATTCCAGCAATCTGTATTTGAAAATGGATGATCCAAAATGCTAGATCCATTTCATTTCAGAATTCAACTGCACTAATTATTTAATATATCATTTTGTTATGCTTTAAATGCCTAAATTTAGATTTCTACATGGAAAACTATATTGTTTAATTTTTATTAGTAGTTAAATGCATCTTTAAAAAATAAGCTGACCATTTTTAATTTATAATTCAAAATGCATGTTATCTCTTTATTGGCTGTCTATGAAATATTTTTTTTTAACTTGAATGTGTAAATTTATAGGAAAAATTCGTACTGAAATGTCAGAAACGGAAGAAGTGAGAACACCTTTACAGCAAAAACTAGATGAATTTGGTGAACAGTTATCTAAAGTCATATCTGTTATTTGTGTTGCTGTGTGGGCCATTAACATAGGCCATTTCAACGATCCAGCTCATGGAGGATCTTGGATTAAGGTATCATTAGCATTTCCTTGCTAGTTTTCTTCCATTCATTTTAGGAAATATTTCTATTGATAAGCAGAATTTGGATAATTCATTAGAAAAAAAAAAAAAAAAAACTTTTTAGCATTGCAAATGCATTTTCCCTGTTTAATTTAAAATGAAACTTATGTGATGTATAATAGTTTGAAACTTTTGTGTTTTCTAGTTCTCAGAAATTAAAATAGTGTTTGTGATATTAACATGTAATAAAGGCTATCTAATGCAGATTTAAAAGTTTGAGGTGCAGGTAATTTTTTCATAAGAAGAATATCAAACAATTTTCCTTAAAGATTTCAGTAGGCTATTTCATATATTCAAAATCCTCAAGTGCTCAATAAATATTCTGTGTCCTCCAGTGGCCAAACAGTAAAGTTGTTGAATGCTGTTAGTTTGACCTGGGCTCAATTTCAGGCGAATGGATTGCCTCCCATGTATAATGTGGATCCGAGCCAGTTTCCCTTAGAAAATCTTTCTTTAAAATAAAGTTAAAGAATCTCTCCTCTAGGGCAGAAAGCCCTTGCATGCTTTACCATAATCAAATAAACCAATAAATATCCTACAACCAAAATCCTTTTAATTAGCTATACCATTTGTATTTATTACATTATTGTTACTATTATATTTTTGTAGTGCATTAAAGATAAACCTTATAATCTACTTATGAGTATTAAGTCTAAAAAATTAATGAAGTTAAGGTATCCAATAAAATACAGACAAGGTATATTTTATTTTATAGTTTAAAAAATTCATACTTGAATCTATCATGAAAACGTCTGAATAAATAATGGTATTTATTCTTTATGTAAGATTGATAATTTTAAAATTGCTTTTCTGAATATATTATAGGACCAGAAATTCTTAGCTTTAAATTGAGATTTTCTGCATTCATTTTTTATATATTGTATGATAGCAATAATTTATTATGCGTTATTTTGTGGGGGGGAAGAGACGATCTCATAGTTTCTATGGTAACGATCTCATAGTTTCTCATACTTCCTATGATTCAAAAAGTTTCTTAGAAAATGCATACCGTGTTGTTATTGCTATAAGCTATGTACTAGAAATTGGTCATTTTAAGAGTAAAATGCTTTTAAATAAAAATATCAATATTTAATCTTCAGCAAAATGTGACAAACATGCACATGTATTTCTCATATAACTAAAAGCTCTTAGTAATCCTTTTAATTTCTCTTGAAACTTGTTTTCCTTTCATCCCTCCCTCTTTTTTTAATGTACAGCCTGCTGCAATAATTAACTGCAAATGAAATTGTTGGTTGTATTGGTGTAAAGGAAAATGCATTTTATGTTGTAAAATTTTTAAGATAATAAATGCAAATAAATTATTTTATGAAGACTGTTTCCCAATTTTGGTTTGCATTTAGAATTTTTTCGTTTAGTATGCATAAAATAAAATATGAATGGAGCCATATCTTATCTGAGTCTTTTCGCTTATTTGGGTCTGTTATCTAATTTTTCTAAATTAACTTCTTTACAGGAATTGGAAATCGCTGTCACTGCCAAATACCAGTACAGTAGAAGATCAAAAGTCAGAGCAGTTTAAACCTAAATAAATTTAAAGAAAAAAAATCATTGCAATTAAACTTAAAAGCTAGAATAAATAAAAACAAATGCAAAATAAAATGCGTATAAAAGCAATACATTTCTGTTTGATATTTTAATTGATTTATTTAAATATGTAACTGTTTTCATCATTTTTTCACTATTAGTAGCACAAAAATTGTATTTTTATTTAAAATTCAATATCTTGCTGTGACAGAAAGAACTTAAACTAAAACTTCCATCTGTTATAATTTTGCTTAATTAAAACAGCACAAGGTTAATCTTCAGTTAAAGTACAAGTTTAGCGACTTCTAGCAAACTGTTTATTTGGCATTAGCTATTAAAGCAATAGTAAATAAAATATGGTAGCTTAATCCTGAATGATCATCACTAACATCCAAAAATTGCAAGAATCATCAAAGCCGTCTGAGTATATTCAGTTGAAGCAGACTTTTAATTTAATCGTATAGTGCAACTATTTGGATCTTCAAAAAATTTTTATCCCTTAAACAATCAGTTTTGGAAAATATCTCACAATTGACATTTTCCTTTACTCTGATATCATTTTGTTACAAACTTCTGATTTTTAATTGATCATTTTCAGTTTTGTAATTTTGTTAACAGCATTGGCATTCGAGAAGCTTTGTGTCTTTGAGGGGAACTGATATTCGGCCTTCTACTGCAATTTAAGCAAACCTAAATATTGATGGAATTAAAAGGGAAAATGAAACATGTTAATCAAAAGGATTTTTATTACTGCATAATAGGTACATGACTTTTTTTTTTAAAGCTGGATTTTTGCTTGGGATAATGACTGAAGCAACTGTTTTGCAGCAAGTAGCACATAATTTTTCAATGTCTCTCATAAAGTATCCTCTTCTTTCTTTATTTGGGTCAATCTCCATTGCAAAATGTGACAATTCCTGTACCTTTTTTTACCTTTGTCTAACTTCTGGTGTTACAAGATCATCTAGTTCATTGTCATTTTTCGATCTTCATTTCAAGATTAATTCTTTGACTACTCCTTCTTCCACATCACAAAATCCTTTGCTACCAATTACTTTTGCAGTTTATATAATTTCTTCAGCTTTATTTTCAGTGGCTAAAAATTTTTTAAAATTGTTGTCAACTTCTAACCAGAGCTGATGCCAGTAAGCATTGATTTGATGAATGAAAATTAAGTCGCATATGAATGAAATATGGACAAATAAAGTGAAAACAATTATAATAAATGGACAAATAAAATGAAAACGATTGTAATAACTAATATATGTGAAATCGTATTCTGGAAATCCACACTTGGTGTAAGTTTACTCTTAAAGTATTTAATGTGTAAACTCTAAATTTGAATTAAATTATTAAGAGAAAATAAATCTTTTGAAGCATTAACATACTAATGTTTTGAAAGGTAAAATATATTTAAAAATTGATATTATGTAATTTTAAACTGTATTGTTAATAAGTGCTTCCCCCCCCCAAGAATAAAAATATATTATTATGATTTTAATTGTGTATTATTCTAGGGTGCTGTCTATTACTTCAAGATTGCTGTTGCATTAGCAGTTGCAGCTATTCCTGAGGGCTTACCAGCAGTTATAACTACATGCCTAGCTTTAGGTAATGATTTTCTTTCAAGCCGTGGTCTTATTCTGAAAATAATTCAAGCTTTGAAGATAATTATTTTAATAATTTTTTAAAAAAATTCTTGATTCCTTATAAAGATTGAATGACTAATTGTTATCGTTAAAATATTAGAGCATTTTACAAATTATATGTTTTCATATGATTTAAATGAGTCAAGTGTATTTTGACAAAATTAAGAGTAGTTCCATCTACTTAAAGACTAGACTGCATATTTTTCTTATCAGGATATTTTTATCAGCTGATCTTTGATGGATAGTAGGCTGGCCTTTTGCAGAAACCAGCCATATAATTTTATGTCCCACTTTTCTATATGAAATTGCCTTTATGCTGTCTCAATATATCTAGAATTACATTTTTTTCACAAAATTAGTGTCCTCATTCTCTTGTCCATTGTGCAGTTTTGTTTGGTACTGTGTTGTGTCTGTGATGCATTGAAATTAAATTCAGTCTTATCGGGATTTAGTGCTTTTGGTCTGCATTTTGACGAAGTCTGGCACTTTGGTCCAGCAATCTTAAATTTTGAAGGCTCAATATAAAATTTTTACGAAACTTGTTTTAAGTTTTTCTACATTTGATATTTTTTTTCTGTCAAGGATATATTTTTGTTGGTAAAGAGTTCAATGAACATTCAGCTTTTTAGTATAATAGGAACTTTCTTTTAAAATTTAAAAAGCTAACTGGAACCTTTGAATTTTGTCAAGTTTGAAATTAAGTTTTTAGGCTGACAAATATATCCTATCCATTATTCTTTGTTTTTATATTTTCCTTAAGTTTTGAAGGGATTAAAGAGTAACAGAGCGAAAAGTGCAAACTTAGAATTTGCTTAAAAAAATAAATTTTTGTTGAGTTCTTGTAAAAAAATAACTGCCAGATGAGTCACCTGACATGAATTCATTAGTAGGCTTTACTTTGCATCAACATAAGAGTTAATAACGAAATTATATAAATCATTATAAAGATTTACTTATCTATTGATAATTTTATCTATTTCTTTAATGATGTCTACTGATTGAAACTTTTATGCTAAATTATATTTACAAAGTATATATATCACTTGTTGAATATATATCACTTGTTGAATATATATTTCTAGTAGTTTTTAAGTTATCATTGGCAATTCTTTCCATTCCCTCGTAAAAATTAATGGTACTTACATATTTTCTGTTGATTGAGAAAGTAAAAGAATAACCCACCAAGGTTGTGTCAGTTGTTCCTGCAGAATTTTAAAGGAACTAGCACCTCTTTATTTTATATAAAATCATTATTTGATCTGTTTTTTTTATTGCTTTATGAAATGGCCTTTTTTCCCCTACTTCTTTTATTACTACTTATTTATTTATTTTTTGGTTCCTTTAATTGTATCAAAATCTCTGTTTAGAGTACTTTGAGAACAAGCTCCCTATAAATAATTCTACCAATATGTTATTGTTTTGTTAGCCAGATTCAGCTAACCGAAACATGTCCATTAATGTACTTTTCTTTTTAACTGGTATGATTCCACAACTTTGAAAATAATGCACATTTTGTTATTCTTTAGAAGGCATGTCCTAAATTTTAATCATTTTTCTTTTTGAAATGGAAGAGAAAAATACAGCTGTAACAGTTAATTTATATCCTTCTCCATAAAAACAAAATTTGGCTGATCAGTAATCATTTGGGGTTACATCAAATGACAGCACAGATATTATGAATGTGTCATCTCATGCTATCTGTAATTAGTGCTAATTGCTCTGCTGTTATCTGTTAAGTATCCAATTAACCCTGCAATCAAGGCAGCTGTGTCCCAGATGCTAAAATTTTTATAATATCTGCTACAGTAGCATAGCTGCCGATGCACGTGTTTTCCATTTCATCTCTCCGTCTACCAGTTTGTGCATTCCACATCTGATAGCTATTTTAATTTTATTCGCATCTGGTATCAGAAATTTACACTGGTAGAAACTGGAGCTGTCACTTTTGAATGATTGCAAGTCCTCCACGAAGGCATCCCTCCCCTTAGGCAGATAGTCCTCGTGTCCTTTGCCATAATTAATTAATTGAATAATTTGAATGATTGCTTTGTTTCTTATTTCTGATTTTCTGGAGTACCCCTTCTTATCTTCTTTTTTGGTTTAATAAAATAGCCAATCTTTCCTGAAGCTGTATATTTTATTGTTAAGATTTACCGTGCTTATTTCCAGTTCAGTTTTGGCCGAATATATTTGTCTAGTGTTCTGCTAACCAAAATGTATCTCAATTTTATGAAAAAAATTTCCCATTTCCAGATTTGAAATTCGTATTTATAATCATTTTTCCAAGCAACAAATTATATTTTTCTCTTGAAATTACAGGATGTTTAATTTAATATTAAGTTATTGGATGCATGCATTTTTTAATTCCACTGACTGTTGTTTTGTGAAGAATTTATTTTAGCTTTTTCCCAACCTTCCTTTTTTTCTTTTAAAGCCAGTGTGATAAAATTTGCAATTCACGCCCCTTTCCTAAAAAGAAAAGGATTAATAAAACTGAGACATCTGTCCCTTTTTAAAAAATAAAATAGCTTATGTAATGCAAAAATAGAATTTTCTGCCAATGTGAAGCAGTTACAGTATCTGATGACTGTGCCAGAGATATATTCCCCCCCTTTTAATATTATAATTTGAGTTTCTAACTCTATGAAAATATATTGCTCCATAGATGTAAACTTTTTTTGGATCATATGATATGTTTATATTTGTAACAGGTACCCGAAGAATGGCAAAGAAAAATGCAATTGTGAGGTCTCTACCATCCGTTGAAACATTAGGCTGTACATCTGTTATTTGTTCTGATAAAACTGGAACACTGACAACAAATCAGATGTCTGTTAATAGGGTGAGTTTTTTATTACTAAGAACAATTTTCTTTTACCATATTCATGAAGCAGAATCTAAGTTAAATTTAAGAGATATATGATCTTTTCCAATGCAGATTGATATGAATTTTTCTTCATTGGCCACAGAATCATAAACATTCCACATTTACCGTACATTGGCATATTACATGATAACCCTCCGCCAAATATAAGATTTTTCAGCTTAGTGAATTAGCCTAATCCTTGTTTTATTTAATTGTTTGTTTACTTTTCTCCCAATCCATTGTTTTCCAGCTTGCTGCTTCTGAGAACTTGCTCTCTTTTTTTTATATTTAAATTTAAGATATAATTATTACTTTTTAGTTAACAAATTGTTGTATTCAGCACTTGCAAATTGTAAAAAATTTTAATTTAGTTTTGATTTTTAAAAATTTGAGTAACGGATATTTCATCTCTGTTATAAAAGGGTGAGACATAGTATTTTTAAGTTACTTGAAAAATTTATCTCCATTTTATTTCATTAAATTTTATGGGAATTATTGTGTATGAAACTGTATAGCTGTTTTAATTACTGCTTTTAGTAATTTAATCAAAATTATTTTTTGCAGATACTAGTAGTTGATAAAATTTTAGTGAATGAAACCACTAATCAAATCAAGTTCCATGAATTTGAAGTTACTGGTTCTACATATGAGCCCATTGGGGACATGTAAGAATATTTTTGTTGTTTAAATAAATATGTATTATTTTGAATAATGTTTAGAAAACTGTATGTGGTGGAAAAGCTTAGTTTTGTTTTTATATGTATTCCATTAACTTTAAATTATATGAAATTAATTATGCCTTATTCATTCATAAGAAACATCTATATTCAGCTTTAAAAATTCATTTTTTATAAATGCTAATTAATTTTTTTCTTTTCTTTAACAATTCTTAGTGAAAATGATTTATGTAACTTTTACGTACATATTAAGATGGGAAATCAGTATGTATGCAAGTACACATGTAATGCATTCTGTTAGATAAATAAATTTATACAACGGCTGTTTGAAAAATTTTGAATAGTAGTTTTTTCTCTTCTGTTATTGGTGTGAGTATGCGGTTGGATGGCCATAGCTTTCATATTTAAGTAGTTTAGTGCTAGATACTCTTCCAACAAAGCACTTCTAGCAGATTATATGTTGCAGTTTTGGATGTCAATTCTACATGTATGGGCAGATAGTAAACAGTGATTGTTACGTAAATGCTTTGAAAACAATCTGCTTGCTGTGAGAGGAAGAAGAGATTGGTTTTGAGGCGAGGAAATATTTAATGGTATATTCTGCTGTGATATTGGCAGCCTTGTATGAAATCTGTCTGTAAACATTAAACTATTATGTATTTAACTTAAACTATGATATCTGGATGGTGTTGTTATTGAAAAGCCACACAAATTTGCATATATGAATATTAAAACTTATTTGATATCGTCCTTGCATTTAATCACATCTTGAAGTAGTGTCAGTATGTATTTGGGAGAGAATAGAAGTTTTATTCTGGTAGTTAAAAATTCCTTAAAGCAAGTATAGATGAAATATAATTATGGTTAGTTTTCTTTTCACTGTCAAATGTTTTAAATTCCCCAGTTTTGCCTTAAAAAAATAAAAACTTATTTTTACCTAAATCAAAATGTAAAATTTTAAGATTCGTGAAAACATATTCGTGAAATATATTTTTATTCTTTATTGAATTTTCAATATGTTGAAATTATCTAAATTTATTTGTACTTATTTACATATGCTAGTTCAAAAGTTTGCTATGTTTCATATCTGTATTAATTTTTAATTGAAATTTTTTATCAAATTTTGTATTCTAATTTCTAAGTAATTAAATTATGTACTTTACATTATTAAGATAAATAAATATGTTTATGATTATTCAAATATATGTTTAAACAACTGTGTTCCTTAGCATGTGGTTGAATGATTTAAATTTCAGATATCATTTTGAATAACCTTCAAAGTTTTTAAAACTTTGGTTTGTCCAAAAATTGTAATATTCTTGTTTTTCTTGAAACAGTTTAATTTTCTTTAAAAAGTACTCATACTGTGTTTTGAGAAATTTGGGCAAATTGATCCATGGATAGATTTTATCCATTTTTTTCTCTGAGATTTAAAATAGTTTTTTAAAACACTTTCTTACTGTTCATCTGTATGGATTGCTAAGTAATATCAGTCTTTTTCTCCCTGCTATGTAGAAATTTTTTTAATTTGATGCTGGGAAATATATTTGCAGATATCTGAATGAGCAGAAAGTGAAGTGCTGTGACTTTGAATCTCTATGTGAATTAGCAACAATATGTGTTATGTGTAATGATTCAAGCATTGATTTTAATGAGGTAAGAATGTTAAATGCTTCCCGATTTTTGTTTTTTAATTAAATGCACCTGAAGATAATGTGGTGTATTAAAAAACGTTTAGAACTTATTTGTTATGCTGCTAGAGTATAAAATTTTATGCATGGTCTTTCTTTTTTGACTTATATCTGTTTTTAAATTGCATATTAAGAAATTATAAAAACTGTCATACATTTCATCTTATAATTTTTTAAATTATTGCTTGCATAAGTAACGTTAAGGACATGTGAAAAAATCAAATCCTACTATTGCAAGAGGTCTTAGAATCGATCACAGATGACTAACTCTAGACGTAATTTTTAACAGTACTGTTACAACTTACAAACTCGGGTCCTTTTAGATAACTTACCTATTTGAAGAAAATAAATGCATACCATTTCCTTTCATATGTACCAGATTTTCTTTTTGCTCACAGAATTATTAAATTTTGAAAAAATTTTAATTAACCTACATTTCTTTTATCTACAACAGATATATTTGTATAAAATGTAAAATTTCCTTCATCATGAATCCTCTAAAAGCAGATTCATAATGATTTTCTTAGAATCATTTGCATAGCTTATTGAGATAGTGGTGCATCTTGATTTTGCCTGTGTATGAAACCTTAATGCCATTTGTGAAAATTTGTTATTAGCAATATTCACCAGTTAGCAAGCTCAGATGAGTTTAAAACGTCTGCAACACAACCAAATTTTTGTATATTTTGAAGTTTTGTTTTGAAGTATACAAATATTTGCTTTGACAAAGAAATATTTTTAAGCCACTTTTTCTGTGTTAAAACATTTCTCATCTCTGCAGCTCTCAAAAAAACAAAACAAGAACAAAAAAATATGTACCTAAAGGAATCTCTAGGACTTGTAAATGTGATAATCAATCACATTCATTGCATATAGCTGAACAAACATACACAGTTTATCATTTAAAAAAGAATATTAAATTAGTCTAGCCACCATCAAATTGTTTAGTGTATATAGGGAGTAAATTTTGCATGAAAAATATGGAATTTTTAATTGAGAGTAAATTTTTCAACTTGGTAGGCAGAATAGTTTGTGTGAAAATTGCTGAATTTCTGTGTTTTTATTCAGACTACTAATTCTTTTAATGTTCTTTTAATTATGTAAATTTTAAACATGAATAAAATTAAGTCATCAGTAGTGTACTTCAAGTAATAAAATATATATGAAGAAATTTCGCAAAAATCTGGCATAGTCTGAAACTTTTGAAAATTTCTATAATATTTTTAAAGATGCATTAAGTGAGAAAAATGGTTAAATATCTAAATGTATTTATACACATGTTTGAAAATAAAAGAATACAAGATATCCCAGTGCTTTTTTTTAAAAAAGTTTAAAATAGATATTTAAAGAATTGACATCTGTTAAGACTGCATACATGAAAGATTGCCAATTTATTCTAAAAGTTGTTTTGTGTGGCCAGTCTTGATGATAATATACCAATTTGGTGAAGGTCATGTTCTTTAATTTTTAATAATACTTATTCTAAATAAATTCTGAAGAAGTATTTATGTGAGTAAATTATTTCATTTAGTAAATTTTTTAATAGCTGCCAGAAATATAGTGCAAAGTTTTCTCTTGAATTGTAAAATTGGATGTTACTTGGTTTCCATGGCCACCACGATAAGTCACTAAATTATGTACAAAATGTTACTTTCACTTCTGTTTGCTGAGTTTGACAAACTATGTGATATCATAAGTCTTTTTTTTTATTTATTTATTTAAAGTGTTAAAAAAGAAAGTTGATTTTTAATTTACTGAGGAATAAGGAAGATGCAGTATTGTTTTTCAAAAAAAAAAAAATATTTATTACCTTGCAATGAATATGCGTAAATGGCCACAAAATAAAACTTTGTGTAACCGAAAGTATGTGGAGGAGCAATGTGAAAAGCTGCAAACAAAAAAAGAGCATTTCATCTGACAACTTGTTTAGTGATTTTAGAATACCATTCCCAATAGTGCTGCATTTCATCTACCATTGAACAGAGGAACTAATGTCATTGAAGTGGTGTTATAACAGCTCAACATTAATCAGAATACCACAGTCTAGAACAATTTTATGAGAGAGTTTGTTTGCTAGATTTACTTCAGTAGTCTAAAGGACAAATGGGTGGCCCTGGAAAAATAGCCAAAATTGACGAGAGTTTGTTTGTGTGGAGGGGGGGGGAGAGCTGGTAGAGTATTTCTATAGTAGTGGATATTTGGCAGATTATGCCATGAAAAGGGCAAGTGCATTTTTGTTCAGATTCCAAATTAGAAAGCAAGCCCACTGATACCAATAAGTGTAGACCACATAGTAGAAAGATGGACAACATATTCAGATTGCTGGTTAACCTAACAGACTAGCTTTAAAAGACTGGTTACAGCCATTTAACTGTGAATCACACATTTAATTTTGCTGATCAAGTAACAGTTGCTCAAACCCAAAATGTGGAAAGATTGTGGGGTTTTATTAAATGACAAAACAAAAAGCAAAAGAATATGGTTTGACATCATCTAGAGTCATATCTTTCTGAATTCATGGCAGAAATCCTTTGGGAAAGATGAGCCTTTTGACACCATATTAAAAGCAGTTGGAAAGATATGGCAGCCACAAACAATATGCAAGTTCAATTTCGCGATATTCTTGGAGTCATTTTGATAAGTGGGGCTGTGAAAATCCAGTAATACTTAAAATTGTATTAACTATCTTTATAATTCTGTTTTAACTGTTTATTTTTAACTGCCCTTATTTATATATGTACTTATTTTTTTAGTATAAACAAATGTTTGAAAAAGTGGGAGAAGCCACAGAGACTGCACTGGTTGTTTTAGCAGAAAAAATGAATCCATTTGGTTATAACAAAACTGGCTTAAGTCGTCGAGATTCTGCCGTGGTTGTAAATCAGGGTATTTCTTCAATGTGGAGGAAGGAGTTCACATTAGAATTCTCTCGTGATCGTAAATCTATGAGTACATACTGTACCCCCGTAAAAGCAAATAGACTTGGAAGTGGACCAAAAATGTTTTGTAAGGTTGGTAATCAAACTGTAAAGTTTTAAGACATTTTTCTGCTACTTCTGATTTTTATTTTAATTACTCATCTTACCACATAGAATTTCAATTGCATAGTATACTAAAAAAATGTATCTTAATTACCGTATATTGTATCTTCAAAAGAAGTCAATCTTGAATCCTATATGTATCGTCTTTCTATCATTCAATAATAAACTCCAGGCATACCTTAAACGAGTACTTTTTATTAACTGTTTACCTGTGCCATGAGTAGTAACTTTCTTCGTTTAAAAAGCTTTAATCTTACTGTGGGATATTTTCTCATTTATTGTTTTGTAGAACTGCTGTGCATAAATATTTTGCATTTTATCAAATCTAATATTAACCATAATCCGATAGTTGTGGCAGTATCAGTGTAATCTTTACTGTATATTTTACATGTACTGAAACATCTGATTTGTATGTGACTGTATTATAATCTGAAATATATTTGGATTTTGTGCGTTTTGTAAATAGTTAATATGGTTGGTAACTTGCATCGGTCAAAAAGCTTTTATTCTGCTCAGTGGTGAATTGTATTATTTCAGCTATAGTCCTAATGGCATTGAGATCTCTGGAAGGAGGATTTTACCATGTAGCAACTCTGCCAGGGGTTCCACATATATTCTGCTTGGAGGTTCAGATTATCAAATTTGGTTAGCCTGTAACTCATTTTGTATGCCTTTCATAAGTCTTTTTTGCTTGATATAGGTCTGCGTTATCATTCTGGAAACAAAAGACATCCAGTATAAATCCATTGTCAGTTGTGCAGGAAAATGCTTTCATTGATCATTATTCCTCTGCATGCTATGAAACCTGCACTGGTATAAATCATATTTTCTAATATTGATGAAAATGAGTTCATATCTCTGTTTCCATCGTAAATAAATGTGTTTCGTATCAGGTATTTAAATTGAAACTTGACTCGTCACTAAAAAGAACATGTGCCCACTGTCATTCAGCTCTGATGATCTCGACACCAATTCAGGTGGGTTTTCATTAGTGAAATGAACTGTTGGCTTTCTAGCATAAAGACTTTTCTTCTATTAAGTATTCTCTTTACAGTTTGCTTTAATTTAAAAGTTACTTTGGCAACTGTAAGCCCAGAGGTACTTGCAGCCTTTCCGGATGCATCATGCTGCTGCACACAGAAACCATCAGTCTTAGTCTGACTAAAAACATTTGACCATTTTTACAGTTCTGTACCCTGCTTTTTTAAGTAGCCAGCATCTCTTCATCTCGAGGATTCTTTTAAATTGTACTTTTATGCCAGGAGACAGGACTGATTTAATAAAGGAAACATCCTTTGTATTTACTTCATATGTGGATGAAATCGTGGCACCTTTTAAATTAGGAAAGTATATTAATTGAAGGGAATTTGATAGCCTTAAAAAAAGGGCAGAGTTTACTTTTTGTTCATTCTGAGGAAAAAAACAAATCAGGTTAATTACTTCATGTGATGTTATTTTTATACTTTTAATAATAATTTTAGACATTTTATGTAAGCCATTGAGTCTCTCTTTTTTTTTAAAGTATTTAGCTTAGTTTTTTATGACATTGCTGTAAGTGTTGCAATTGTTTTAGGGTGCCCCTGAAGGAGTTTTGGATAGGTGTTCTTATGTAAGAGTTGGAAACACCAAAGTACCTATGACTGCGTCAGTCAAAAATAGAATATTGGACATAACCAAACAGTACGGAACAGGCAGAGACACTCTGCGTTGTTTAGCTTTAGCAACAATTGATAATCCACCAAATCCTTCTATTATGGATCTTGCTGATTCCTCCAAATTTGCTACTTATGAAGTAAGTGTAATCTAATATTCTTTATTGTATATGCTTAGAAGATACGTAATGATACTAGAAATGACATACATTAGTCATTAAATACATAATTATATCTTATTTATATAAAGACAGGGATGACATTTGTTGGTGTTGTTGGAATGCTAGATCCTCCAAGAAAAGAAGTAAAAGATGCTATCAGACGTTGTAAAGCAGCTGGTATTCGTGTTATTGTAATTACAGGTGATAACAAAGTAAGTGGTATTTTTTGCCTTCTTCAGACATTTTTTATGGAGTTCAAACTGAATAAGTGTGTAGAAGGAAGGAAAAGTATACCACTTAGTTTCATGTATTGAGTTCTTTAACAGCATCCTGAATGTATATAATTTTGGTGAACTAAATATTTGTATAATTAATTACATTAATTAATTTTTGTCACTCTCCTGTGTATTGTAGTAGTGCAATGAAGCTAATTTCTTTAAGAACATTTGAAATTGAGTTAGTTTTTTTTTTCTTTTTTAAAGGGCTTTCCATATTTTAGAAACGTATACACTGCTTTCCAAAAATTAAGGAAAAATCACAAAATCTGTGATAACTTATTAAAAAATAAGCCAATCTGTATAAAATTTCAATAATTTGTGAAATAAGAATTGCTGAGTAAACCTGCAGTATGTAAATCAGTGACAATGCAATCAAAATACGTTATCTGCGAGGAGAATGTAAAATTGCATGTTTCAGAACAAGCGTGCAAATTTCGCTGTGCATCTTTTGGAGCTAATGTTTGAATGATGAGATATTTTAAGAACTTAGAGGAGCAAGTTATGCTTCAGTTTTTTGCTATAATTTATTTTATTTCTGCAGTATTTGTGCATTATCTTGAAACTAATATATTGTGCTTTTACAGGCCACTGCAGAAGCAATATGCAGACGTATTGGTGTTTTCGAAGAAGATGAGGATACTTCTGGTGAATATTTTTTTAAAATATCACATATTGTATATTAATAAAGTGAATAAATTTGAAGATAAATAAGTAAATAATATAAATTATTTGATATTCCATTTTTTATCTTTCTCTCTCATGCTGCCAAAGAGGAATATTTGCAGAAAACAGGTAAACAGTGAGATTTTCAATTCGTAAAGGATACAAGTGCACTTAAAAAAAAATTTCACTTTACCATTCTGAGATGTGTCACGTAAACACAAAAAGTTTAGTTTAGAAATTCCACCTCAGAGATCTTTTGACCTAGGTAGTTACTTGCTGTATAGTGTGCCATAATTAAATAACTTTGTTCTTCCACCCTGAATACTGTCTGGTGGAATTATCCTAGGCATCTGTCATGTTTGATATCCTTAATTTCTTACTCTTCCCCCCCCTTAAATTAAGTTTTATCTGTCAGTATGTTTTCCAGATGAATACTTGTTATAGCTAATTAAGTTTTTTCTCGTGTTTTGAAATTTATTTTTTAATCAATATAGGCTTATCTTTTTCTGGAAGAGAATTTGATGAATTAGCACCATCTGAACAAAGGTTAGCATGCTCGAGAGCTAGACTGTTTTCACGAGTTGAACCTGCACATAAGAGTAAAATTATTGAATATCTCCAAGCAGATGGTGAAATTTCGGCAATGGTAAGAGATGCAGTTTGCAGTTTTGAAAAATGGCACCATTTGATGTTGTAAAAGACATGTAATGGTTTCTTTGTATTAAATTAATTGGTTTTGTCATAATAATTTTTTTCCCATGAAGGATAATAGTTTAGAAATACCTGTATATTTAAATTAAGAAGCGATGCACGAAGAAGCACGTCTAGGCATAGAGTCAATAAGAGTGCGGATGGTGTCCTGAGGGATGGCTCTCTATTCCCTTTCAACCATCTTCCACAGTTCGTCTTCTGAACGAGGCAGATGCAGTCTGCAAACGCTCTCCAATCACATCCCACACATGTTCGATTGGTGACAGGTCTGGAGGCTACGGTGGCCAGGGAAGCATCTCTATACCTTGCAGAGCATGTTGGCAGATGCGAGCACTGTCTGGTCGGGTGTTATCCTGTTAAAAAATTGCATTAGGCAGCACCTGAAGGTAGGGGATTGCCACCGGCCGCAGTACATTATCCAAGTATCGTTGGGCCGTCATAGTCCTTGAATATGAACTAGAGGTGACCTGGAATCGTAGGCAGTAGCGCCCCAAACCATTATGCCACGTTGTCGTGCGGTGGAGCGTTACACAGTTACTGCCGGATTTTTAAATCTGTCTTGACGTCGACGCCACGTCCGTATGCGGCGACTGTCGCTGGATAAACAGAAGCGTGACTTATCTGAGAACACGATCGCCATTCTGTCATCCACGTCACACCAGTCCGGCACCATTCTAAACGTTGGCGTCTATGCTGTGGGGTCAATGGCAGTCTTCTTAATGGACGCCGTGAGTGCCGGCCACGTTCAACCAATCAACGGCAAATGGTTCTCGTCGACACGGGAACATGCAGGGTATCTTGCACATGCTGCAGAATCGCGGTATAAGTGACGTGCGGGACCGCCGCTGCTTGTCGGCGGATGCATCAATCCACGCGTGCTGACGTCACTCTTGCTGCACCCCTCCTTCCCACATTCCCTTGTTCCAACCATGTTCGCCATAGCTGATGCACCGTGCTCGCATCCATGTGGGTATCAGCTGCGATTTGACGTAAGGACCAACCCGCCCTTCTCAGTCCGATCACCATACCCCTCGTAAAATCTTCTATCTGCTGGAAGTGCCTTCGTTGACGGCCGACTGGCATTCTCTCCTATTACACGTGTCCTCCGGGACAAAAACCAACTTTTTTTGATAATTCGTCTGGCAGAAATAGCGACACAAATATTGCCCATTCTGCACGTTCCTTCTCTTATATCTTATTTCACATGCGTCGGAGAGCTGTGCATTTCACATCATTCGCATTACTCAGTGACGTGCGTGTACTCTAAAATTTGCGTAAATTTCTGACCACTCGTTTTTGGTGTTGCATTTTCAATGTCGAGCAGTGTATAATGCAGAATACATTGTATTGACTAGAATTCTTGCACAGTTGCTACCACTTTTAATAATTATGCCCCATCAGTGGCAAGTGGTTAGACTGCTGAATCCTGAGATTTTAACCTGGGTTTGATTCTTGAGGAACTGGCTGGCTGCATGCTTGATTTTCAGGGTTTTTCCGTGTGGGGCATGAATATGACCCAGTTTCCCTTAGAAAGTTGTCCATGAAGGCATCCATCCCCTTAAAGCAGATAGCCCTCAAGTATTGCCATATTAAAAAAAATACCCTAGTCTATTTAACTATCACAATAATTTCTTTGAATTTTTTAAAAGAGAATTTAATTTTTGTAGCAAATGACTTTATACTGCCTTAGTTTTTAAATATTAAATAAGAATAATTATATACTCGTATTGGAACAAGTGATTTCCGACTAAAATTTGTATTCTTTAAATGTTATACAGAGTATTTTGTTATTAATATTGTATATTAGCAATCATGTCAGTAATTAATTAGTTGCCGTATTAAAACACTGTTTTAATCAATGATTGATTTTTTTTCTCCTGACAGACAGGTGATGGTGTGAATGATGCACCAGCTTTGAAAAAAGCAGAAATTGGTATTGCTATGGGATCTGGAACAGCAGTGGCTAAATCTGCTTCTGAAATGGTCTTGGCAGATGATAATTTTTCAACGATTGTTGCAGCTGTAGAAGAAGGTCGTGCTATCTATAACAATATGAAGCAATTCATACGTTATCTCATATCATCAAACATAGGAGAAGTTGTCAGGTATTTAGGTTTCCAGTAATCTTATAAATCGATTTCTGTAGCATTCTGCATTAAAGATTTAAAATAATATATGTTTAAGTGCAGTTTTAATAAATTTGTTACAGCATTTACTTTGTTTTAACATTACATTTCTTTTATCCCCCCCCCATATGCATGGTCTTTCCTGTTATGTTCAAATGCTTTTCAAGACAGCTGTGAAACCAATTTTAGGAGGGCATAGTTAGCATGTCTTAAAAAGCCTTATTGTGTATATGACCATTAAACCGAAGAACATGAAGGAGTTCTTTGATTCTATTCAGATACTTTGACTGACTGCTAGGCAACCTCTATTAAAGGATAACGCGGTGATGGAAATTTTTAAATTCTCGGTGATCATTTAAATGGAAAGTAGGGAATCATATGAGCTTGAGGCTATACAGTTGATTCCTCTTATTAGGGAATGATATTTTGATCCTTATCAGTTTGTTATGTTTGAACATAAATGGTCTCCATGTCATGTCCTTCAAATAAGAGTTTTGCATTCTTTAGGTCTTTTGCGAGACATAGGATATGCTTTTTATAGTTCATCGAGTCTTTGCTTTGCAGCATGGATAAAATTATTCTGCATCATACAAGCAAAAAATTGCAGAATATTTTAGTCCTCATAGCTCAAGTAAAAATTAAAAGCAAATTCATGATTATTTTTGTTGTTCATTTCTAATGTTTTTATATTGTTATGGATAAAATAATTCTTCATAGTTAATAGATCAGTAATCCAGAGGATGGCCTAAAGCTATATTTATGCTAAATGAGATTGTGTATCATTATGAATGTTAGAGTGAAACCGGAAAAGAAAATCAACAAATTTAATGACTGCGTGTATTAATAATAATACGGAATCCCTTGGAGGAAGATTGTTGAGATGGCCTTGGTCTCTGATATGTTATAGTGCAACTAACTGAAGAAGAAGGTGTAATAATAATGGTAATTAACTCGTAATATGATTTTTAAAATTAAATTTATTATTCACCTGTTTTGGTAGAAGGTAATTTATTATTAGATTTTTATGAGATAATAAATTTTTCTTATGTTTGATATGGTAAACCAAACTTCCAATCCCTTGAAGTTCTTGTACCAGCGTTCGACTGTATATTGACCAAATATTTTTAATATATATCAAATAAGATAGGCTGTCATTTATGTTACAGTTGTATTTCAGTAGCTTTAACCCCTTAATATAACAATAAAATTTCACTAAGTGCTTTTTTCTTCTTTATTTTAATTGTCTCTTTTAACCTCTATTTTGATGCAAAACTGTAGTGGATATATTGTGTTATATCTGGGTGGGGGGACTTGAACGGGTTTAGTCAAGAGCACAGAAATAATTTAGTTTGGTGTACCTAAGTTGGTTATGTGCATTAAGAGGTTAAAGTAGTGTAAAGTAAAAGTGTATAAATTAGCTGTGATATGTAATATAAAGATCACTTTATGATTTAGATTGAAGTGTATATGGGTTTTAAATATTCCTTCCATTATCATCATCACTCTAAATAATAATAATTTTAAATCATTTAAACTGTTTATAAATATTTTTGCTTTTATCTCTTAGATCTTTCTTTAATTATTTACACTTAATCTTACTTACACAAGTTCAGAAGGTTATTACTTTCTTTTTCAGTATTTTCTTAACTGCAGCCCTTGGCCTTCCAGAGGCTTTAATTCCAGTACAGCTACTATGGGTTAATCTTGTGACTGATGGTTTGCCAGCCACAGCTTTAGGTTTCAATCCTCCAGATTTGGATATAATGGAAAGGCCACCTCGTAAAGCTGATGAATCATTGATTTCTGGATGGTTATTTTTTAGATATATGGCAATAGGAGGTATGTTTTAATTATTTGTATTGATTATGACTGATACTGTAATATCCAAAAGGAAAGATAAATATTCTTTATTTTAATGTAATTAGCTAGCAGATTTTCCTAACGAAGAATTATTCTGAGAATAACTTTTATATTTTTGTGTTTAGGAATTATAAGCCAAGACACAAAGTAAATATTTAATTTTATAATTTAGAATGTTAATAGTTTATTTTCTGAATGCGATCCTATGCTTTACAAGATCTTAAATACTCTAATGCATAGATTATGTAATAGTAATTCATTTCTGAATTGTTGATAGAATTGATTTCTCAGTTGATATATTTGAGACGTAAATTTCCATAGATGCCGTGTTGTGATGAGGATTGCCATAATGAGCGATTAAATTTCAAAAAAATAATGACCCTTCTTGTTTAATAAATATAAATTAAGATTTATGATAACTGTATGCAATAGAAAAATTGTTAATACATCCAAATGCATGTGTAACTTTTTTTGTTTTTTCTGGCTATTGTATTTTGTGTTTGCCATAAGTATCTATCTACCTTCCTCTGTCTGTCATGTAGCTTATTCAAACAGGGTTGCCATGCTACCTGGAAAACTGGAAAAAGTAAGGGAATTCAAAAATTGACCAAAACATTCAGGGAAAATTGACCAAAACATTCAGGGAAAAGTTGAGGGATTTAAATATTTTAATCAAAATCTAGAAAAATCAGGGAATTTCATACAGCGATCCCGTCCCCCAAAAAGTGAGTTTTACACCGACATTGGAAGCGATGACTTTCTTGGCGAATTACGTATCGCGTGAGCATCATTCGGGCAGCTGCCATATAGCCAGTTTTCGTAGCCCCAATCAGTTTGTCCTTTATAAAGGAAAAGCAAGTTTCCAGCAAGTTTGGTTTCCAGTAACCTCGAGAATTATGCATGTGCAGTGCATGTTGAACCAAAGGAAATGCATATTCTCATATAAAAACAAAATCGGGTTATTTGATTCGATGGAGTCCCCCCCCCTTTTTCCTAACTCCAACACCTCCTCTTACGTGGTCGAGAATAAGCACTGTCATGCACCCTCGCGGAATAAGTATCAATTAGCCTCATACATCGTGCATTCACAGCGACTTCCTGGCATAAAATGATTGATTGATTGATCAATTCGATTCCTACCTATTCTAAGTATATCCTCCACTCACTGGTACTCCCGTCCATGTCCTACTTATCAAGACTGCATTCATGTTTATAGCAATATGCGTAATCGATCCGGACATGCCACGCTCTGCGCGATATTTGTGGAATGTTGGGGTTCAATTCAATTCCTAGTATATGATAGGTTATTCTAACCTCCATGTATGGTACACACGGGATTTGGTGACATGATGATGAGTAGTGTACAGGTCATTTTGGTGTTGGTGGCAATTGTCAGAATTGTGCCAAGGCCGTAGCAAATACTAAGATTTTACCGCAAAATCTTTTAAATTTTTTTTAATAAGTGCCTTATTTGTCATTTTGCAGTAAAATAATATAGTAATCAGTCATCTAGGCTAACCATTTAATATAACTATATTCTCCAAAATATCGTTGGTTATTGTAATTCAGTTTTTAATTATTTTAATGTTATTCATATCATTTAGTGTTGCTTCTTCCCTTTAAATTTATTTATTATTAGTAAATGATACTTTCAAATTTCAGAAAATTTTCTCTGGCATAATCCTGAAATTAATTCTAGCAGTGTGATGACATACCATCACAAAATTTAATTCACATATTTTTTGCTTATGTATGCTTCTAAATAAATATAAAATACCTGAATTTATTTGAAATTATCATTAAATAGATTTCTTTCTCTTGTTTAGCTGTAAAATGTGCAAAGAAAAAGACATTTTTTAATCCATATTGGGCAGATTCTAATCTCAATATTCATTGTAAAAAACAACTATTATAGTTATAATCGTAATGCTTTGGGGATTATATATATATATAATAAGTTTTGTGTAATTGGCAAACTTTTGTGTTGTCAAGTTGTACCATAAATAATTTACCTCTTAGCACAGCCAACGGGCAGTACGCGAATAGACTGGAATTTTCTTAAAACGCACTTTTAATTTTTTTATAGGTTTTCATAAAAACCTATAAAAGTCAGGGAATTTCATTCTTCAGTTTGAGTGGCAACCCTGTTCAAATAATGTTAACCAACTTTGGCAATGCCATCTAAATATAATTGTTTCTCACTAATGTTTAATTTTGTATGTGTTGTATACAGTTACTATTATGCATAAAGAAATTAATTGTATATGTGATGCAAAGAGCCTTCAGATCCATCAGTCCTTCAAATAATTAGATCTTGATTTACTGCTGTTCCATTTCAGTTTATAATTTTAAAATGTATTTAAATACTTTTAACACTGCTTGTAAGATGTAAGTCTTTGCTTGTATCTTTGTAAGATTTAACATTTTATTTAATTTTGAAGCCACTGTAGCCCTTTCTTCATTGGTGCTCTAGAACTTTAGTACTATCCTGAATTCTGTATGGGAAAACATATTCCAAACCATCTCTCCTTCAACCAAGTACTATGTTGGAATGTTGACATCAAACATTCCATTAAAATGTTCACCAGCATAACAACATGTTGATTGATAAGTTCAGTGAAAGCTCAGTCAGTGATAAAATTTTTACTTCTTTTTTGAAGTATTAGATTGGACTTTATTTTTTTTCTAATAATCTAATAAAGAGTTCCCTCCTCCCAATGAATTACAAAGTTATTTTTTCAAGCATGTGGTATAAATGTTATTTCTTTCTCAGGATATGTTGGGGCTGCTACAGTAGGTGCTGCATGCTGGTGGTTTATGGCTGCACCAAATGGTCCTCATCTCAGTTACTATCAACTAACTCATCATTTAGCTTGCCATCAGGATTCAGATCAATTTGTGGGTGTGGATTGCACAATATTTTCAGATCCTCATTCCATGACAATGGCTTTATCAGTGCTGGTAACCATAGAGATGCTGAATGCCCTAAACAGGTAATTTTTTCAGTTGAATGAAATCTCAAAAATTGTGTGAAAAGTATCATGGTTTCTGCTTACATATGCAAATTTTCGCACATTCATATTGACTTACTATTTGAAAACATGCAAGGCATGTGGATGCAATATCATACACTTCATTGAAATTGGTGAAAATGGAGAAATCAACAGGAAAAGGAGCATGTTATCACTTCGTGTTTACAGCCAAACTTAGATCATTCATTGGATTAATTTTTGTTTATTCATTTTTAGTATATGTTAAATGACTTGACTATTGATGTAATTGATTAAGTTGGCAATAGATGGAATGATATTTTATGTGTTTCGCATGAGCAGCTCTGTTAATAATATTGGATAGTTTATTTATTACGAAAACATAACCTTATTATTAAAATAAAAACATTTCTTTCACTCATCCAAGTTACAGAGCAATCCAGAAAACAAAAGACAAAACTTACTTACCTGGGTAGTGTGATGATGAATCGAAATCAATGCTGATGCATGGGAAATAAAAACTCGAAGGAGTTGACTCATCTTATTATATTATATCTACACTACAACATAATACAATTATACTAAACTATATACATTATAACAATTTCTGGGACATTTTACTGTCTCTTGAAGTTTTAAAACATCTCGATCCATTTACGTCACTAGGCCCTGTGTTGGGACCCCCCCCCTTTTTTTCCCTGCTTCGGTAACAGCCAACGCCATCTGTACCTCGTACATCAAATGAAGAGTTTTTTTTTTTAATGTTTGTAAGATACTAATCAGTTTCACAACACTCCCACCTTTTTGATTTTCAGAAGCAAAATCAAAAATCAATGAATGGTATCCTTAGCACAGGATACACATCTAGAGGGTACAGTTTATGCACAGGGCGAAACAACCCATTAGCACGATGTCTCCAACTTTTAATTCACAGTCCTTTTGTACTAACTGTCCAAGATACTCTTGGCAGAAACGCTGACGAGCCAAGAGTTTATTTCGATCTATGGTATCCAAATCTGCTGTACTGAAACCTTAATGTCCTGTAAGAACATGAACATTAATGGTAGAAGATCCTCAGAGTCATTTGACACATGGGTAAGTGGTGGGCAGTTTATTACAGCTTCCACATCACAGATGATTGTCAGTAACTCTTTGTAATTGACTGCAGCTTGTCCTAAGACTCTCGCCATCAAATTCTTGGTTGTGAGGATTAGACACTCCCACCATCAACCCCATCAAGCAGCAGAGGGCGGAATGAACTTCCAAGTGATGGAATGCAAAGTTTTCTGAGCAATTACGTTTACCCAGTCGACTTTTTTCAGCAATTCAGATGTACCGACGAAATTTGTGCCACTGTCTAAGTAAACTATAGATGGCTGACCTCTTTGGCTATGAACCGACGAAACGCTTGAATGAAGCATTTGGTAGTTACAAATGTCACTAGCTCCAAATGTACACAGCACATGTAAATAGTTCTACCCAGGCTTTGTTTTTATTTTTGAGAATGAGAGTGCCACATAAATCTATGCTGGTAGCTTCAAATGTGAAAACACCTCGAACTCTGTCTAATGGTAATTCAGGGTGCACTAGCTGGAGATTTAGCTGAAAATCATTTACAATGGATGCACTGTTTCACCGCTGATCTAATTCGGCGTCTTGCACCATTGATCCAGAATTCTTGTCTAATTATAACAGTTAATGCTTGTGCACTGGCATGAAAATGCTTTAAATGATAATCTGTAACTAAACAGTCAACAGTATAATGTTTAGAAGGTAATAAAATCACATATTGGAATGCATAAGAATCATCTTGTTCGGTGATTTTCGTTTTTAGTCTTCTTAAGCCCCTCTGTTCTCGTACGGTCAAAAGACCATTGATGGAGTCTCCAGTCTCTAGAAAACTCTCCCCCTGAACAAGTGAAAGAAGTGTGATTTTAGATTCCTGTATCTCGGAAGCATACGGGAAAAGCTCTGTATTTATTAATTCTCTTTTGACAATTTTTGATAAATCTCTTTATCCAAACTAAAACTGTTAACATTTTTGAAAATTTAGAGAACTTCTCGCACCACTTAACTTTATCCGCTTTTGTAGTTATACTGAGATTTATATTTAAATTTATGCCTTTAAGTTTTCATTTGGCGGTTTAACCTCTAATTTTGTTCAGCTATCTCTAGGGCCTTTGAGCCAAACAGGTGTTCTCCACCAATTAAATTCAGAAAACTGAAGAGGGGAACAACCACGAGAAAGTAGATCCAGCTAGGTTAGAATGACCCGGTACATATGACCACTGATTTGCTTTGGTAAAAGTGCAAATTTACTTCACGTGATTGCCCACAAAAGTACCACACGCATCATTTCTTTGAATCCAAGATATGGGCGTGGTGGAATCGGTCCACAAATATTTTGGGATGTTGTCTAATGTAAGAGCTTCGGTCACATATTTGGAAATGTGCACGTCCAAGAGCCATGCCATAAGTTCTAGACGGGGAATAGTAAGTTCTTTTAAGGTAGCGACTCTGGACTTAGCCACTACAAAACTGACTAATGTTTCTTCTTTCATTTCACATCTCAAAACTATTACTGTGGCATAAGCATGCTGGCTAGCATCACAAAATACATGAAGTGTCCAGGAACTTCTACTTCAAAACCTATACTCTGCGGTATTCTCGACTTATTCAAAATTTGTAATTTATTATACCACCTCGAAAATTTACTTTTGATACATCTGGTAACGGAGTATCCCAGTCTGCTTTTATCGCTCAAATTTCCTGTAGCAGCAACTTTGCAGGCAATAAAACAGGTGTGAAGAAACCCAAAGGATCAAGCATTGTCTGCATTAATTGCAAAGCCTCTCTTTTAGACAAATCGTCCGAAACCAATACTTATCTTAATTTTCATAAAAAGGTTATCTTCTTTTCTGTTCCACATAATCCCTAAAACTGGTACAGAATTCCTCCTTGTGGACTCGGTGCACAAAGCACTTTGGGTTAGTTCCACATCTTTTTCTACTGGGCCACAGGCCCACATACGTAAGTCCATTTTTGCTTCAGCTAATATTTCAGTAGAATTTTTCTCAAAATTCACAAGCTCCTTTTCTTTATTAACAGAAGTCATACAATTATCAATATAAAAAGGATTTATTTAATTTCAGAGCAATAGAACTTTGTTCCTTTTGTTTCAATAGAACTTATGCCAAATGAACTGAAATAACCGCCCATAATAGAAAAGGGCTGGACTTTACTCCAAAAACTACCCTTATATGGAGGAAAACCTTCAGCACATTATCTTTCTCTCACCATGAAAATCTTAAAAAGTCCCCATCTTCTTTCCGTAATTCAATCTGTAAAAATGCACACCTATCGGAGGTTATGCCAATGCATTTTTCTCTAAATCTTAACAAAATTGAAGGGGTTTCTTCTATTAAATTTGGTTCTTTTACTAAGAAATCATTAAGGGAGAGTGATCTATTAACTTTACATGATGTGTCAAAAGCAGGTCTTATCTTAGTCGAGACACTGTCTGGTTTAAATACTGGGCAATACGCTAAATAGTGCCCCTTAGAATTCAATTCATCATCTGGTACTATTTCATTTACACCCTCCTCCATCTATTCACTTAAAATTCTCTCATACTCTTCATATTTATGTAAAGACTTGAGTTTTTGGGTAACACTAAACAATCTTTTTTCTGGTACATGACGATCTGAGGGCAATTCTGCGCTATATACTAACCAAGGTAATCTGACACAATAACGACCATCTTCGTTTCTGGAAAGAGAGTTTAAAAATTGTTCACGGGCAATTTAAAGTCGTGGCCCACTAAACTTGCACACAAAATGGAAGAATATTTATCTTTGTTTTTAACAAATTCCTCCGATGCAACACAAAATGTCCAAGCAAGTTTCGTACAAACTGCTGTTAGTCCTCCTTTTAATTGTTTTACTGATCCCTGAGAATTTTCTATAAAGATCACTTCCGATGAGCATTTCTATTTTTGGAAAATCTGTTCCTAAATCCGACAACCAAATGTTGTTTCGTTTTAATTCTTTTAATAGCGGACCCCTGGGTACCCAAGGTATATCCCCACATATTATGTCTTGATCTAAAAATTCAAATTCTAGATCTGAATACTTACGTGGATTGGCTGAACATAATTTTACCTGATATTTGTTATGCAACTTTGGTTCTGTTCTGCCACCTCCAAAAAAGTAAGAGCAATGTTTCCTTTGGAGACAATTGGTAACCCCAATTCAGTGGCTAATGATTTCAAAATGTATGATTTCTGGGAACCACAACTTAAGAGTACTATAATATCTTTATGCCTTTTGACACCACATACTCTTACGCATAGTCATTAAAGCTATGTCAGAGGTACGAGTTTGCCTGCCTGTAACCGTGTGTATGTTGTCTATTTCTGATTTATCTGTTCGAGGTTCCGTTTCATTATTAATTTCTCGACACAAAATAACTGGGTTTGATTTACCACAAGGAAAACACCCAATGAAGTGTTTGCAGAACTTTGCCACATGATTTGGTTCCAAGCATTTTAAACAACATTTTTTCTCTGTAACTTTAGAAATCCTTTCATTAATAAAGAGATAATGAATGTGCATCGTAACAATTTTTACTATCATGTATTTTACCACAAAAAATACAAGCATGCTCTTTAGTTGTAAGAAAAACGTTTGGCAGTGGGAACATTAGCCTGTTTCTTGAATTTAAATTTACTTTACATTTCCCTCCTTTCTTTATCATGATATCCTTCTTTACATCCAACAACATCGAGTCGATTACGCGCCAATTTTAATCTCTCCTCACCCTCCAAAATTTCATTAAGTTTGTAAGGCAAGAAAGATCAGTTCTTTCATAACGGCTAGTTAAAGAGCGAACTCCTGTGCCACGGCTTCAAAACATCCACCATGAGACACGAATCCACCATCGGAAATAACCACGATGTGTTTTCACTCGATTTAAGACCTAAAGATTCTAAGACTCTCAACTGAGCCTCAGTTTTATCATACAGTTTATCAAGAGGTGATTTATCCTTGTGATATGCCTTCACACTAAACTAACATACACTTCTGCTAATAATTCAGGTTTCTCAAAATGTTCCTTCAAAGCTAAAACAGCTTTATCATAATTTTCCAAAGTCACCAAATAGCTTTCAATAAATTCTTTAGCACGTGATAAGGGCTTCATGCACTGAATCAAATTGGAAAATTTGTCACTTTCGTATAAATCAGTCAGTGTGAATTTTCTCAAACTGTGACCAAAACGGTAGCCAATTTATCAATTCCCCATCAAACTTCTTAAGTTCGATTTTTGGAAGTCTGTACTGTTTAATCTTACTACAACAAATACCAGCACCATCATTTGGTCTCGTTTCTCAATTGATGTCATATGAAAATTGCAATTTTTCATTAATTTGTGGAGTTAGTGTTATGAAATCATCAAAATACACCTTGCGACTTTTGATTTCTTTAGTAACATCATCCTCTAAAGTTTTCTCATATTCAGTTAACAAATCATGAATTTTATCATCTAAATTTTTTATATCTAAATATACATTTTGTAGTTTAGTAAGTTTATCTTGTACTAAATCTACAGAAAAATCTTCTTTTACTAACTCCGTTTTTAAAATATTAGCAGTTTCTGCAAAAGAAGTGCATAAACCTGACCAATTAAGTTTCAGAGCCTTTAAAGTTTCCATAGTTAACTTTCAAAATAAAACGCTTTACAAAATAGTTTTGATTTTAAACTTAAAATATACTTTGATACATCAAAAACTATCTATAACCCTTAAAATATATTTTTTTAAAGTTTATTGCTTAAAATCCTATTGTGGGATGCCACTTTATATTATTACTAAAATTTAGCCTCATTATTAAAATAAAAACATTTCTTTCACTCATTCAAGATACAGAACAATCCAGGAAACAAAATACAAAATTTACTTACCTGGTTAGTGTGATGATGAATCGAAACCAATGCTGATGCATGGGAAATAAAAACTTGAAGTTAATTCATCTTATTATATTAACACTACAACATAATACAATTATACTAAAATATATACATTATAACAATTTCCGGGTCATTTTAGTGTCCCCTGAAGTTTTAAGACATCTCAATCCATTCACGTCACGAGGGCCTGTGTTGGGGAAACCCTCCTTTTTCCCTACTTCGATGACAGCCAACGCCATCTGTACCTTGTACATCAAATGAAGAGGAGATTTTTAATGTTTGTAAGATACTAATCAGTTTCACAACACATGTGTATCAGAATTAATGTAAAAATTCAGTTATTTGAAAATTATGGACAGTAGTACAATGTGCTTTTAACAGAAATGCACTGTCAGAATTCAGGGGCAGCAGAAAGCCCACCAGCAGCAAAGTGGTTAAGTCACTGAAGACTAGTATTTTGATCTGGGGTTTAAAACCCGGTGAATAGGCTGGCTGTATTGACATTTTCGAAGTTGATCCCATGTGTATCATGTTTACGAGACAGTTTGCCTTAGAAAGTCCTCCCCTTAGGCAGGTAACCCTTGAGTGCTTTGCCATAATCAAAATAAATCTAACCAAAACTATAGGCAGCAGAATTTTTTTGTTATTAATGACAAATTAGTAAGTGTCAGAATAATCAACATTTTTACTTGAAGTCACTGAAGTACAAAGGGTGATTGAAGTTATTAGCTATATTGAAATAGGTCATGTGCTGTCATTGGGCAGGAATTGCAGCTGATTTCTCTTCTTTGCTGTCCAAAGTGCATGACATGACTTAATAGCCATCACATTAAACATTTGTAATCCTATCTGTGTTATGAATTGTCTTTTTGGCGATCAGATTTTAATTATTTAATTTTTTACCTTTCTGATATCTTTATATCACACTATATATGTATTTTGCTGAAGGTGCTCGAATCATCAGGTCTAATTGTTTTCTTAATTGTGTACATTCTTTAACTCTCACTGATGTATGAAAATTTTATACTTTTTTTGTTAGTGCTTTCAATATCAAATACTGTCAATTGCATTTCTCAGATAATTATACAGTGCAAAGTCCAAGATTCAAAATCATCGGGACTTTAATCATTTCAGTTTTCTGATGACAAGTAGATATGTCAGCATTGGGGCATCACTGGTTGTTTAGATCAGATAGAAAAATGCTATCCCCTCAATGAGTATAACCATAGCAGGTGCAACTTTCTGATAACTGGATAAACAATTCTGAAGTACACTCTTAGACAAAAAAAAAACGACGCACCAAGAAGGAGTTATCCAAATGGGATGAAAATGGTAGAAGTGATGTACATGTAGAGAAAAACAAATGATTACAGTTTGAGAAAAATTGGATGATTTATTGAAGTGATGGAGCTTCCCAAAGTGAAAAAGTCAGTAACGCGTTTGTCCACGTTTGAAAAAGTCAGTAACACGTTTGTTTGTTCCTCTGGCCCTTATGCCAGCAGTTATTCAGCTTGGCATCGATTGATAGAGGTTGCGAATGTCCTCGTGATGGATATTGTGTCAAAATCTGTCCGACTGGTGCGTTAGATCATCAACATCCCGAGCTGGTTGGAGGGCCCTGCACATAATGCTCCATACGTGCTCAATAGGAGAGAGATCCGGTGATCTTTCTGGCCAAGGTAATGTTCAACAAGCACTAAGGCAAGCAGTAGAAACATGCGCAGTGTGGGGGCGGGCATTATCTTACTGAAATGTAAGCCCAAGGTGGCGTGACATGAAGGGCAACTCAACGAGCCTTAGAACTTCGTCGACGTACCACTGTGCTGCAAGATTGCAGTGGAAGACAACCAAAGGGGTCCTACTATGAAATGAAATGGCACCCCAGACCATCACTCCTGGTTGTTGGCCTGTCTGCCAGAAGACAGGTTGATATCCCACCACTGTCTGGAGCGTCTCCAGACTCGCCTTCGCTGGTCATTGGGGCTCCGTTCAAGGCAGGACTCATCACTGAAGACTCTTCTACTCCAGTCAGTGACATTCCATTGCGAATGAGCCCGACACCACTGCAAACGGGCTTGATGTTGTGCAGAGGTCAGTGGTAGTTGGTGCAAGGGTCGCCATGACCTCAGCCCCCTTTCTGTGAGCTGTCTATGAATTGTCCTTGCGGTCACTGAACACTAGTTGCACATACAATCGATGATAATGATGCATCTGGGGATGTGAATGCTGCTCTGGCGACTGCTCGGTCTTCACGTTCTGTCGTTTCTCTAGGCCTACCGCTTCCTTCTTGACGCTGCGTGCGGCCATGGTTCAGCCAATATCGTCTAATAGTGGCATAGCTCCTACTCAAATGTCGAGCTATTCGCCGATAAGACCAACCGGCTTCTTTGAGCCCAACTACACGACCTCTCTCAAATTCCGACATCTGCGCATATCGTTCGTGCACCTGAGTACGAGGCATAGTTACTGTCTACCAGAGTACATGGAATGAAATTCAAGAAGAATTTATGACCTGGAATTGTAATTTTTCTTCTTAAATATCCTGCCAGTTGTGCAGATCAGATGCGCTGTAGCGACAACCGTTCATTCATTGGGAGCCAAAATGTAAAATTTTGCATTTTCTGTCAAAACCTGTATGCACATCAATTTGTGTCCGATTTGCTTTGTATCTTCTCAGTGCATCGTGTTGGGTCGTTTTTTTTGTCTAAGAGTGTATATCAAAATTGAAAGGGGGCAGAATTTTTAAGAATTCCAAGGAACACCAAACAAAGAAAATTAAATTTGATAAATTTTTGCTTGTCTTCTACTACAATGTCAGAACACTGAATGAATATAAGAAATAAAAACAAAATGTACTGTTCCTTTCAAAGCTAAACCAAATAATTCAAATTACTTATAATTTGAAAGTTTAGTACTGTCTTGCTAGCTTTCATGAACTTTTATTTTATAATCAATAGCAAAGGAGATATTCTGCAACTGGTAGACATATTACTCATGTTGGAAACAAGTAGAATAATGTTTGGTGGCCCATTGATGTTGCTGATACTCCTACTTGTCTTTCTTACTCTTGTTTAAAATTTCTTGCATTTACATATACTTGTGTAGTAAGCAAACTAGTAGCAATAGAGGACAAATTTTAGCATAAACGTGTTAATGAACATGAAACATGAATTGTACTATTTAAATTCCTCCCCCCCTTTAATTTTTCATTCTAATGAATGGAAGATAATTAAAATGAAGAGTGATTTTATGAATCAAGCTTAAAAATGCTATATAAAAACAGTTCTTCATGAGAAGATCCAAAGTACCATGCCGTTCTGAGTATTTAAGACTCCTAATATCTTTGTCTCTTAACTTGTATCTAATTGCTAGCTAACCTGATGTGATTTATGGTGTATGTTTTGGACCAGATTTTGCTTGTTTGTTCTTAGTAATTAAAATGAGCACTTTTAAAAAGAAAAAATGCATTTTATACAAGAACTGTTTTTAACTTGTTTCTTTCAAAAAGTGCATTTAAATTTTAGAATTATTATTTGTAGTATTGATGCATT
>KK121419.1:353391-402191 GCA_000611955.2 Stegodyphus mimosarum
TATAATTATATACTTATATATATATATGTATATATATATATATATATACATATGCGATAATTTTAAAAAACTAGCAGCAAAAGGATGAAAGAATTCAAATTATAATGCAAATATCCCATTTATTTCGAAAAAAAAAAGGAATTCTCTTTTATCCTTTCTGTATTTGAAAGATTATTAGATTACAAGAAATAAAAAAATGGAATAAAAATAAAACAAGACAGTAAAAAAAAATTAGTGCTTAATAAATTAGAGAACAATCAGTATTAAAGTAAAATTTAAATGTTAAATATTTCATCTGTCATCATGCAGTAATGAAAAAGCACTGCCAGAAAAGTAAGATTTAAAAATTTCCAAGAATAAGAATAATTTTGAAAGCTGTACAAATAGGGACATACCATGCAGAAGCATTAGGTTCCCCCCCCCCCGGCCGGAAGCAAAAATTATGAAAATTCCACGATACCCTCAATGTGATTCTAATCACTGGATCTTCCAAATTGCTAGATGGATGAGCTTCCATTTATACCAGTAGAACACATATGGGGGAGTACCATAATTCCTTTCATTTTCTTCCACTTACAGGGCGATTGAGAAGAGACATGATTCCCAGGTGATCTAGTAGCCCCTCCCCCCCAAAAAAAAACAATTTCTTATACCATTTAACTGACTTTCAAAAACATGAATAGGGTGTCATAACTTCGCCTCCTATGTCTACATCACCACTTTCTAACTCTAAGTAAGTATCACTTTTTAACTCTTTAGAAATGAATAATTACTCTCATCTGTGTCAGTAAATGATTCATTTACCATATGAGTGTATTCTGATAAATAGCACCTTCGTGCCGTAATAGACTGGAGTTTAGGCTTTCTGAAATAAAAAGGGAAGGACTCGAAATATATCTGAAAGCAAGACAAAATGTAACACAGCTCCACATAGTAACCCTGAAAGATCATACATAGTAGGGGGGGAATAAAAAAAGGAATCTGACATAAATCAGACTGGCAAATGTTTATATTAACACCTGGCATTTTAAAGAGCCCAACTGTGTTTATGTTGCGCTCCCCCCCTCGCAACAGCTGGTGAGTAAAATACCCAAGCCAGATAGAATATATACAAACTGAAGGTCAGAAACCCGAAACTATGTTAATTTCAAAAGTAATGGAGATAAGATAGATGCCATCTAGTGGTCTTCAAAAAAACTTTCCAGCTTAAAATGCACATACGCATCAACCGACCCCTGAATTCAATTTCTAGTGATGCGTAGATGGGACGCCTGTCTGTGAGAGAAGTTCTTGGGCAATGTGTAATATGGGATGCCTACCCGGTAAAGGTTAAACTGATAGAAACATAATATTCTCTGGCTGAATGTCATGGAAAAAGGAAAACAGTTAAATCAAAAGTCTTCACCTAGGACCAGCGAGGTCTGGAGCTTTATGAAAATAAATAGCTGCTTTGTTAATAAAAATCTAGTACCCAGACTTATATACAAGAAAAAACTTTTATTACAATAAATACATTACATACAAGTATTTTAAATATATATATGTAGAATAGAAATGAAAATTCAAAAATAAATCCCATGTGAATCAGTTTATAATAAGGAAATTATAATTATTTTCAGATTTTTATATGGCTAGCAAGTTAGTCATAGGACAAAATGGAAAAACAGAAAATAATTAAAAATGGAAATTACACTTAATGGGGAGAAATATTTAAAACTGCATTTGTTCATCAGACAACAGAGCAGTTTTACATGATCAGCTTGAATTTTTTTAATGTATTTTTGGTGGAATTTTAAAAAGTTTTCAGAAACACTGCTAATCATATGAATTTTGATCTGCATTCTAATGCGAAACTGTAGTTTAACATAACCCTCCCTTTTTTTTTTTTCATTAACTGCAGTCTCCATTTATTATTTCCATTTTCTGTTTTGTCTTCTACACTTGCCAACCATGAAGGATTTTTAAAAAAAATTTTTTTAAATCTATTTGCTGTGTATGTATGTATATGTACACTTGATACCTATTTTACTGCTGGTAATATTTTTTATTCATTTATTTATAGGCTGTTTTCTCTGTGTGCCCATTATCAGTTAAAGAATGGCTAGTTGTTTTGAAAATATCATTTCCTGTTATCATTTTGGATGAAACAATGAAATTCTTCTCGAGGAAATTTGTGGAAGGCCGAAATCCTTTCTCTGAACTGCACTGGATGTTGGCAATGTGGGCTGTTTATATTGCACTGATGATATATTCACCCATTTAAACTGGCTGTGATAGTGACTAGAATCTGGAAACAGTTGCATCAAAATTTCGTTACTACAAATGTTTAAGTATGTCTGAAGTTTTAACTGTGTTGGAAGGCAACATTTGTGAATGTCAAGCTGCAGTGTCTTATAGCTGCGGGATCTGATATCAATTTGACTTTTCAGATTATTGCACGACAGTGCAGAAAAATTTTATCAGTACCTTGAACTGATGTCTTCTAGACTAACAAAAATTTTATTTATTGTTCTTTTCTAATATATTTATTAGCATATTATGCTTAGTTTTATGGGAAGTAAACTTGCTGGCTCACATAATTGTGTGTAGCATTGCCCATTTTTAATTATTTAGTTTGATAATTTTTGACGACTTTTATTTCTGACTTAACTAATTTATAATATTCATTTTATAGTTTAAAATGCAGTTTCACTTTTATATAGCATATATATATATACACACTTTTTTTTTCAATATTTCAGCTCAGTGGAACACAGGCAATACAAATATTCTCTGTAAAATTAGTAACTGATATTTTTATTCAAAAAATAGTATAATCTTATGTGATGCTTAAATGCAAACTTTCTTTTCTGTGATGAGAAAATTATTTTTATTTTGCAAATATTTTTGTAGTATTTTTTTTTTATGCTGCTAATATATGCTGTTGGAATTATACATTCCATTTAAGTAAGAACGAAGCTTATTCTTCAGCTTTTGCACTTAATAAACCTCTTAGTTATTTTGTTACAAATTTTTATTTATTTTAAGCTTTTTTTAAATTAATAATTCTTTAATTATTTTTAGCAAAATTTTCCAAACAAATTTAGCATCAGGTTAAGCTAATTAGTGCTTTTTCCTTTATACCAAAGATGTATTTTGTTCATGCATTTTCAAAAGCCAGAATTTGCTGGTGAATGTAAATTTCACAACTTTCATTATAACCTGCTACTCAGAATTTAAGTTTGATTTAATGTGGACATTAAAGTTACAGTCAGATTTACCTAGTTCTTTTTAGAAAATAGCCTTCAAATTCCATCAAATGCTGGATTATTGGAGAGTTGCTGAATGAAATATATGCTTATTACCTTGATAAAAATATTAAAAAATAAAGGTAATGTTGCATTTAAAATGCTGATGTTACTTATTGCATGTGCATTATATTGTGCTAAAAATTGGCTATTTAACATAGAAAACTTATGATAGTTATGTAATAGCATTCTTTAAAATTGATGAATTTGCACATTAGCATAGATTTTGGCATCTATGCAGTATACTTTCTTATACTATTGCTGTGTAACTTCAATGTACTGCTTCTATAATTAGAAAATTAAGTTTTGAATAAGCGAACTTTTTTTTTTCTTCCAGTTAATATGTTTGGGCAATCAGCTTTCTTTAATTCTACTTATGATTGCTTGGTCTTTTCCTTTCTGCTAATTATAATATTTTAATAAACTTGTCATTGTATGGGTAAATGGAAAACTACTTAATAAGTACTTGTTTTGATACTTATTTGCATACAAAATTTTATATGCTGGTATTAGCCTTAATTATTCAAAATACTCTTTTTAGCTCTAAATTCTCTAAAATTCAAATGCATTTTTCATGCTTAAGTGTGTAATGGATTAAATAACTTATTAAAATGGCAATACTTTTGAGTGAAGATAAATATCTTGTATATAATTTTTTGTTTTATTCATTAAATTTTATTAAAAATTGTAATAACCGAAGCAGTATCCTCATGTGTAGAATGCAGTTATGCATATGCAAAACATCGATATTTATCTGTAAATATAAATATATGTAGTCAAAATAAAGACTCGGATGATTTTTAGTTTACATTTTCCTGAGTGCATTGTCATCTGAATGTTGGTGTGATTTCAATTTTTCATTATATTTACTGCCATTGTAATTCACACTTCTTGTAGACAAGATATATCAGCCTTTTTTTTTCCCCTCCAGAGTCTGCCATCTATATTATCTAATGTACAGAGTACGTATGTTTGCTGAGGAAACTCTAGTTTCCTTTTGAAAAATCAGGTTTTTATAATGAGTATTAATAAATATTTGTTGGCCGACAGTGTATTTTGTGTATTCTTCCTTTTCTGTATTTTCATATTACAAGAATGAAATAGTTAAATCAGAGTTTAGTTTTAGTATATTTCCTCACTCAATTTTCCCCATTTTTTAACTAATTTTATAGTCTAAGAATATATAGTAATATTAAAATTACAATATTTGATATGAATATTAAGTCAGCATTATGTGTTTGTCTCAGTTACCTTGTAAGGACCCAGGCTCACTTCACATGACTGACTCTTGATGCAGTTCCGAAGAGGGCCATCAAAGGAATAAAGGGGGGGGACAAAAGACCCAGATTTTGAAAGATCGAACATGTCAGCAGCACAAAGCTACTATGAGCAGGAAAGTAAATAGAAATAACATGAAGTAAAATGGATGAAATGCAAAATAATACTTTACTAATAAACTAGCCCTCTGATGGGAGAAACTAAGCAAATACTTTAAAACTTTTAAAACCTAGTGCTCAGAAGCTTGAAGTTCCAAAAACTGGTCTTAATATTGATAGATATAAGAAATATTACCTTTTATCAATAAACTTAAGTAGAAATATAAAAATATATTGAATATTAATCAGGAAATATGCACAAAGTACAATGTACTTAATTTCAAAACTTCTACATGTAGAAATTGCTTTGAAACTTTATGAAAACATTCCTTGTCAAGAACTATAGAATATTCTATAGATTTTAGAGACTAAAACTAATTTATAAGTCAATTCATTATGATTTACAAAAAATGCATACTGTAGTTGTGCTATATGAATTATACAAACAAGTTCTTACTTTTCTAAAACTCAAGAAATTAGTATGTGATAAACGTAATTGAAGATACCATTGTTATTACATTTTTTGGTTGTTGTGAATGCCAATATTCTTTACAAAAAAGACGCATATTTACAGATCTAAAGCTATTTTTCTAATCAAGCATTAGTTCAATTGTTTACTAAAGTACATGTTTTTCAAAGCTCACCATTAAATAAATGTCAGTAACATTTAAATTCACAGTTCATATGCATGACAGTAATGAAGGTTAAGAAAATATATGCGAAAACAATGGGTACCACTTTTATTTTATAGAAATAAAAAACTTATATATGAATTGAAGAAAAAATGCAAAAATTGTAATTTGTTCACCAGTGTTGATCTTCAGTTGCTATTACGGTTTCGTGGACAATATCCAGGAGAGTCCATTTGCCCGATTTGTTGAGGTGGCGGGTGATTAGATGGATGGAAAAGGGGATGTCACAAGCTGATGCTGCTAGATGTCTCAGTGTCTCTCGTAATGTGGCCCACGGACTATGGAATCAGTTTGAATCCGAGGTTTCTGTGTCTAGAAGACATGTTCCAGACAGACCTAAAGTTACAACACCTGAGAGAGACTGTTATTTAGCTCTTTCGGCCCAAAGGAGGAGTAACATTGCTGTGCCTCTTCATGGCAGATCATTTAGTAGCAACAGGAAGAAGAATCTCAGTTACTACAGTGCACAGACACCTGCACAATACAGGTCTGTATGCAAGAGACGAGCAATTGTTTGCATCTGCTTGACCCGAGGACGTAGAAGTGCCCATTTATGTTGGGCAAGAGAAGACATTTGTCACAATGGCCGTCGGCTCTTTACAGAGACGAGTCCAGGTTCACATTGAAGAGTGATTCAGGTTGTCAGCTGATCTGGAGGGAACAACGCACCAGATACAACCAATCCAACATTGTGAAGAGACAGTTACAGAGGTGGTGGAATAATGGTTTGGGCTGGGATCTCTCTCCGTGGTCACACTGACCTATATGTGTTCTATGAAGGAACTTTGACCGGTTGTGAGATATTGAGACGAGATCCTTGATCAATATGTCTGCCCATATGCCGCTGCTATTGGCCCTGGATTTCTTCTGATGGATGACAATGCGCGACCGCACCGAGCTCGTGTTGCTGAAGAATATCTTGAGGATTATGGTATGGAGCGGATGGAATGGCCAACTCAATCCCCAGACCTGAATCTGATAGAACATATTTGGGACTAACTCGAAGACAGGATGCTGCTTTAAGTCCTCTTCCAAGGTCGTTAGATGAGCTTGAACAAGGATTACTGTGTCTGGTCGTTGCTTCCCATTTCACTGACTGACAACTTGATTGACAGACACATTCCTTATTAGAACCCATTTTTGTAATGTTGCCACCACATTTTTCTTCAAACACTGATATGTTGTTTCTCCAAGACTGGATTTCTCTGCCAAGAATGCAATTTTTTGTTGTAATTCATGTTTGCATTGAATTTAAGAAACATTGTACGTTGCATTCATTAAAGAACTGTTTAGTGAGCATGTCCTGTAAATTTCTTGTTTCTATGTTGCTTCATTCTCAAGTTAGACACAAAAAAACATGATGTTCCTTAACTTTTAGAGGGTAGTGGTCTAGTAAGCACTTCACAAGCATGAATCTGCAATTCAATAAATAATTGGAAGCATATACAGTGAAATATGTTCAACACAAAAATGCTTAAGACAAATACTGGTAAACATGAAATAATACAATGGTCCCGACATACTACATATGTTCATGCATTTTTCCCCCCCTCTTAACACGCAAAATTTTCTTTCTGGGAATGTACAAAATGCGGAAAACATCAGCTGGACAGGCCAGAACAGAAACATACAATCGACCAAAGTTTTATAAATAGTAATGAAAATACAATAAATAAATGATTTTACTTGATAATAAAATGGTTATACAGAAAATAGAGAAGTTGAAATGATACATTTATAAGATGTGAATAATGATTAGATGCCACAGATTAATACATAATGAGAGTTATAGACATTGTACAGTTTAGGAATATAGAACATTTTCATTATGATAAATATATTCCATAAATTTGGAAAGTAGTAAGCGTCCTTTATTATTTTGCACTAATTTAATTAAGTCCATTGATAAGTTTTGTGAGAAAAGTCTGTAATCTTTGATATTGGGACAGTCAATCATTATATGAAGAGCATCCGCAGTTGAAGATAAGTTGGGAAGGATCTGATTGAGGAAGAAGTCAGCGTAGTGTCTTTTTCCGGACGCTTTTGGCATCTGCTTTTTCATTCCCCAGTGAGTCTTGATGGCCTCAAATCCAATGAAGCTTAAAATTTGTTTGATTAATCAATTTCTTAATCTTTCTTCTTTAATTTTCTTATAATATTCCTATTATAAATATTGTATTTTTCTATAGATTTGAGCAGTGCTTGCCTATCGGAATAGGGGCTCACCAACGGCCGAGCGGTAAAGACGCTGAACGCTGGTAGTTCGAATCCCGCGAACGAGCTGGCTGCATGGGCGTTTTCGTGGTTTTTCCCATGTGTAACGTGTATACGAGCCAGTTCCCTTAGAAAGTCTTCCACGAAAGCATCCCTCCCTTTAGGCAGATAGCCCTCGTGTTCTTTGCCATAATTGAATAACCTAACCTGTCGGAATAGATGCGTGCCAATAAATTATGGTCTTTTAACCAATGCAGGGCATTTTTCATAGCCAGTGTTTGTTTCCACTTGGTACACTGAGCAGTTAGAGTTCAATTTATATGAGTAGCCCGTGTTTAAAATCCATTAGAGAAGACAAAAAAGCCTGCTCCTATGCCATCGTCATTTCTGGAACCATCTGTATAAACTTCTATACCTTGATGTTTAGGTGAAAGACTATTCCATGACAATGTTTTTATACGTGCTGGATGCTGATACTATTTATTTAATGGATATTCTATCATGTCCTTATTAATAATAATGTCTTCATATTCAAAGTCGGACCATCCTCGGGATGTCCGCTGGATAGCACTTTCTAAATCGAATAGCAGATCCAATGGAATCAGTCCAGCTAAGACTTGTAAAGATGCAGTAGGAACGGTTTTGTAACAACGAGTTAATGCTAGTAGAGCCGCGAGTTGAATTGCATTTTCTTTATTTCTCATCTTGACTATTGGGGAATGCCACCAACCTGGGCTGGCATAAACCGTTGTTCTTGATACGGCTCTTTTGTAGAGTTCTGATTTAGACAAGCCTGACATTTGGAGGAGTTTATTGACGATTTTGCAAATTTTTGATTTCAAGTATTCCATACCTCCGAATACAAGTGTCCTGCAGCCTTGTGATCAAGGGATTATACAAAACACATGGAATTTTTCTACCCGAAGCAATTGCTTTAAAAATATTTATTCGCAAAGGAAGCAAATGATTTCTCAATCAATTTAATAGATGCGCTTCATATGTTGTATTCGCTTCATATGTAGAATTCAGCGAGTCCAAGGATGATTAAAAATTGTTTTTGTCATACAAGATTCTCAAGATTCTTTGGCACCAAAAGAAGTGGAAAAGGAAGATATTGAAACTGAGCCGACATTTAATGAAATGTTTAAGAAAGTTTCTGTACTATTGGACTGTCCTACTGTATCATCGGAAGACTTCATTGCAGTAGATGATGATAATATGTGTACAGCCCCAATTATGGCAGACAGAGATATTTTGTAGTTTGTTCAAAGCTAAAAAAATATCGTTGATGCAGATTCCGACAACGAAAATGAAATGAATAATGCAGCTCCTGTTCCCACATCATCCGAAATAAGGAACATCATGAAAAATATGCGCAGTTATTTAGATGCACATTCCAATGGTGAAATGAATAACAAAGTAGACGAGATCGAACAATTTGTTAACAATTTAATGCTAAAAAAAGATGACGCAAAGAAAAAGATCAGATTATTTTCCAAAATGGTTTGTTTTTAAAAAAACTTGAAAATTGTATATATTTTTTTTTTCTTTTTTGCAATATCCTTTAACACGAAAAAATATTTTAGTCCTCTCAGTTTCATATTAAATTTTCACTGTACAACAAAAATTTGTGCCCTGAAAGGATTAAAGACATTAAATTGCTGTAATCAAATTCAGAATTTTATAAATAAATCAATAGTGAGTTTTACATGTAAAGTTTACAGAAATAAATGCTGTTATCCCATTGGACACTCATGACAAAGGTATGAAGTGAGCTATGTTGATTTTTCTTCACTTATCAAATAGAGTAATTTTATGTATGCTTGTTGAAAAGCAATGTTTGGAATTTTTTTTTATCTGCATACAAGTATGAAATGGTGTTGCTGTTGGAAATGCTGTATTCCTGTGCTCGTAATAAAATCTGAATTTTTTGTGTAGGATTTCCATCTATTTTCCAAGCTAAACTTGGTGCCACAGAATTTAAGATTTGAGGATACCACAGACATAATTTGCAAATGCTGGCAGCTGCAGTTTTTTTTTTTTTTTCATATATTCTTCCAGAAATGGAAAGGATGTTGTTGAGTCACAAGTTCTTTAATTTCAAAGATCAAACTCAATAATAGTTGGATTATTTAAACTCTTTCTATTCATAAATATTGTAAAAAAAAAATATATATATATATATTGAGCTTGGATTAAATTTTAAAATATATAAAAACTACATCTGTACTCATTGTGGACATGCATTATGATCCATAAATAAAAAGTCAAATGCATATGCACCTGTGAAAAGTCTTACATAAGGTTCTAAAACCTCGTCCTCATATATCTAGCTGGTTATAGACCTGCTTTTAAAAACAGAGGTACATTAGTTCTCCCCATACCATTATATCTGAAAACAGTACACTACTGAAATGTAATATTCCATATTGTTCAAATGAAAATTTTGTGTTCCTAACTCTCTCCAGACATAAACATGCTCAGAATCAGATGTTAAACTGAATTTCTGACTCATCAGCAAAGAGAACATGTGACCACTGGTGTTTAACTCCAGTTCTGATGTTCTTTGCACCAATCCCTGTTTTGTTATGAAGATGGTCAAATATGTGCCCTTGCCTTTGTGCCATAAAAGTCTTCTGTGTACAGTTTGCTGTGATACAATAGTTTCGGTGCAAGTTCTGAAATCAATTGGTAAGCAGAATTTCTATTACAACAAGAAATTATTGTCAGATATCGATCTTGAGAAGCAATTATTATTTGTTTATGACCTTGTCCAGACCTTCTACCAACAGCTCGAGTTCTGAAATCGTTTCTATATTGTAGAGACTATCTGGCCTCTCAAACATGATAATGGTTAGCAATGTTGACTGCCATATTGAAGGGCCTGGGGTCAGAAGCCTGGAGAAGGCATGGATGTTTGTAAATGTACAGTGGCTATGCGATAAAAGGACTCTTGCACGTGTAAAATGGATTACATCCATTGGATGTTTAATGAAATATAACAAAACCTATGATTTGGAAATGTGCATACATGAATAATATTCCTTTTTATTCATGACTGATACAAATTTCATTAAGTTAATAAAAATAAAAAGCATAACAGGCTTGTTATAGAATTTATTACACTGATGCCTATTTTTATTAATATTCAGCATGGCACAGTCTCCTGCTGGAGATGCTGTGGAGCCCATACACTGTCCCTGATATCAATATACTGTAACGTATTTGGCAGTTTTTATAGAAATAACAGATGAACTTTTTAGTAAATCATAAACTTTATTCTCAATTCACGAAGATAAATAATTTAAATACAATTTTTAAATGTTGCAGTCTTACACCCCAACTTTTACATTCCAGTTTCTTCCTCTATCAATTTTTAACACATCAACTACTGGTAAAACTTTCAGAACTAACAATCTTTTTTTAAAACATTTCTCTAGTTGCTCAGCAACGGTTGCACGAAACAAATATGCCGTTGCCACTCCAGTATCAATAATAAATAATAAAAATTATAAAATGTTGTTGTTAAATTAAAAAATATTACAATACTCATTTTCTCACAGATATTATTATTTTAATGTTCTTTCATTTATTACTTTAACATATCAAAAATATGCTTGAATACAATAAGGAATTTAAATGTACTCCATCAAGTAGTGTTTGTTCTATTAATAAGTAATAATTAGAGAAGTTTACAAAAGTACCTATACCTACCATCCTAACTATAACATTCTAAAAATTATACTTAATAAATAAGAATGTTATTACCTGAGCTAGAAATCTTTCTCTGGCTATATTGATTTGCATATACTTTTTCTTAGAACTTTAAATATCCATATATATCACACTGAAATCTGTTCAATACAATGGTTATCATAAATTAAGGAAAAATCATGATTACTGAAAAAGTTACATGTAGAATTTTATGAAACTTACCCACAATATACAACACATACTAAAATATCAAATAACATCAACAGAAATTACCAAACAATTATGGTAGTATAGAAATTAGCACATGTATAAAATGAACAAATCAAAGGTGTCAGTTTGCTATAGGAAAAGTACCTTCAATATGGAATATGATCGCCTCTAGAAGCAATACAACGATGTGTGATGCTTTCAATTATGCGGTCTATCATTTCCATAGGAAGCAAGAGCCATTGCTCTTGCAAGCGTGGCAACGGTCTGAGGGAAAGGGTTGAGAATAGTTAGACGTCTCCCTAAAGCATCCTAAACGTGCTCGATAGGATTCAAGTCTGGGGATCGAGCTGGCCACTACATACGCATATTTGCTTCCTGTTGAAGATAATCATCTACGATGAGAGCCCTGTGTGGTCTTGCATTGTTATCCTGTAACAGGAAAGCATCACCTATTGCCCCAGCATATGCATTCACATAAGCATCAGAGATGTCATCTCTATAAACCTGAGCATTCGCTATTCTCCTTGGAAAGACATAGAGGTCTGTGCATCCACTCAAAGAGATGCCATCCCAAACACAGACACTGCCTCTGCTGTATGCATCTCTTTCACGGATGATAACGGGTTCCAGGTTCTCTCCATATCAAATAACGCCTACTATCGCTTTCTAGACTAAACCTGGACTCATCTGTAAAGAAAACAGCCCTCCATTGCTCAGGCGTCCAGTGTGTGCCTACTGCAAACGGTCCCGCCTATGGCGTGACATGAGTGGCACGCAAATGGCTAGTTGCCTCACATACAGACCACCTTCGTCAAGCCTTCTATGCACAGTTGATGTTGACACCAACCTTCTGGTGGTTGCAGCAAGCGAGGATCTAAGAAGAGTCAGAGTAGTGGTTCTATTTCTGCATGCACACAATGTCAAATATCTGTCATCGGCGCTCGTCGTAGCAGTTGGCTATCCCTGGCTGAACCTCCTAGATGCCGAATCTGTGGTTTGAAATTGCCTCCAAAGTCTATGAACCACAGAAGGACTCACAATTAGCCATCTGGCCAATTCTATTTGATTTTGTTCTGCCTCTAGTTTCCCAATGGCTCTCCATCGTATGCAGGCAAATGATGCCTGGAGGTCATTGTTACGAATTGGCTGTCTCAGATTTCTGATGTCACTATAAAGGTGAAATATGTGGGCTTGCTCTCAAACATGGACTTTTATGCTCCTCGCCGATGACATATTCCGAGTGCAGCGCCACTAATTTGCATACTGCAGTTTTACTCAGCTACTCTTACTTGGCAACATATTGAAATTTTACACAGTTTGGCTTATTTTTGAGGAAGTTATCGCTATTTTTGTGACTTTTCCTTAATTTATGACAACCAGTGTATATTGAAATATTCATTGAATTTTCTCTTTTAATAGATGATAATGCATATCTTTCTGAGTGTATTGACAATAAATAAAACACAGAAAAATTGTTTAATACATTAAACATAAAGAAGAATGTCTTTCTTAGGCTAAATTTATCAACATATATTTTCTCTGGGAATTCTGGATTTTCATATGTATTAAAGATAAATTCTTGTTCAATATATTATATTCATTGGTTATTTCCTTTTAATGGATAATAACGTTTATCTTTACTCATTTTACAATGACAAATAAGACAAAGAATTTGTTTAATAAATATTTATTTACACACTTTAAGTATATCACACTAAAATCTTCCACTTCTCTTTCTTGCAGTATACTTTGAATTCTCACGAACCTCTCTGGAAAGAAAATACATCATTATACATGTGTTAATTTTTTTTTCAGAATATTTACCTTTTAGTTTTTATGGTCTAAATAAACAATCAACATTTTGTTTTAATGTTATGTCAACTTCACCAATATCAGATTTATGTAAAATTATAATATGGTTGAACTTGCTTATAACAAGCGTGAAGGAACTGCAATATTTGCACTCAGTATGAGTGCTCATAATAAAAAAATTACAAAAATTCTTACATACTATATTATATTTATTTATTATTTCTGTAGAGTAGAAAAGGATGTAGACTTTAACTGTCTTATTGCCTCTTTCTTGTGTTACTGCTCTTTAGAGAAGGCTCGTGGCCTGAAAAATATCATTTGCACCCCTGGTTTCGAAAAAAGATTGAAGTTTTTCTACTCACTCAAAAACTATTGAGGATGTTGGGGTGGTTCAGCTTGAAATTCTTCACATTCACCATTATCATCATGGCTTTCATTATTTTTTTCATTTGCTTTAGATTGAATTTCAGTTACAATATTCTGAGGAGTAGGTACCTTGGAATGACAACATTAGCATCAACAGATAGCATAATTTTCACTTTTCTCTCTCGTTATTTCCTAATTTTTCAAGTCGTCTACTTCTTCTTCCTCAGTGATTTACCCTTTCTGAGAAATATCCAATGCAACTTTATGATGTTTATATTAGCATTTAAGGTTGTTCCTAATTTTTTATCTTCTAGCAAAAATCGCCAAAATTAAGTGCTTAAGAAAGTTTGATTTAAAACTTCTGATGACTCTTTGGTCCATAGGCTAGATCACACTTGTAGGATTTAGTGGTAAAAATTCAATCTTCATGTTTGTAAGTCCAGTGTTTTCAGCATGTGCTTTATGATTATCAATTAAAAGGAGAATTTTATGATTCCCTCCCCTTCCGCTGCCTCTCCCATTTTAAAATTAATTCCATGAAAATGTCCAAAGTTATCCAGGCTTTCTTGCCGTGGTCATAATAAACAGGAAATTTTTTACATGCTTAAAACACCTATGGTTTCTGGACTTGCCAATAGCCAACAGTTTCTTCTTATCAGTGCTATTAGAACATACTAAAGTTGTCAATGGATTTTTGAAGAGCTGTCCTCTGACACACCTTTTACCCTTGAATTTTCAAGTCTGCTGTAGGGTTACATTGTAAAAAATGCCCGTTTTATTGGCATTATAAATGTCATCTTTTGTGTATCTTTCTCTGATGACTCGCCACTTTTCTTTCATCCATGTTGCAATATCCGCCATGTTTGCAGACTTTGCTTCACCACAAATTTTTCCAAAGTTTATCCCATATCTATGTGAATTGAACAAGCCATCTATTCAAATATACAATTCCATATTGTTCAGCAAATTTTTCTGCTTGAACTTTTAAAAATGGACCACTTACATAAAATATGTACTACATTGTACTTGCATTCACTTTAAAGAAGCTTCATCCTAATCTTTTTTAGCATATTTCTTCAAATGTTTACAGTCACTCTTATTTTGATCGAATGCATCCATTAATTTTTCCTTGTTTTTAATAGTGTTGAAATATTAGAAGATAAATCATAGTTTTTGCAGATTTTGGAACTTTTACACAATCCTCTAATTCCTGTACAATCCTTACTTTTTTGTCAACTGATAAAATTTTACATTTCTACATTGAAAGATGAAATTTGACGAGAGTTTTCTATGAATGCAGATCAAAGAATGACCTCCATGCAAGTCCCCTATCCTGCCACTCCTACATAGAGTAAACTTCATCCAATCAGGAACCTCGCCTCTATCCATCTCCTCAAGGTCATCGAAAGATATTCTCGCATATGCACTCCACTAGATGAAAAGGCCGCCATCATGTGTTTGCAGGAATTATAACTCATTGCTAGCTTTCAGTCGACTTCAGAAAGTTAAAGGAATTTTTCCAAGAAAGGATTATTTTAGCTGAAGAGGTGAAACCCAAAGAAATTCTCTGAATCACAACAATATTGCTCTGGGGTTTGGTCATTTAAAGAGAGTTATGCTCCCATAGACTTAACATTGTACCAACCAACCAAGTATTGCCAATTTCATCATTAAATCAGCGCCCATTATAAGCGAGTTGTACTGCAATATCAAAAAATAGATTTAATTTGGTTTTTACATCAATATTTTTAATGATATTGATCTCATGAGCTTTAGGAAAAAAGTATAGCAGTGTTTTTAAATAACGTTTACTGATTTGAATGGTTCAAAGAACATCTTTCCAATAATTTCTCTCTTTTAACCGAATTCTTAGAAAATATCCTTATGTAAGGCTACCAAAGTTACTGTATAAAGTTTTATACATTTGCATCGAAAATTAAGTAGTTAAAAAACTTCTCTGAACATGCAGATTTGTAATATATGCACTTAATGGGGTAAAACAAAACTATTGGGAAATTTGCCTTCCTCCTTGTATTTGCGCAGTGCTGAAAAGGAAAAGAAGTGTAACCATATTTAATCTTGTGTAAAAGCCAGAGCTATGTATCATCCTTGTGGCTATCATCATGGCTGAAGCTGTAGTACTAGTCAACATAGATGTGGATGTAGCTTTCAAAGACAGGAACAGACATAAGAGTTCAGCAGAGTGGCAGTGTCAAGATCCAGCCATCATCTACTGTATGTCAATGCAACATGCAGTCAAGTACCTCACAACCTAATGTATTCCCAAAGTTAACCTGAGACATAATGCAGAAGTTCTTCATGTCAAGTTAACATCTGTTATCCCATCTTGCTTTTTTATGTCATAGGTTAACATGCATTGTTTCTCTATCCTGTTAAGAGCAAAGTAAGTAACAATTAAAAACCTTTTGTTAGTCATTTAAATCCACTGTTCTCTTTGGAACCCAAAATTTTACTATGTAACAATTCTCAACAAAGATGATTGATAAACTTCATTTTTTTTTAATATCGGTCATAAAAATACCAGGCAACATTTACACCTATAAACTTCATTCAGTATATGTTTTACCAAATAAATTTTATAAAATAATGAAAAATATTTGTTATAAAATTTAGAAACATTATTTGCATCTGTGCAGAAAAAATAAGACAATATCCCTTCCCTCAGGCAAATAGCCCTCGAGGCTTTGATATAATAGCACAAAGCAAACCATTCCCTCTGAGTACCATCATATGAATGGAATGGAATGTGATTTAAAATGTCTCAGATGAAGCATTTTGAAGAAGAAGTTGAAAAAGTCAGATATGCAAATATGGCTGTCCATTCCCTTAGCCAATGCTACTCTGTTTTCTGTCTCATAATAATAGAAGTAACTAAACAGGAATTATCAGCGAATGCAGCTGTAAGTTATGTTATAGTGCAAAATTGCTAAGGCTTCAATCAAAATCTATTTTTCACGACATCTGTTTCAATTTTCATCACATTTCAATTTTTAGGAAAAGCTAATTATTACAAATTATAACTTTTTTTTAAATTTCATCTACTTGACTGAAATCCATTGTCTTACTTCAGCTGAATATAAACTGACTGTAAAAGTTTAAAAACATATATATAATAAAATAATTTTCAAACAAAGATTGAGTTAGCTATGTTGTCCAATTCTTGATGCATCAAAAGAAAAATGAAAAGTTGCAGAAAGGTACAATTATACTAGCTGCAAAAAAATTTAAATGCAGCAGAATGATTATATCAAGAATGTTTAAATGTACTTTTGAAAATAATCATCAACAAGAATCCTATGCTGACGCTGATTCTTTGAAAAAACAAAACTGTGGATATAAATACAAAGATTATGGAGAAAGGTTAGACATATTCATCATAGCAGAAGAGCATCGTAGAAGCAGTAAACATAGCCTTTGGTAATATTTTGTCCAAAATATTGGATAATACATTTGTCACTTCAACAAGCTATGTTGGAGGCAATGAAGAATGATGACTTCCATAATTTTAAGCTCATGCATATAGGGAAAGCAAAGCTTGACAGCCAAAGAATCCTATCTACATGTTTAAAATGCAGTAACAAATTATTGAAAAATCCAGAAACTATCTGAACATTCAAAATAAAAATTATGAGTAATATTTTAAATTTATTGTCTAGTTTAATCTAGTTTTTTGATAATAAGTTGTGATCTATATTTATTTTCTGTAGCTACAATTACTATGGGACAAATTAAATTCATTGACTGCTATTATTATTGTTATGGAACAAAGATAGCATGTCTTAATTGAATTAAAAGGTACTTTGGATTTGAAAATATATTACAATAGATAAATTAAATAATAAAACAGCTTGGAATCTTCTTTTATATTTTTTACTACAATGAGACATTCACAGATATATCATACAGATATATCCCACAACCATTTGAGTACTTTACTTTCCTTATCTTACCTTAGAATGATTTATTACTTACTTTCCTTGCCGTCTCCTCCTTTCTTTCTTTTCCAAAATCCATTCTCTTCTGCTTTTTACTCCTTTTCCCCGTGGAACTTTTCGGCTAATTTTTAAAAGAAATAAAATTAAAATTACAAGATCAAAACAATCTATATTAATACTTAAAAATACCAGTACGGATATTAAATATTTCAAAATAAGATTCTATAAGATGCATGTTTATTAACAATTAAATAAATAAAAATAGTAACAAACTATGCTAATTAAGACTACTTGATAGATAACTACAGTAAAGTAAGCATATTATCATAAATAACTCTACAAAAATTTGCTACATTGAGATATAACTTTATAAGCTAACTTGATAAATTAAAAATTACAGTACTATATACTGAATTGGGTACAAATATTAACTGTATCCATCTTTACATTAGTAAATTTGCTTTTATGCCTTAATAAAAATCTAATCATGCATTTTGCAAAATAAATTACTACATGACTTATAGAATACATAACTTATTGCAGTTGGCAAAAATAATAGCAATAGATTACATATTCAGCTTTCAAACCCTGAAAAACTGTTACAGGCAATGTTAAAGTAATTAAATTACATAGATTTTTATGCATAACATTTCTTTATATTACAAAATTAAGTTTATATTACAGCTAATGTGAGAATTTCCTTATTTCCTTTTTTTCCTAATAACATCAAATAAGAAGTTTACGCATAATGAAAACAATTCCTTTTTATATACCCTTTTCAATCTCTTTAAAATATAAAAGAATTTTGTTGTAATATATCATTACTAAGATTTTCCTTATACTATATCATTACTATGATATTTAAGGCATGACAGCTTTGGTGTAATATATAAAAAATTTTGGGTCATTTTCAGTTGAACAATTCATACCGAATACTAGCACAAGAATGGCTATGAAACCAAAAGCAAACAGCCTTTTCACAAAATTAAGCAAAAGAAAAAATAATACGCAAAAAAATTCTGAAAGGATTCATATTTTAGCATTGCATCAGAGAGTTTGTTATGTTTTTTTATGCTCTCACTGAACTTGCAATTTACCAGATTGCTCTTAGACTCACTCCTGCTAACACATTTTTTTTCTTTCTAATTTTATTATTAAACATTGCTTTCTAAACATTTATGCCACATAAAATTCAACAGTAAAATCACAAAATTTTGAAAAACAGCATATTCTTAGAATTCTCACTACAGTGTTAAGTGTTGCCATACTTTTTTATATTTTTTCAGATTTTTCTCAATTTAATACATCAATGTTCAGCTTTATTAAATTTACATAAATTTTTTTGTCTTTTTATTATGAACTTTTTGGACTTTTAACTTTGTTTATTAAACATCCTTTTCTTTACGCCACATAAAATTCAACACCAAAATCACAAAATATTTTAAAATAGCACATTTTTAGAATTCCTATTAGTGTTAAATGCTGCCATACATTTTTGCTATATTTGTTATATTATTTCTTTAAAAATAACAGATCGTGATAACATTTGGTAGCAACATACTTTAATATGAAAAGTGATATGAATTAAAAAAAGAAGGTTCAAGACTAATAGTACCTCTAGTGCTAAAAACTGAATCTCATATTCAGTTTACATTCTCTAATAAAAGACAAACAACATATTAAGGATATCAGATTGGTATTTTACATTTAATTGTGCAGAAATGATTTTATGATATTGGAATTAATGTATGAACAAAAGCAAACTATACATTAGTTGTGAATTAATTTAATAACAGCAACTAAATCTGTGTAATTTATTTTGTTACAGATGTTATGCGATAAAATTAGCAAAACTTCATTGACATATAAACGAAATAAGTAACAACTGAAATTCCATCAAATTGTTAAAATGCATGAAAAGAATTTTTTTTTTTTTTTTACTTACATGTTTCTAGAACCTAAAGATTTTCAAAAAGCTGAACATTTTACACAAAATATGCACTATAAATTAATAGTTATACAAAAGAGTCCTACAAAAATGAGACATTTAATTTGTGCACGTAAACTGCATATTATTTTTTAGTTTAAAATTTTAAAACTCATTTGGCAGCCAGGCCTTTTGTTTTACCAAAGCTTCCTTCTATATGCACATCAGTAACTAGTATAAGAATGAATCATAAGCATAGCATACATAAGAAAGACAATTAAAAGTTAACATTTGATACCTAGCCTTTGTATATTTTGCATGCTCCTGAGGTTCTTCTTCAACTCCTAAAGCAGCTGGTAACTTCTGTGGACCTCCAGTCATTAGAACAAGGAAATACCTACAGTAATGATATAAAAGTATTAAGGTTGCTAATTGACACTTAAGTTTCAAGCAAACAAAATAGTACTAATATACAAAGAGATATTAATAGTTCATCATTTTCAAACACAAAATTATAAGATATTTTTACAGATTAATCAACAATTTCAAAGGTAATCTTTTATTTCTTGATAAATTAAATAATTCTAATTATAAAAATTCCTAATGGCACCTTGATTTCAAGACTTCCTCTAATCAATTTTTAGAATTTAACTTTTAACTTAACTTTTATAGAAATATAGCAAAATGAATTCTCTATTTTGACTGTTTAAATTAAAGTTTCCAATATACAAATTTGAGTACCATAAGTTAAAAATTAATTTTATCTTCATACAAATCCAAAAATTCAAATGCTATAGCTTCTTTTCTTCAACCTCAGTTTTACAACATATACATTTCCAAATTCTTTCTGCTACTACTACTACTACTACGTAAATCAAAAAATTAATCATGATCATTCATTATAATTATTATTAGAATCATCATCAGATTACGCCTAATATGATTAAGCGATGAGCAAAATGAAAAATTTAAACATATTTAGAACTATCATAATTAATTCTTATAATTTTAGCTTAGTTTATATTTGAGCTTTTAAAAAAAGCTCAAATATAAACATTTTTGCCAATAAGGGGGCCGATAAAATGAGTACCAAGTTCGCTTAGGTTCTAAACACTAGGGGTCCTGCGAGAGGCTGACCACTTGTCCGGGCAAAGATGCACAAGCACAGCAGAACCCGCGGTCCAGAAAGCAGATATCAGGGCACTGCCGGCCATGGCTCTCTAAGGGCTGCTTATGCTCTCGAGTTTAGTTTTAGTTTTTATACATAATACTAATGAGTCAACAGTCAAATTAACGTATGTGATTTACTTAAGAAAAAAATGTTTTTTAGAACTTTTTACAGTACTTCAATTTGGACTCAAATTCAAAGTGGTATGGCATTTCTCAAAATATCATGTCTACCCAAATACTGCTGATGACATAGTAGTAAGTTATGCTAATCATTTAGATTTATATGAGAATTATAATTCATATGAAGTAACACATTATATTTCAATTCAGAAGTTTTTGTTAACTCGACACTATTTCTTTAAAATGATTATAAATTCTTTCATCCCATGGGATGTGGTGTGATCTACAATGCAACTCAGATGTCTTACTTTTTCATATATTTTTGAATCAAAAATCTACATGCTTTATTAATAAAAATTACATAAATGCAAATTGAGCGCAGGGAGTTACTTTTCAACAAAAATTGCAAATTAATGTGATAATGCATAGTTTAGATCAAAACATTAAACATGATACTGCTCGGCAATGGTTGTTCTCAGACTATATACACTGAGGTGACAAAAGCCACCTCTTAATATTACATCACCCAGCAAAGTAGAGCAACTCGATGTGGTATGGACTCAACAAGCTGTTGGAAGTCCCCTGCAGAAATATTCAGCCATGTTGCCTCTATAGGTATTCATAACTGAGAAAGTGTTGTTGGTGTAAGATTTTGTGCATGAACTGACCACTCGGTTATGTCCCATAAATGCTCGATGAGATTCATGTCAGGCAATCTAGGTGGCTAAATCAATCACTGGAATTGTGCACAACTAAATGCAAACAGCTGTGTCCAAGTGACAACGCACATTGTCATCCATAAAAACTCCATTGCTGTTTGAAGTCCATTAATGGCTGCAAGTGGTAGCCAAGTAGCTGAACATAAACATTTCCAGTCAATGATCCATTCAGATTGGACCAGAGGACCCAGGCCATGCCATGAAGAAACAGCCCACACCATTATGGAGGCACCACCAGCTTGCACAGTATCTTGTTGGCAACTAGTGTCCATGACTTCATGGAATCTGCACCACACTCGAACCCTACCATCAGCTCTTACCAACTGAAATCATGACTCAGCTGACCAAGCCAAGGTTTTTCAGTCTAGGGTCTAACCAATATGGTCACATGCCCACAAGAGGTACTGCAGGCGATGTCATTCTGTTAGTAAAAGCATCAATATAATCTTCTGCTGCCACAGGCCATTAAAGCAAAATTTTGCTGCAATGTCCTACCAAACACGTCCGTCGTATGTCCCAGCAGTTATTTCACAAAGTGTTGATTGTCTGTTAACACTGACAATTCTACGCACATGTCACTAGTCTCGGTCCTTAAGTGCAGCCGATCCGCCACTCAGTAGTCCATGATGGGAGTTATGCCTGAAATTAGGTATTCTCAGCACACTCTTGACACTGTGGATCTCAGAATGTTGAATTCTCTAATAATTTACGAAATGGAATGTCCTATGCATCTAGCACCAAATAGCATTCCACGTTCAAAGTCTGTTAATTCCTATCGTGCAGCTGTAATCATGTCAGAAACCTTTTCGTGTGAATAACTTGAATACAAATGAAAGCCCTGACACTGCACTGCCCATTTATACATTTTGTACGTGATACTACTGCCATCTCTATGTATTTGCATATTACTATCCAATGATTTTTGTCACCTCAGTATATTTCACAATCTAGTCTTCCAAGTTTTTAACTCAAAGATTTAGCTACTTTATTCAGATAGATTAGATACTTTTTATTATTTAGATTTAGCTACTTTTATATAAAAACTTCATAAATTTTAATAAATGCAAACAAAAAATTATTTATAATTATCTTCAAGAAACTCACAGACTGAAAAAGCTGAAACTGTTAAACAAAGAAAGCTGATTATTATATGAGTATTGTCCATTTGAAGTTTTTAGCATTTTAAACCATCATACTTTTTAAAGAAATTGAACAACACAAATTTAGTGCTCGTATTTTGTATCGAGTCCCTAATAAAGTCCTTGGCATATTTCCAAAAATATGCATCTTTCTTTCATCCGTAAATTTTAATAATTGTTTTCATTTCCTTTAAATATAATTAAATGCATGTTATGGATATATGATGATTTTTACTATGAGTAAACTGTACTTTCCACTATAGTTAAACATTGCATTATGATTTTGAAGTTGCCAAACACTAATTTAAAAAATCACACCTTTATTTTATCAACAATTTATTTTCTTGAGTCATCCAAAAAACTTCTGCAGCTCTTTCAAATCAAAGCATGTTTTCTTTTGATCATTGTATTACTTCCAATAAGGAGTGTCTTTAATCGAAGCAGATGTTTAAATATGATCTTTTCTGCCGATGCTGCATATTGCTATTCATAACTTTCCACTGTAGTTAAACATTGCAATACGATTTTAAAGTTGCAAAACTCTAATTTAAAAAGATCACACCTTTATTTTACATAACAATTTATTTTCTTGAGTCATCAGAAAAATTCTGCTGCTCTTTCAAATCAAAACCTGTTTTCTTTTGATTGTTTTATTACTTCCAATAAGGCGTGACTTTGATCGAAGCAGATGTTTAAATATGATCTTTTCTCCTGGTGCTGCATAATTCTAGCATGTGCCTAATTTTTGTTTCAGTGCAGTGCCAAGAATAGAGAATTTAAAATTTTATTTTCAATATATTATGTTCTTTTATTTTAAAGTCAGACTGTTTGTAAAATTTTTGCTGTATATGGGCAATAGTTCAAAGATGTTTGAGAAATTTAAGTGTGCGAATTTAATCCTCAAAGATGATGTCACTCTAAACAACAATCCTCAAAACTGTCACAGAAAACTCATGTTACAGAGTTCAGGAACAAACAAACAAACTAAATATTCGAAAAAGTACAGTTTGAAGAACATTTGAAGGAGTTTGCATATGTAAACTGCTACGATGTATGGGCACCCCGTACTCAAACACAGCAGAATATGCTTGCTAGAGTTTCAGCATGCAATTCTTTGCTGAAAAGAAATTAAAAAAACTCTTTTTGTTTTAAATGGATCATTACAGGAGATGAGAAGTTGAAACTATACAATAATGTTAAAAGAAAAAGATCATGAAATGAGGCAAAAAAAACTCCTTTGGTAACATCAAAATTGGACTACATTCCAAAAAATTAATGCTTTGTTTATGTAGGAACTACAAAGGAATTGTACACTCTGAATTATTGCCACTAAATCAGACAATAAATTCCGAAAGCTGCTGTTTTGATAAGGCAATTTTAAAAGCAGAAATCAAAGCAAAGCGTTTTGAACTGACCTATCATCGAGATACTCTCTTTCCTCATAACAATGCTCAGTCCTACATTTCAATGAATATCAGACAAAAACCTGTTGAGAGTGGATGGGATATTGTGTGTCACCCCCTCCCATACTCATGAGAGCTTACCCTTTTGATTTTCATCTCTTCAAGTCACTTGAAAATTCTCTAAATTCCCCAGAGTTCACTTGTCTGAAGACTGTCAAAGAGCACCTTAAAAACTTCTTTATGAATAAACCTAATGATTTAAAAAAAAAGAAAAAAGAGGAATTTTCCTGCTGCTGGAATGGTTGCAAAAAGTCATAGAACAAAATGATTCAATGAAATTTTCTTATGTTTTTTGTATTGCTTTATTTGTATTTATCACAAAAAAAAAAAAAAAAAAAAAAAACCAAAATTATTCAGATGACCCAACAGATGCATACTATCCATCTACGTGACTATCTACGAATAATATAAGCAAAAATTAATTACTAACATAATTTCCAATGCTAGAACTTAAGATGATAAAAAAACTTAAAAAATACTTTTTTGCTTTTGTGCTATTTGGATAATCCACAACAAGACCACCACCAAATCCTGCTCTCATAGCTTGATGAGTAACCAGTTCAATCTGAAAATCATTTGCAAAACTGAGTGTTAACATAATTACAATTTTTGAGATAATTTAAACAGCAGTATAAATAGTTTTTTGTACACATGTCAAAACATTTTCAAGACTACTTCGTTCTGCTAATATCACTATATTTTTTTCGCCCTTTTCAATTAAAAAAAAAGACTTTCATGCACCACAAAGTGTTACACAGGGCTTTAAAAATGTAAGTAAAGGAAAACACATCAACTTTAACCCTTTCATCGGCGTTTATAGAAAAGAATTTAAATTGCGGCAAAATTTTACAAGAACTGTAACTTTGAATCCTGTGACCACAAAACAGAAACTTAGAAAACACATAGAGTGAAATCCTGACTTTTGAAGACTGGCATATATTTTATATCGTTACCCCTGCAAGACACGTTTTTCCATGTAGCTGCCATTTGCTTTTTTTAATATATTTTTTATATATTTTTGATATTTCTCTACAGAAATGGGTGCTTGAATATAGGTATATAAATCTGGAGTCAAAAAGCTCTAAAATTTCTCTAGAAATTTAAAATTTTAGAAATAAACCTTTGATGATGATACCCAGTTGAACATACATATGTAAAATATATGTAAAAAGCTTTTGAAAGTGATTTAAATTCAATACTGTTATTTTATCAAAAAATTTAGCAGATATAGCACTGCATGCATAAACTGCACCATATTGTAACTGAACTAGCATAATGATACAAGGAAATGTAACTCAAGCTGAAAAATAAAAAGTTTAAAAATGAAATACTACGACTCAGCTGAAAAATTAAAGTTACATCTTTGAAGTTACTATATTTTATGCTTTAGTAATACACAAAAGGAACATGCCTCCTGCTATGATACCATGACCCCACACACACTTTAGATTATCAGGCAGAGGCCCTTTTTTAATTTTTTGTAAATATAGGTTCTAATATACCATCTTATTTAGGAAAAAAAGCCATTAAATGACTTTATTAGTTGATAGAACAGCCTTTATTTCGATTTTGAGCACCTTTGGACACCTTTTTAAATTTTCAATAAATAATGTAATAATATACAATTTTGCTCAGGAAGAATATCTCTTCAGAACTAACACACCTCAAGACCTCCCCCCCCCAATTGTCAGGCCCATGGCCCATGTGGAACCAGTGGATTTTTTCCTTCCAAAGATAAATGTTTTGCAACTAAAACTGGCCTTGGAAATTTTTCTCCCTTTTAACCAAATGTGAAGACTTATTTCCAAAACCACCTCCTTATAGCCTTATCCAGCGGAAAAATTTCTGTTGTGTTCATTAGTCTCTCACCTGAAATTAACAAAGATGATCCCCTAAAGCATAAATGCATGCTTTCAAATCAGCAGATTTTCCATTCCAACTACCAAGTGAAAACAGACAGACCTAAAATGCATTCCTGTTTTAGTAAGTCAGATTCCCTTTTGTGTGATATTATTACAATGCGACATGATCAAATGAACCATCAGTCACCGCTGATTTCCATTTCATTTTCACTGCATTCTAGGGTTTGGGATAACATAAAGCAACGGGTGTCTTTCAGAGCTAACATGCCACATTTAACACCTACAATTGTGTAACATTTTGATGGCAAACGACAATTTTGAAATCAATGAGTTTTTCTCGAGGAAAGGGTAAAGTGATGAAATTAAAATTTAACTAAACAGAGATGAATGAAAACTAAAGTATAAAAAGAAAATAATTAAGTACAACTAAAAGTATAAAAAGAAACTAAAATACTTTTATTCATTCCTAGCACAGGGTCATTAAACTTCCCATTCTTCCATGAACACAATATTTAATCCTAAACAACTTATAAATTGACCATAAACAACTATATCATATTATATCATAAACAATTATAATATATATAAATTCTGTCACCCCAAGGAGTAGTGTTGCCATCTATAGGCAAGGTAACCTCAAATATGGACATTGGTATTTTATATACTGATCTTAAAATTGTATAAATAATCTTCGTTTAATTATCAGTTTTGATTGAAATGCAGTAAATTTATAAGGTTCAGCGTGTCTACATCATATAGTTGAAGATATTGAATTTTTCCTCCCTTCCAATAGAATTTATGAATCTTCAAACATGATACCTTTGAACGAGGTATATTAATTTCATAACTGCAAAATATTGAACATTCATACGCAGAGATATTTTTAACGCCTCTGAGAGCGTATTTCATGCATTGAAAATCGGAAAAAAGCTTTAAAAATGCATAGCGCCCCACCGAAATCAAAAAATAAAAAAACATCACCGAGACGTTTTCGCCCGACTTCTCCGCGACAAAGAATATAGGTGCAGCACAGCGATCACGGCCAGAGAAAGAAGCTGATAACTAATGAAACTGAAGTTTCATTGTATATTTACAAGCACTGATTTCGTCACGCATTCCATGTTACTGGATGGTCATTCAAATAGTAGAATTGGTTATTGACACACATGGTTTGGGAGTTCGGTGAAATTTCACATTACGAGCTGGAAAAATCTTTTGCACTCTTTTCAGAAAATTGAAGGCAAAGTAAAAGCATATATAAAGGTAATTAAGTTTTTTTAAATTTTTCTAGCATGAATTCTAATATGCCTTTAAATTATTTTTATGCTTATAGTGTTTGCATTTTTAATTCTTTCATTATTCTGCGCTAGTCAGGAAAAAAGTCGAAATTTTACCGAGAACTACCAGTACAAAAGTAAAATTTTAATTCCAATTTTCTTTTTAAAAAATCATGATCTTCACTTCCACTACAAAAGGTTCACAAATTTTGCCTAATTAAAAAGCAATTCGCTTGAAAACTTCAAGAATTACTTCTTCCAAGACTAAATTGTGTAAAAAAAAATTCACTCTCATGTGTGAAATAATTTTCAATTACTGAAATAACTGAATAATGAAAAAATTAGTCTACACCAATGAGACGGCGACGTTTTATCACACGACTCTCAACCTGAATCCAAGGATCGAAGGATTAATTATTCGGAGTGCCTAGGGTAAAGAACCCTCTACCTCCATATCATAGTTAATAAAAGGAGCAGAAATAGGAAAAAATACATGAAAGACATTAAGGAAAAATAAAAACGTCAACATGACTTGAGAAAAATTACAGAGACAAAAAGAAGAACTTATAAAAATATTATAAGTTCGGAAAAATTAAGCAACAATAAGCGAGACTCGATCTCGGGACCTATCAGTCTTGAGTCTGACGCGCTATCCACTGAGCTAGTGAGAATACAGGATTTTTTGATATTTTAAGATTTTTAATAATTTTTTTGGGGGGGGGTGTACTTTTTATAACATGAATACAACACCAAAGATATAGCAGATAGGAAAGATTTTACGATTAATAGGCTCCTTGGTCCCATTCCCAACCTGAATTTCTCTCATGTATCTCACTGCTCACTTCAGCCACCGATGAATCTCAAAGCCTAACGCACGACAAACTGCTTCACGCCCAGTACCTACTCTAAGATTTGCAAAAATTATGAAATAATTTTTAAACTACGGAATATGAATAATTGAAAAATAGCACATGCATTCCCTGATGGTTAACCACCTCGACCAATTTTTCGGCTTCGGTGGTGGTGCAAATGCACCTTTGAATTAATAAAAATTAAAAGTGAACAGCCTTCGGCCTTAATTGATTAATATATAGGTAAAAACTCGGTGTAGTTATCACTTTAAGCAAAATTGACGATTCTGATTCTGATGATCTCACTAATCTTACAGAGCAAATCTGGGTGTTTCGCAGTCGATGCACGCATGCCACTTGAATACTCCGATAACTATCATAAACATCATAAAGATTGCGATTACGGTCCAGAGAAACTATCCCGGGTCCCGTTTCTATCTTATCGCTCTAACATATACAGACCCGCGGCACTAATCAGCATAAAATGTAACAAAAAGTTAAATCTAATAACCATTTTTTCACTTGTGTTGCATCGAATATGAACCATTTTAACATTTTATAAAGTTATATTGAAACACAGACCTCTTGTGATGAGTACAATAAGGCCCCAACAAAGGCGCAACGATATATCGTCATTGGCATTTTTGGCAAGTGCACCGAACGACGATAATGCCTCACCCTCAAGGAATCTACCGCGTATAGAAATCACTAACATCTATATAATCTACATTTGCCTGTTTCTGATCCAATGTTAATTTTCTAGTTAATACTGTTACATTTTTCTCTTCTTGTTACGTACGTTAAGAGCTCATGGATTTGGAGTGAATAAGGATGACACTTGATGAAGTATCGAAACACACTTTATTGACCAGTATTTTTTAAGACAGCTCCAAAACCACTTTTACAGTCATCGAAGAACTATTATAAACACGCTGACGCAATCAGCGACACAGCCTTCAGACTATCAGGCTATAATGGTGGAGACAGCTTCACGGCAAAGCACCAGAGTACAGCTCCTGACTCTGCTCGGTCATTCTCAGAACTCCACACTATAACTTGCGATGCTCTCAATGATACACTAGAGGATGGCTCCCAACTTAGTTCAATTGTTCTCGAAGCTCAACACACTCTAAGATAAAACTTGATGATGCATTGCCTCGCGATACACTAAGACACTCTCACAATGCACTAGACTTCGCACTTCTTCCGCAGTGACTGAGCACTAACTCACTCTCCGCATACCAGCAAGGTTTACATAGCTTTTGGCTTGTGTTCGAGAACATTCTGGGCTAAACCAGGAAGAGTTTGTTCCAGAAGGTTCTCCATGTGTCTATAGCATATCGCCAAATGGGCGATTTCTTGCCAAATATGGACACCCTGCCTTCCCTTGCCATTTTTTTGGCAACCCTAAATCTGCTTTGCGGGGAAGCTATCATACAGCACCTGGACATTTCGTAACAATATGGAAGGTTTGAAATTTAATAAGTATACTTACTTAACTCTTAATTTAGACATTTCTAATTTTGATTTTATTTTAGGCATTCAAAACAACCTGCAAATGTCACTAAAGCTGTATCCTTTCTGTAAATTCTACTAAACTCTACTTTCTGCTAAACATCCTTTCAAAATTTCTATTACTTTCTGCTACACATACTTTCAAAATTAAATGTTTCTTATGCTTAGTTTTTATATTTTCTTAAAGTGAAAACTTTTTAAAAATTTCTTTCACTTAATGGAAACAGACAGAAATGTAGATACTCTGTAAAAGCAAAATGGTATAATGTGAACTTTCACAAAGCAAAGAAAATCCATATTTTTTCCTTAAAAGAAGTACAGTGAATCTTTCTGAAGACAACTAACAAAAACTCCAGACAAATCTGGTTGAGTGACTATTTATTTGCATAAAAGATTTATTCAATCCAAAATTCTTAAAGTCTCATTAAAGAAAAATATTGATACAAATTACTTAATGTTTTTGAAATACATTAATTGATTAATGTTTTAAAATACAGAAAACAGTTCTTATACACACAGCAAATATATATATATATATGTGTGTAATGTTTTAAATGCATAGAAAAAGAAATCCAGTACTTTTTAGCATCTTTCGATATTTGTCATAACTGAGAACACAGTAGTGGCTGTAGATATGGCTAAGTGCAAAAGCAATAGTGGTTAAAGGCAGGGCTAAGTGGAAAGGCATGATGGTGCATTTAACACGACTGAGCTCGATGTATCACAAACTTTATTTTTAAGCACATCAGATCATCTTTCTGTAGATAAGATAATTTTTAAAATCACAGTTGAATACAATAATTTCCTTGTACACGGGTTTTAAAGTATGAACGTATCTTAAGTAAGCAGCAGCAGCATGGATGAGAAGCGTCTTGCCAGCAGGAGAGCTTACGTGAAAGAGGTCATAGCAATTCAAAGGAAGAAGGGAGGGAGTCAATAGTTTCAGTTCGAGTCAAAGAAAGTTTTGGTTTACAATTACTTCTGATTGAACAAGACATATTCGCATTGAATGTTATGTAATATGGAAAGATCTCGAATTTGGGAGAACAGATGAATTTAGGGGGAGAGCACCAACTCTAGAATAGGTAATTTTGAAGTTGGCAATTATTCTTAAAGCAGCTAACATATTTTGTTATACCTTACATATATATATATATATAAATTTATAAACTTTGTATTATAATTTTGCAATTTATAATATAGGTTATCACAAGTTTTCTGATATCTGCTCTATGCATTTGTTTAGCAATTTCAAACACATTCACTGTTTATTAAAATATTAATCCAATTAAGTACTGCATATTCCATTAGATGAATAATTTAACCTTTCATCCAACTTGATCCAATTAATTTTGAACATCCGTTGCTGTTATCATGTATACATTAATCTCTGAACAAAAAATTCACTCTAATGCAAAAAAGAATATAATATATGGATATAAAAGAATATAATATAAAAACTTAAAATGTGGACACCTATTCTTCTTGATACTGTATAAAATATATATTCTATTATTTAAATAAATGCTCAGATATATCTGGTTGTAACGAAATTGATATTTTTAGAATTTTATACAATATACTATTTTTTATAATATTTTTAGAATACAAATACTTGTTTCTTTCTCATAACACAAAAACAAGCATTGAAACATCTTTTTATATTTAAACTGTTATACATTTTCCAATTATCTTAATAAGCATTGGGTTTTAACAAGTTTCCCGCCTCAGCAAATATCGTCTGCGCAAACAGTTCGCGTTGGCGTGTTTAATCATATTTTGTCAACTTGAGAATTTCTGGCATTTGAAAGAAAGAAGACTTGCTTTAGAACACTGTGTTATCAAATTTGTAAAAAAATATTGTTATCATTGAATACAAGCTGTCTGAAATGGAACTATCAAGCTACCAGATTAGAAACATCATTTACTTCTTCCAAGTCAGCCACAGAATGTCACCAAATCATATGCACATCTTTCCGTACTAATGTTGTATCACACGGCACTGTGAAAGTTTGGTACTGAAAATTTAAAAACAAGGACTATGACATTCAAGAAGGAGAGTTCTCTGGCTGGCTTACTGATGTTGATGAGGCCTAGCTGCGAGAACTTGTGGAAGAAGATCAGTATGCAACCACTGGAGAGCTTGTTAAGGAGTTAAATGTTAGTGCCATGTCCCTTAGTCACGCTATACATTGCATAAACTTGACATGCAAGTTCAATTGCTGGGTGCCGCATGAGCTGACTTAAGCAGATAAGGACAGATGTGTTCGGTCTGCTCGAATATCAACACAAGGACAAAATTCTGGATAAGATCGTCACTTATAATGAAAAGTGGATTTACTTCAACAACACAGGCTGAAAAAGGGTGTTGATCTGCACCCGATGAGCCCCTCGGCAGTGTCGCAAAGTGCTATTTCACTAACAAAAAAAAAAGGATCATGCTTTGTATCTGGTGGGATTGCCGAGGTATTATCCACAAAGTGTATCTGAAAAAAGGTAAAACCCTCAATAGTAAGATGTACAGTCAGATGCTAGTCCATGCTGATACTGCTATCAAAGAGAAACGTTGAACTGAGTTCTGACACAAAAAGGTAATGTTCCATCAAAATAATACAAGACCACATGTGTCTGCATTCACCAGCTGGACTTCGTAGGGAGTCAAATGAGATCTTTTGCCATCATATAGTCCAGACATCACTCCTTTGGACTTCACCTGCAAATACATCTTGCTGGTGCTGTCTTCCATTCTGCAGAGGACGTCTGAAATGAGGCTGATCTGTTTTTGGACTCATGGCCACCAAGTAAAAACTACCAAAATGTTGGCACAAAATCAAAGATTTGGTAGGTGATTACTACTTGCACTAAAGATACTGCTTTCATGTTTTTTTTTTCTAACTTTATTAAGAGCATTTTTTGGTGGAAAACTTTCATCGCAACCAGATATAACAATAAAATTTAAGAACTCGGCATAAAAAAGGCATCCAAAGTTGAATTGCACAAAGCAATGGGCAATGTGTAGAATTCTTTAGGAAACTTTATATAACTTATATTAATATTTTACTTTATATTACACTACTTTATATTAAACTTTATAGCTATAAATAGGCGTTAGTTTCAATGATATTGATTTCCAAAGCTGAAAGTACTGCAGGAAAATAGACTCACCTGTTCACTATTTTCAGGATAGAACTGAAAAACTGCACGACTTCCTCTACTCTAAAATGCAATATCATCAATTAATATAATTGATTTTCTTTATACTTAAACATTATCAAATACCTGATTTAAATATAAAAAGCATTTGACATGCATATAAAGTACACAAATTTTGTACACATAGTGAATAAAATATTTTTTCTTATTATGATACATTAACAGAATAATTTAAAATCAAGACAAATATTCTAAATAATCTTCCCATCCCTTTGCATGAAAAAAGATTACAAGCTAATGATATACCATAGCTTGAATATTAAGTCATAGTAGTCAAGACTGCATTTAAAAAATAAATATTTGTTACAAGAGTTTTTTGTTTCGCTAATGGAGAAAAAAAAAAAGAATGCATACAAAAACTATTGCAGTTTTAAATAGTTATAATATAACATACTAAAGTATTTAAACATCATAAAGACTGAAGAATCCATTGTTTTATTTAGGAAATTATAAAAAAAATTCAAATAGTTGATAAGAGATTACTGAAAAAATTATTTTCTGTAATCACAACAGAATTTCATTTCAGAACATTATAAATCTGATTTTGCAAACGAATTGGCTCTATCCTCCAAATGAAAATTGCTATGCACTCTTTGGTACAGAACACAAAAGATGATTTCATTACCAAAGTTGGAGGTAGCAGATTCTGGGTTCTGTCTAAAATATTTTAACTGTTCGATAGCCTAGGCAAGAGGTTAGGAGAAAGCTAATCTGTACATGCATTTACAGTCTGGCAATTTGAAGATCATATAGTGTAACTGAATAATCATTACCATATATATGACAAAATATTTATACTTACCAAACAGCCATACAAAGTAGAGAAGAAAGTATGAAGTCTCTTTGCAGGTTTGTGTGCCTTTTTATCAGCATTACAAAGCCACTGCAGAGCTGATATACTATTCAAAACAGAATCAATTAGATAACAAATTTTAGATGAATTACAATATATAAATTACATATAAATTACAAAAAATTACATTTTTTGGTTTTTTAACTATAAAAGAGTACTTATTTAAATGGTTCAAAAATAGATGATAATCTAATTTTGTCCCATAATGTTTCACATTACGCAGCATTTTTATAAACACCATTTTCTGAGTTGAAAAAAATGCTTATATTTTAGAAAAATTCTAAACCTTACTTGACATTATATTTGAAATAAGTATATTACAAACTGTATTTTTTAAAAAAAGCAGATGAACTAATGACTAAATTATCTAGAAAGTTTTTTACTAACAATTACAAAGAAAATAATAGTTGCATCTCTGAAATAGATTATGATATTTCTCACAACAATAACAGGAAAAGTCAAATTGCTATCTTATGCATACCGATTTAAATATCTCAGCTAAATTTCAGTTTAAAATTTAAAGCTTTTTCCTGTTTAAATCTAATTTCCCTAGCTAAATCAATTTAGCTAGCCTTTCAAAATTAGGATGGCTCAAAAAGAATCCTCTCATAATCCTTTGCTCCAAGTCCTGCACTACTTCAAATGCACTTTTCTCCCAAATCAATCTTAATCTTTCTGATTAGTCAGACATCAGCTCCTTAGTCCAATTACAACTTAGCAGTTATTCCTAGCAGTGCAATCACCTATGAGAGTCAATATGAGCTTCACATAGTTATCACAGGGACTAAGCCTGTTTTTTTCCAAATTTACCTTTCTGCCATGCTAAATATAATAGCACTATGTTCTAGCCATTTCATGTTGCCATATGCAGGACTAGAGTATTGCCCTGGCATCTACTTATGTGATCCTGCTCATTAAGCTCAAATAGCTAAGATATAAATTTCAAAACTACAAATATACAGGAAAACTTTTATGTTGCAGCATATCAGCTTATACAAACTTACATAGCAAGTTTCTATTGTATTAAGTCAAAATTGACATACAATTTATTATGTAAATACACTCGTTAGCATTTTTATCACATACGTAGCAATTTCATTGTAATTTATCATACATATATTACCTAATAGCTGCATCAAACGTTCCTGCACGGAAACACATGCCTTGCCCCATGTCTCCCAACAAAACATCTCCCTCTACTTCCCTTTCTTTTGCAACAGCTAAAAAAGAAGCAAAAAAGAAAAGTTAAAGCAAAGCATATTAAGAAAAATAAAAGACTTAAGGGAGCTATTTTAAAAAATTCTATACATTTTACACACATACACCTTATTTCCTTGGGTATTTTTTAACCCAGCTTTTTAGGGAAAATTCTGAACATTTAAAAAAAGTCACATAATTTTCTCCTCCCTTTAATGTGCATAGATTTTTCCCTCTGAGAACTACCTTATTGGTAAGTTGTATTCGCTTGATTATTTTCATTTCTGTTCAGTGAATTCAATTTGTATTTGCATTTTTGTTTCATCCACTTATTTTTAATTGGGTTTCTTATTTGAACCATATTTTGTCCAAGTCCTTCATTAAGTTACCCAGATGTAGTAGTGTTCTCACAGTTACGAAACTTTCCAAATGTGATTTCACCTTACTTCTATTATTTATGTTCCAGCTCATTGTAGCCTTATCTATTGCTGATGTGTTTCATCTTTTGAAATATGGGTTTTTTGTTTGTCACCTTCTTCATTCCTCTACACAACTGCAGTCAAGATTCATTCATATGAAGTGCCCTGGGGCTTTAGATGGTAACTGAGCCATACACACTGCTCTCAGTTCAATTACCAATGTTAATATTGCTACGTATTCTTAAAATAAGTAAATGTCTTCCAGTAATGTGTCTTTTAAAGAAATTATATTATGAGAGTCACCAGTAATTTATCCATAACTACTTTTCATTTGTTGTATTCTTACTGCAACCAAGTTCTTTGGAAATTAAATTACTCACATAATATTTCTCTCTCAATGTTTGGATGATAGATACAATTAGCTGAAGAAGGAGGGAATATATAAGGCAATATGATATTTTTGCTATTATTTATTTCATCACAAAGTAAAGCTGTGATAAAAAAAATCAATTTGTTTGTGTGTAGGGGGGATTTTAGTTTTTAAACTTAGTTGGCAATTACATTTTCTGAAATGAAACTTCAATTGGCATCTGCAATGCAATCAATTTCTATTCTAATGAGCCTTCAAGAAATTGAATTTCAATTTACTACATCAAGATACATAATATCTAAAAAGAAAAATGGATGATCTGCTCCCCCCCAAAAAAATTTACATAGATTATGACTGAAATGTAAGATCAACTGGCATAATTTGATAGTTCTGCAAAAACAGATAATTGTTATGTTTGAATAAAGCTGAATGCTTAGAGTTATTTTTAGAAAGCATTTAAGTAATTTGATTAGGCAAATTTTTGAATTTTTTTCTTACTGTGTTATTTGAATATGGCAGAGCATGCAAAAAGCATCCACTGGCCAAAGGTCAGGGATGAATTTGTGGACGACTTTTTAAGAAAAACTGGCTCGTATTAATGTTACGTACGAGCATAAACATAAAAACCAACCATGCAGCTAACCTGTTCATCTGGGATCGAACATGGGTCCAAGTCACAGTATTCAGCTGTCTTAACTACTTGGCCACCTGTGGGGCTTTATTCCTATTGATACTAACTACAGCTTACTACCTCTCAGACAATGCTCCCCTAGTCAGTTATTAGCTAGTTTAATTAAGCTTTAACAAAAAAAACACCACTTTTTATTTAACCAGGAAAGCCCATATGGCCTTTATTTTTATCAGAAATAGAAGATGAAGTAGAACAACATAGTTCAATGTTTATTTTCTGTTAATCAGCTGCGACTCAAAAAAAGAATAGTTTTACATAAAGCACAGACGCTAAATAAAATGATAAACATTATGAATAACAATTATTGTCTTTTCCATATGCTTAAACTCTATCATATTTCCAATAACAGCAATATTATTTCAAGAAAGACATACAGATTTCATAAATACAAACTATAGACTTAGGTGCAAAAGTCACTAGATTCAGGCTCCTGGGGGATAGCCATATCCTGAGTGTAACAAATAGCAATTACATGACTTTTTGTATCATGACATATCTAGAGTTCTTAACTCAGAAAAAACTTCTTATGTGATTCATGGATAAGTATGCTCTATATACAAAAAGTGCATTAAAAAAAAAGATAAACCATAATTTTCTCTCTTTTTGAAATACTGCTTTCTAATGCAAGAAACATTATCTTTGCCAGATTTTAAATGGTCAGATTTAAAGGTGCGACACTACAGTGACTGAAGGGTAACTCAGAAATAATATAACTGAAATGCAGCAAAAGTGCTTCTTCATAGCATCTACCGTAATTTCCGGAAGAAACGCCGCGGTGTTTACGTGTTTAAAACTTAAATTTTCAGCGGGTGCGGTGTTTAGGTGCACTAAAAATATTTCCTATGATGGTCATTGTACATAGTTTGAATGGGCTTCATTGTGTATAGACTGGTCCTGCTCCCGCACAAAAGACCACTCAGTTGCTTTTTGTGAACGTTATTTTGTTTACATTCTTTCCCTTGAATGGACCTACATGCCTTAGTCACCCTAAACAACAAGATCTCAGAACAATAACGTTCTTCCCCCTTTCAAATCAGCATTCTCATAAGTTTGAATAGACTCTCTCCTCTGCCATTAGACGAATCTTCCAGGACCCATCCTTTCACCACCCCTGCCTTTTCTGCAATTTTTTTCAAAGGTGGACATGACTCCACCTGCCTTGCAATAACGAACTCTGACCTATTTTCCCTTCAGCATGAATCGATTTTTCTTGGCATTCTGCCAGATACAGATCGCATCAGTTTGGGTACACGTACTTGTTGGATAGTTTTTAAGTAAGAAGGGAGCGGAAAATTTTTGAAAATGGCACCTAAACGGCACAGAAGCTATACTGCTGGTTTTAAGCTTAATGTAATTTCACATGCTGAACAAATTAGAAATAGAGCAGCAGCTCGAGAGTTTGAAGTGAACGAGAGATGTATTCAATGTTGGAGAACTGAAAAAGAACTTAAAAATATGCCACAACAGAAACGAGCCAAAAGAAGTGGTACTGTAAGGTGGCCGAATCTAGAGGACGATCTTGCAGACTGGATAAAGGAGCAACGAGGAAAGGGAATGGCAGTTTCGACTGTAAAAATTCGCTTTCAAGCAAAATTTATAGCAAAACAAATGAGCATAAATGATTTCAAAGGAGGGCCTTGCTGGTGTAGCAGATTTATGAAAAGAAAAAATATTTCTGTGCGTACTAGAACAACAGTCGGGCAACAATTACCAATGGACTGGCAGGATAAAAAAGCATCTTTTCTAAAATATGTGACAGATATTATTGATAAAAAAAAACTTCTTCGGTCACAGATAATAAATATGGATGAAACGCCGTTAGCTTTCGACTCTCCTTCAAACAGAACTGTTGATGAAACTGGTGCAAAAACTGTATCTGTGCTTACGACGGGGCATGTAAGAACATCATTTACATGTGTGTCAGCTTGTGCCGCAAACGGTGACAAGCTAAAGCTGGTGATCATTCTTAAACAAAAAAACTATTCCGAAGGGAGATTTTCCTAATGACGTAATTATTTGTGCAAACGAGAACGGCTGGATGTGCGAAACAATTATGCATGAGTGGCTACAAAAAGTTTGGCAGTGTCGTAAGGGATCTTTTTTCCAACCAAAAGGGTTATTGATAATGGATTCCATGCGTGCTCATTTACTTGAGTCAGTGAAAACCAGATGTCAAAAATTGTCTACGACCGTAGCAATAATTCCTGGTGGTTTGACAAAAATCTTACAACCATTAGATTTGTCAGGTAATAAATCCTTCAAAGCTGAAGTCCGAAAGCGGTGGGAGTGTTGGATGAGTGAAGGATTGCATACGTATACCAAAAGTGGTAAAATGCGTAGAGCATCTTATGAAGAAGTTGTAAAGTGGGTAGTAAGTGCGTGGAAATCAGTAAAATCATCGTCAATAATAGAAGGGTTCAAAAAAGCTGAAATTATATCCTTAGATAAAGAGATTGTAAACCAAAAGGATGAATGTGACGATCTGGAAGACTTGGACTTAGATCAAGATTTACTAAATCTTTTTAATTCGGATAGTGAGGAATCAGATTTTGATGGCATCATATGATGTACAGGTTGCTGTAATACCTTTTGTAAGTAAAATTTAAAATTTCCTTTTGTCTTCCAAATTTAATATTTCGTTGTTGCAACATTTTTTATAATATAGTCTGAGTATTACAAATATGGACTTCTTTAGTGGGTAAATATAAGTATATTCGTGAATGTAAATATATTTTCAACATTTCTTACCTTTAATTTATTTTGAGTTATGGTTTCATTTCATGCATTTTTCTTAACTGATATGTCATATATCAGGACATAGGTTGAGATTTTGCATTTATATGGCCCACGACGATGTCACGCGCAATTTAATCTATTGCTGCGTTTCTGAGTAATTTAAATTTTTTTTCCCGCCATTTTTCTCGAGTGTGGCGTTTATGCTGATGCGGCCTTTCTTCCGGAAATTACGGTATATGTAATAAATTTTGTAGATGCTTGATGATTGTTCATTGCATATGGAGAAATGAGAGATGTGCATAAACTGCATAACAGAGAAGAAAAAGCTTTCAGACATGGTCCTGATTTCAACACACAATTTTTTTTCCTGGTAACTAATTCTTGGAACATATATTCTTGTTTACACATTACTGTTGTGCAATATGCACTTGACAAATGTATATTCCCTATATCTTTTTAGACAAAGAGAGCAGCAACAAACAATGCGTGTCTTAGTAAACAGTGAGCAAAGAACAAAAATGGTAATACACAATACTAGCAGTGACATTTATAAATAAAAGTTTTTTTTAACCCGATTGGATCATAGCTATTCCCATTGCAAAATTATTTAAGCAAGCAAGAAATGGATTAATTTGGAAATATGATGTCCAGATAATTTTATTTAAAGCAATTTAGAACAGAAAGTGGAGATACACAAATTAAAACAATGAATTACAGGCGAGGTTAATTTAATTGCTAATTTAAGTTATAATTTTGAGTTGCCAATTCTTTTTTTATCTTACATATATATTTATACATACATAACATAGCTTGACTTATGTCGACACCAATCCAGTGATGACCTTGTTCTTCCAAAGCTTGTCCACTCAAGCCTGAACCACATCTATAAACATATAAGAATACTTTATTTATTCTTGCTTCACATACAGAAATTTATATAATAATTAGATGCAATAAAATTTATTAAATCATGAGATAATACGGATAAAGTATTACACAGTTATTCATTGAAATTCAAGGGACAAAATTTCAAAAAACAATTATAATTTTAAAAAAAACTGCATTGTTTCAAACATATTTAACTAGAGGGAAGAGCTTATCTTTTAAATAAAGTTTTGATGATTCATCAAAAGATGTAAACAAATGCCATGAAATATATTCAGAAAAAATTATATTGCTACTTCACACCATCCAATATTCAGTTCATGTACAGTGAAAACCAGACTAACAGGCATTCAATTAACTAAAAGCTCAAGTAACTGGAAACTCTTTTAATTAAAAAAAATTAAGCGAGCATAAAGCATGTTCGTTATGATTCGGAACAAGCAAAAACTATCACCAAACAGTATGATTTAGCACCAATAACAGATAAATGATAAGATTTTTTGATCCATTCCTGCAATTATAAATAAACCCAAAAATATAAGAAAGAACATTAATAATCTTATAATAATCTGTACTAATACTCGAGAGTTCGTCTAAAACGTTAGAGTTCATGTCAGTCAACATAGTTCTCTCAGAAATGTCATTAATGTCACTAGAACTTCTGGTTTTGTGCATAAAGGATTCCCTTTCACTTGGTGTTAAGTGTTCAACTTCTGGAACTATTGGTTGTAAGCACTTGCAGGGAAGATGTCGCTCTGTCCAAAATTCTGCAGAAGTCCACCACATGGAATTGTTCACTAGAGAAGAAGCACTAACTCCATGCTTTAGAAGATTGGTACTTGGTTGAACAATAAAACCATGAATCTGGATTAGTCAACTACTGAATTTCGTCAATGCGACTTTGAACGAAAGACTTCCATCTTCTGGATCCCTTAATCCAATACAATGTGACTTTACAATCACTCAAAAAAAAAAAAAAAAAAGATATTAGATGAACCTTATGATCTATAATATTTTAACTTCTGTTCCCAATCTTGCTGCAATCAGTGCACCTAACAGTTCCACTCGAGACAAGAAAATGTTTTTAACAGGTGAAACTCTGCTTTTGGAGGCCAACAAATTCACAGAAATTTGCTCTCGATTCTGTACCTTTGCATAAATGGCTGCACCGTACGATCTTTGGCTTGCATCAGAAAACACATGGATTTCTGTATTTTCATCATATGAATTCAAAACATATCTTGGAACACTAATTTTACTTAATTCTGAAAGCTCGCGACCACTTGTCATTCAGATCAGAAGGAAGCTCAGCACCTCATGGTAGTTTACGTAGCCATAACTATTGTAGTAAAAGTTTTATTCTAACAGTAAATGGTGTGATGAGTTCAAGGGAATCGTATATTTTTCCAGCTGTTTGGAGAATGAAACGTTTAGTACTCTTCTTTCTCCTTGAAATTTCAGTCAAACAAAAAGTCTCTATGCTCAAGCTATCTTCCTGAATGTCCCATTGAATTCCTAATACTTTGAGTATCTTTCCATTTGAGCTTAGTGGATGAATGTCAAAATGTTCTTCTTCCCAGTTCTTAACTAAATGAATACCATTCGTTACCCATTTGCGTAGATTCATTCCAACTCCACGCATAATTTCCTTTGCTTCCCTTGAAATTTTTATGGCTTCTGATACATCATCTGCTCCCATAACAAGATCATCAACATACATACATATATCAAGAATTTGAAAGGTATCAGGATACACGTTTCTATACTTTTGGATATGCAGCTTTATAGTTGCCGCCAACAAAAAGGGATTGGAATTAACACCAAAGAGTACACGCTTAAATCTATACACTTCTAACTGATGCTCAATATTCTGTAAAAGTGTAACAATATTCTTAACAAATAAAAATCTAACTGCATCTCGTTCACTCTCAGCTAAAACAATCTGTAAAAAGGCCTAAGAATTGGGTAATCTCCTAAGATTGCAACTCTATTAAGTCTAAAATATATCAGCAAATGAAATACATTTTGATTCAAATTAATACCAGGCCACAAACAATCATTTAGGGATAGACTACTTATTTCATGTGAGCTCGCATCAAACACGATACGCATTATTGTACTAATGCTTTCTTCTCTGTAAACCGCCTGATGTGGCATATAAAAAACTGGCTTGTTTACCGGATTTGTAGTATTTAATACTTTTTCTATTATACCTTGATTTAGGTATTCTTCTAAAGTTTCTCTGTATTTTAAGTATAATGCATTATCATGCTGCATTTTTCTAATCAGAATCTTTATTCTTTTCTCTGTGAAACCAAAATTGTCGCCTAAATGTTCCCAATTTTTCTTCCAGGGCAGGCTGACAACATATCAACCATCTTTGAAGCTAAGAGTTTTATTGAATATCTTTAATGCTTCATTGTACAAATTGGGATCATTTCTACTACCAACTGATTCCAAGTCAAAAAACTTCTTCAACTATGTCTCGACATTGTCATAAATTAACCCACAGTGCATTAATTGTTTCTCATGTGGTAAATCTTCAATGCTCCCGCTCACCAAATACCCAAATGCTGAGTTTTGTAACACTAAATTTGTATTTGGTACATAGATTTGCTCGGAACCTATCAAATCGAAAAATATTTCAGATCCAAGAAGTAGCTGAATTTTACCCGGTTTGTGAAAGTCTGGATCAGCTAACATAACTCCTTGGGGAATCATAATATTACAGAAATTAATTTGTCTAGAAAGCATCAGATGCGTAATTTTTGGCTCTACGAAAAAATCTAGTTTACGACTACGTTTTTTCTCTGTTTAAAATCACTGTACTCATTTTTGATTTCACCGTTGTTGAAATCCCAGATAAACATCCTACTGATATGTTTACACTTTCCTTTTGCAAATGAAGCTTTTCAGATAATTCTGATGAACAAAGACGGATCATACTTCCACTGTCGAGCGGCTGGAAATATTTCTCCTTCATTTCCCTTAATATAAACAATCACTGTCGATAATAGGACTCTATTAACTGCATTACAATTTTTATTTACATTAGTAGCTGTCATAAAACACTTGTTATCCTTATTTATGAATGGCTCCGCGTGAACGTTGAGTTTCATGTTTTCCATAGACTGACCGGCATCTGACTTTTGATTGGATGGAGACGCGATTTCGCAGCTGTTTTTATTTTGGGGAATCAAAACTTTTTCTTGCTCATAACAGAGTAATGAACTATGCTTTTTCCTGCATAGCCGACAAAAGTAATTCGAAGGGCAGTTTCTCACTCCATGATTCCCAAAACAGCAAAAACATAAATTGTGCTTTTTGACATACTCTATCTTTCAAGTCGAATTTTTGAAATTTAGGACATTTAAATAATTTATACTCCGCATTACACAGTTTACAAATACATACATGTTTCTCGTTGACACATAAAACCATTGAAGAAACTTCTGGTTGACTTCGTTTAGGCATTACTGGAATTCTGGAAGCGTTTAATGTCCTTGCATGATCTTTTAAAAATTCTAATAAATCTGTAATGTTCGGTATCTTTTCTTTCTTTAAATTCCTTTCCCACCATAATTTAGTATTCTGATCAAGTTTCTGGCTAAGAATAAATGCAAATATAGTGGACAAAACTCCATCTAACTTTTGTTCTAGACATTCTAATGATCTTACCACTTCACTTGTAACATCAATTAAATTTAGAATCGCGGAAGCTGACTCATTTTGAATAACGGGAATACTCATAGATCTTCTGAGATGTGCATACACTTGTTCTCTAGGGTTTGGGTATCTTTCCTCAGGAATATACCATGCTAACTTATAATTATTATCCATTATAGCTATCATTTGGATTATTCTAAAGGCATCTCCTTTCAGTGCTGATTTTAAATACTGCAATTTTACAGCATCTGATAAACTTGGATTCTGATCAATACTCGCTTTAAAAATATCCTTAAAGGAAAGCCAAGAATGCATTTCCAATGAAAATGTCGGTAACGAAATCTTAGGCAAACGCACAACAGAATTTTTAGAAATTACTGTGTTTTCCACTTTATTCTCTTCAAGAACGTTCGACAATCTATTGTTTATTTGAAATTCTTTATCAATAATACTACTAGCGATTTCATCTTGCTCACTGAATATTTTTTCCATATTTTCTTCATCACTTAAATTAATAATTGAATCAAAAATATTATCAAATTCATTTTGCAAATTGTTAAATTTAGTTTTTAACAATTCCAAGTCACTAACACTTCAATCTGGCTCAGAAAGTTTTTTTTGCAACTTCGATAGTTTTTCGAGTTCTCTTTTTAGTGAGAACATCTTTCAATTTTGTAGCCATTTTTGTCACACTTATCAATATAACAAATTATCACACAAACTTAATTCAGAGTTTACTAAATGCAACAGTTAGTAATGAATAGAGTTTCAAGGGTTACTTACTCCTTTCTTTCAGCATGTACTGTAATCCAAAAACAAATTCTCCAGAAACAAAATGCCAAAGTCCCTCTTTTATTACTAGATTATTTACTCAGCCGATATCGCTGCAGCTCTACAGAACCACTCAGAATGGTCCGGAGAATTATTAAGTGGACTGTAAATTTAACTAACTAATTAACTTACTAAACTATAATATTGCATCATCTTTATTTTACTCATTTGTGGAAGACACTCTGGCAACCACACTCACTATGCTTCGCCACTGATGTGTTCCAAAAGGTAACAACATTCTTTCATAACCAGTAGCGATGGCAGTGCCATCTTACTTCAAAGGGATTTAACACATAATATGAGCCTTTTTTAAACATATCACTTGTTTTGTTGCACCAATCTGGCACTGCCGTCTTTTCTCCGAGATTCTCTTGCTAGCATTGGAAATTTCCTGGGGCAATCTTGTGCTTTTTCTTCTGTTACATGAAGCTGTCCTAACTCCTCTGCCAATTGAAATAGGAAGCTGTGCCTTGCAATATTTTTATCATTCAATTTATGGTAGATAACCTAGGCATTCGTTCCTGCTAAATCCAGCATATTATAGAAAACGTATAAAGGCCACCTACTTGAAGCAGCCTGAACAGAATATTTACTCGTCAACTCCACATTTGGTTTTAATGTATAACTCTTCTGGAAATTTCTTTGTATTTTCTTGGTCTACATTTACACTCGAATGTAAAGTACTTAGTAGTAGGACATTTTCTTTCCTTTTTCCCCGATAGACCGTCAGTGTAGTTTCACCATTCTTTAGAATACTGTTTCAAATAGCCGGGTTTTTGATTTCCTTACTTGATGTGGAATTCTTTTTCGATGCCTTATTGCTGTGCCCACAAATTTTGTGGGCACAGCAATAAGGCAAATTTAAAGTCTTTTAGCTAATGATTATGAGGAAAAATAATTGTCTGCAGTCAAATTTCTATCTGAATTCAGATAACGACTTAGAAGGTGCATTACTACATTTTCAGGAAGACTTTCGGTTTCACTTCTCGATGTATCTTTTCCAAGATATGGAAAAGCATTGCACATAAACTTTGAATCTACATCTACTAGCATCCAAAATTTGATACCGAATTTGTCTGGTTTATTCGGCATATACTGTATAAACTTACACCTGGCTTTGGATGGAAATAACTGCTCATCCGCACCTATATTTCCCCCTGGATTATAGGAAATTGCGCAATTCTGTATAAATTTATTTCAAATATGTGAAAAAAGTGCAAACTTATCACTTTCAAAATGCTGAGTCATAGCTGACTTCAAGTCTAATCTTAGATATTTCATGATATCTTGAAAACGATTGCGAGACATTGTTTTCCGGAAAAAAGGAGGACCCCATGCATTATTCCACAAAAAAATCATAATCCATATCACCGCAACCATTAGCTCCTCTTGCATAAATAATAGCAATAAAAGCATCAAGCTCTTCCGTGCACTTTTTAGTATCACTCAGTATTACTTGCTTTTAGGTATAACTAATAATATCTTCGTTAATTTTAATTTTTTTATTATTTTTATATAATTTTTGAGGTTTTTTAGGGAAATCCAAAAATTTGCGACTTTTTAAGATAATGGATTTTTTAGGAATCCACGGTGAAATGACGAAAGCAGTCAAAAAGACTGCTCTGGCGCTTCTAGTGTTAAAGGTGACTATTGCTGATAGACTAATTCCACACTTCCATCTGTAGGCAAACTACAAAATTAATCCAAGAAGATACAGATATGTAATTACAGTTAATTAATAAGAATAAATGTTTATTCATTATTACATTATTTTCCCTCAGAACTTTCTTTTTTCTCCCTCTACACCAAGGATGTCAAACTCGCGGCCCACAACAAATATTTTTGCGGCCCGGCCAATATATTGGCAAATAATAATATATAATAATAAAATAACATATCGACGAAGAAAAAAATGAAATGTTTACTGCTAAGTAATTAACAATAATTTATTCAGTGTTGTTAGATTACTCACAGCGAGCTGACACACACACTACTTAAATTACAAATGCGTGTGAGTAGCTTGTGTTCAGCTACCTTCCGCTTTTGGGGGACACGTGCACTCAGAACTTGTACGCATCCCCCGACAGCTGAATGTGGCCAAACTCATGGTCTCAGTTTTCCAATCATAGTTTGGTACGATATATTGGTGCATGCATGTGCATGCACTTTGCTTTATTATTAATTATTACTTAATTCATATTGTTACGGATTTCATAGTTATTTATTTAGTTTTTTTTATTTAGAATTGTAATTAGATTTGCTTCATGTTGCTTTAGTAACGCAGACGATTTTTGAAAAGACAGCTGCGTTGGAAGGTTAAAAACAGAACAGCGTGTGCATTTAATACCTAATAAATAAATATCTCGTAATTGCTGTTGCCATCCACAAAAATCCAGATATTTATAGATGTTTCCAGTATAATCGAGAAATTAATTATAAAGCTTATAAAAGCCGAGAACAAACAACTCATCTCAGTAGCAGCTGTAGTTCTAGCGAACTGTTTGTTTACTTAATGCTGTGATTGATTTGTAGCGATTTCGCTGTGAGTTAGAATTAGTTTCTCTGTTTTGAATTGATTTTTGCTAAACGTTTGACATTTTGTGATATTGTTAGAATATTTTTGAAGAAATATTTCAGCATTTTGATTTATCTCTTGTGGAAAGAATAAATTTTTGTTAACTTTTTAACTTTAACCGTGTTTATTCCAGCCCTTTGTATTCAGTATGTCTATATCAAAACCAAGTGGTAGTAAAATTAAACGAAAAATCGCTGACGAACATAGAATATTCCAAGTAAAATGGGAATTAGAATATTTTTGCTGTGAAATAAAAGATAAAATAATCTGCTTGATATGTAATAATACTATTAATGTACCAAAGTTATATAATATTAAACGTCATTACGAACAACACAAATCGAAATATAACAATTACGAAGGATTAATGAGAGAAGAAAAGTTGAAAGAGCTCAAGTTAGGAGTGAAAAAGCAACAGTCCACGTTTAGTAAAGTATTGCAAGAAAGTGAAGCGGTGGTACATGCAAGCTACGTCTTGTCCGAGTTGATAGCTAAACATTCGAAGCCTTTTACTGACGGTGATTTCATCAAGGAATGCCTAATGAAAGCTGGAGAAATTGTTTGCCCTGGAAATGTGAAGGCTTTTCAATCAATTTCATCGTCTCGAAATACAGTCGCGGAAAGAGTTACTGATTTAGCTGAGAATTTAAGTGATCAGATCAAAGCAAAATCATCTAGTTTCGAAAGTTTCTCCATTGCCTGTGACGAGAGCACGGACAATAGTGGCAAAGCTCAATTAGCAGTGTTTCTTCGTTCTTGTGACAAGAATTTTAACATTTTTGAGGAATTACTGGAACTAATACCGATGCCTGGTACTACCACAGGAGAAGATATATTTACTTGTGTTTTTGGACTTCTGCAGAAATACAATCTACATTTGGCAAAATTAAATTCTGCAGCTACAGATCGCGCTCCATCAATGACCGGGAAAAACATGGGCTTCGTAGCATTACTAAGAAAAAAACTTAGTAAAATTCAAGGTTCAAACATTCATCATATGCATTGTATTATACATCAAGAAGTTCTATGCACGAAAGTAATAAATATGGAGAATGTTTTGTCGTATATAAAAAAAGTTATAAATTTTATAAGATCTCGAAGTTTAAATCAGCGTCAATTCACTGCTTTCTTAAGTGAGTTAGATAGTGAATATTCGGGTTTGTCCTACTATACCGAGGTACGTTGTTTATCTTGCTCCAAGATTCTCAAACAATTCTAGGATTTGAAAGAAGAAATATGTCAGTTTTTAAAAACGAAAAATCAAGACGTAAGTTTGTTTTACGATCCAATATGGATACAAGATTTATCTTTCTTGATTGATATAACCAAACACTTAACCGATTTAAATTTATCGTTACAAGGAAAAGATCATATCATTACGAACATGTTTGACATAATTAAAGCATTCAAATGTCAACTAGTTCTTTGGGAAAAACAACTTAAAAATGAAGATGTGACGCACTTCCCGACGTGCAGCATGAACAAATCAAGTTTAGATGATACTTGTTCATATCAAAAATACGCAGAAAATATTGCAAATTTAACAACTGAATTGGAAACGAGGTTTAATGATTTTAGTTCCCTCGAAGACAAATTTTTTTGGTTTTCTTCGATTTTCTCAATAAGTATTGACTCAGTACCCAGCCATATGCAAATGGAGGTGATCGAGATTCAATGCAACTCAAATTTGAAAG
>KK121419.1:402532-439407 GCA_000611955.2 Stegodyphus mimosarum
TTTTTTTTTTTTTTTTGCGGCCCACCTAAAGTTTGTTTGTTTGGCCCAAGTGTACCTATGAGTTTTGACATCCCTGCTCTACACAGTGCAGCCCTATAATAAACTGTTGCTCTTGTAGCTTTGGTTTTTTTCATGTTTACAACATCTCCCGCTTTTTTTTTTAAATGTTATTTATACATTTATTTATTTAAATTATCATCTGATTTTTGAAACTTTATTTTAATCAAAATGAATGTACTCTATGCAGAATATCAGTTAAAATAAGGTTTAACAAAATTAAACGTATGACATATAATAGATTAAAATGTCTTACAGGCAGGCATGAGCTAGAGTTTCTTTTATTTCAAAACTGCAAGTCATATTAAAAAAATTAAGGCAAAATTACATATCAATCTGATGAAGATTTGTATTTCAATGCCTTAAAAATTCATAAGATAACTAAGAAGGCAAAGATATACTGTATAAGTAGTAATTTCAGTAGTGGTAAAATACAGAGGAAGAATTGCATCATATAAACTACTGTTCATATTTAGAATTCAAAGAAATAGTAGTTCAAAAAGAAAAACTTGATAACTTACATGTGAGAAACATTCATGATTATTATAACCAAACATTGGAATTAAGCTTCCCTTTTTGCCACATTCTATAGGTTTTATTGAAGAAACTTAAGTGTTAGAGGAAAAAAATATGTAGTTTTTGCAAAAGGAAGGTATTCATAATGAGTAATGTAATACTTTAATGAAATTTCAAGTATAATCAGAACTATTATTTGAAATTCTTTTTTACTTCAATACTGCAGATAAAACAGCTTTTACAAACTGGTAGAAATCATATGTTGTTTGGAATAACAGTATGGATAAAAACATGACAGATACGATTCTATTATTATTTCCAGTATATTTTTGCAACATTTGCAAAGGCAAATTTTTCTATAATTTGTGTGCTTCCATTAAATCTTCCAGAACCCTGTCAGAATTGATAAAGGAGTGGAAATAATTCCTTCCTCAAATATTTTAACACAGATCAATTCAGTAAGATTTCAATCTTTAATTAAACCTTGTATCTACATATAATTTACACTATATCAGCTTACTTTTATAATAATGCAGAAATCTTTTACAAAACAAATTTTATCAGCACATTTTGTTTGGAATTATATGATAGTATCCTACATTATGTCATGATACTTTCATAAATTTTAATAAAGTTTTCTTTTATTATTCTTATTTATAAAACTGAACAGTTTCAACTCTTAGTGAAGTGAAAACTTTATTTTATTTATGAACGAAAAAAATCATGAAACTAGTTAAATTACTTTTTACTAGATAATTATTCTACACTGCATTTAAAATTAAGTACTTATAGTAAAAATAAATACAGTTCCCCCCTTCTCCTTTAAAAGAAAATGAAAAGAAACCGATTTCTTAAGCTGTAAGTCTAAAAATGCATCAATTATTTCTACAAAACACAAAATAATTTCATTTTTAAAATTAATAAAAATTTCAATCCTTTTTAAATACTAGTTTTAATTATCTATTTTAATAGCATTTATTAAAAACTGTATTACACAAATTGTTTTATAATTAGAAAAATATGATTTAAATTTTAAAAAAAGCAACAAAAACTGTTACAATTACTCATACAACAATAAATCAACATTCATATGCAAAAATAAATAACTTATGTGGAATTCTTATACACAAAATAGCAATGCAAAATGGTAAGTTTAAAACTCACAGACTGAGAACATTACAAACTCCCTGCTTTATAATCAAGAATTGTGATTAAACAGGCAAGGATTCATTCACAAATATTCCCTGAAAAAATGTAACTTAAATTTCAAGCTCCATTTGCTAACATGGAATCGAACTCCATAATCTTAAATTACTAACTCTTTTTTTAAATGAATGAAAACAAGTTTATTAAAACAATGGCATATTAAAACATAAACTGTGAAGCTACATAAAAATAAGAAATTAATTTATATTAATTCTGTTTTATTCATCAACACTTTTGTTTATAAAAAGAATATAGGAAAACTATAACTATAAAAAACAGAATGTAATTGTGTTACATTTAGTTTAAAGTATTAGTCATTATTTCACTAGATCCCTAAAAAAATTATATATCCATTTAAGACTACGCCTGACAATATGATATCATAAATTATATTGGTACATCAACATGCAATTAAATTTCTAATGGTGACCATCTTAAAATGACCACATTTGAAAAATGATCAGTATTTCAAATAACATAATGAAATAATGATATTAAATCTTATCAAATAGCTACTGTCACAGAAAATCAAAATTATTTGAAATTGAGCAAGTCCACAAGAAATTTCATAAGATTTAACATCAAATTTAGCAGAGGAAAAATTTAAATTGCTCAGTATTAACTAGCATAAACAATAACTAAATACTAAGCTTACCCAATATCCAAAATTAAACAAGATTCATCATCAGGTAATGCAAGAAGCTCTATAGCTCTTTCGGACATCTGAACTTGAATTTCAATCATTCGTGAACTAGATAAAAGACCAACATTATTTAATACTCCTGATAACTTATATAAATATACACCTAATATATATATATATATATGTCTTTAATGATAATTTTTCAGCAGCTTAATGCCCCAAAATACTAGGCATGTTTACATTTTGTTTTTAAAAAAATTATTTTGTAATTATTTTGTAATATATATATATGCAAATCAGCTTTATAATTTAATTTAATAATAGGCTCTTAATTCTTCATTTTTAATTTGGCTATTTTCTCTTTATTCTAAAAATAATAATAACATTTCTGGACTGCATGATTTCTAGATTAATCAATGCCACAAAGCCTGCATAACACTGATGACGTAGTTTTTTCGGAACCTAAACTGAGAACTAAAACCTTTCAAATGTAAACTAAAACCTTCCTCTTTGGTGCATTGCTATTGGATAAATGCTGACTTCACTTGTATCTCTGTTCCTGCTTGGACACTATTCCGTTTTGTCGTGTACTCTTCCTATGGCAATAGTATTCAAAAATGTAAATGTTTTGAAAATAGACATGATTAGAATGGCAAGTGAACTGTGGCTACAAATATGAATTTAAATACACTCATGTCCATAAATTAAGGATAATGCAAAATCAGGCAAAGGAAGAGTTAGAAGCAAAACAAATTTGACTTATTTGTAAAGCTTATTTATTAAAAAAAGGTAAAGAGCAAAAAAAGATGCTATATGATACTAGGAAAGATATTATTAAAAAAATTAGGGGTTTTTTTTCCCTGGAGCAAATTACAAAAAAAAACTATTTACAAAAAACCAATATTACATGATTGGTATGATTGTTAATACATTGTATGTCTCCCAGATGATGCAATACAGTCCGTGCAACACCTAGGCATGCTGAGTATCAAATTATTGATCTGATCTTGTGGGATATTACACCACTCAAAAAGCAATGCTCTCCGAAGTTCCGGTAGACATGTAGGAGGAGGTTGACGGGCTGCAACTCGTTGGCCAAGCATGTCCCACACGTGCTCCACTGGATTCAAGTCCGGTGAGAATGCTGGCCAGTCCATACGGGTGATATTCTCCGACTGAAGGCATTCGTTTATGATGTTTGCACTGTGAGGACGGGCGTTGTCATCCATAAACACAAATTATGCGCCCATGGCGCCCCGAAACAAACGTACATGTTGTTCCAGAATGACGTCCCGATAGATTTGGCTTGTCATGGTTCCAATTTGAACATGCAGGTCAGTTCTGAAACCCAGAATAATTCCACCCCAAACGAGCACTCCTGCACCACCGTAAAGGTGTTGTTCAATGATGTTTTCTTCGTGGTAACGGGTACCTGGAGCTCTCCATATGAAAGTCCGGCGAGAATCAGACTGCAAGCTAAACCTGGACTCGTTGGAAAACATCACATGTTGCCTGGAAAACATCACTGTTGGAGGACCTAATTGGTCTTTCAAGTTCATGAAGTAAAAGAAATTATTCATCAGGAACAAAACAACAGTTGGACAAAAGCTTCCCAAGGACTGGCTTGAAAAAAAAAGATAGCTTTTTTGGAGTCACATCTAAGAAAATCAAAGAACAAAATTTGAATAGATGGCAAATAATTAATACAGATGAAATGCCCATTACTTTTTACTTCCTCCAAGCAGAATTGTTCATTCAAAGAGTGAAAAAACTATTCCTATATTAACAACCAGGAATGAAAAGACTTTTTTTAGGATTGTGCTGCCAATGGAGAGAAGTAAACTCCTTTGATAATTTTCAAAAGAAAAACAGTTCTGAAAGGAAGCTTCTCTAAAGGAGTTATTATTTGCACCATCAAAAAAGGGTGAATATGCAAAGAAGTGATGTTGTTTTGGCTGACAGATATTTATTGAAAAAGAATAGGTGCTTTTTTTAAACCTTGAGAACTCATCATTCTGGATTCAATGCGATCCCATTTAGCAGATACAGTAAAATCCAAAGCAAAAAAACATAGCACCGATGTCTCAATGATACTAGCTGGGCTTATGGAAATTTTACAGCCTCTTGATCTCACCATCAATAGAATTTTCAAGCACAAACTATGAAAGCAGTGGGAGGAATGAAGGCAAAGTGGACTCCATTCCTTCACAAATTAGGATGAACGAGAAAAGCTTTGTATAAGGAGGCTGCCTTATGTATCAAGAAAGCATGGCAATCAGTCCGAGCAGATACAATCATATCAGCTTTCATTAAATACGAAATCATCAAAAAATAAAATGAAAGTGAAGATAGCGGCATTGAAATAAGTGATTTAGAACAGAATACTGAAACTGACCTAGATGATTATTTGTTAAATTTATTTAATTCTGACATTGATGAGGTGGATTCTGAAGGTTTTGTATAAATAAATGTCATTTAATTTCATTATAAAATTCTATTTAATTACCTAATTTACACATTTGTTTTCATAATATAGTAACTTACGGTGATAAATGAAGTTTACCATTTAGAAATTTTCAAAGTTAATTTTCGGCAAGTCCAAGGCAAGATGTTTGTTCCTTATTTATTTATTTATTACTGACTATGTTGTAAATCTTATAAAATGCTATTGATGATAAATATGATACGAAATTACTGAATAAATGAAATTAAGTGGTATGTTTCAGAATGCTTTGCTGTAGGTTGTATGGTGCTGTGGCTTATCCAATGAACTTTCTTTTTTTTGTCAATTATCATGTGTGTGGCATATACACCAGGGCGGCTTATCTACCCAAAATTATGGTACTTATTAGTGCAAACACCTCAGTACAATTTGGCAGATTTTTAGAGAAAAAAAGGAATGATGGCTTATAATTGCAAAGGATTATTTATTACACATTATTACATGCATATAGGGTACAAAGTCCAAGATCCAGACTCGTTGGGACTTCGGCAATTCCAGTTTTGGGATTTTTCCGGATATTAGATCATTTGTTTAAAACTTGTAAGAAGGCATGTAGAGATTATAAAATTAAAAGTATGAAATCATGATTTATGAAATATTACAGCATTTATGATCTAAAGGGTTACAAAATTTACAAAAAAGCTTAATATTTATTTGTTTACTTTATTAAACATTTCTTTCAATTTCAAGTTGCTTTTTTGTGCTAATATTTTCTCTTCAATTCTATAGACAGACATAATTTCTTGTTCAGTTGCGAAGTTCCACTGTTCAAGTCCTGCAGTTGCTGTGTCAAGAATTCCAACTAACTTGCCAATTGAAATTTTTTCATTTTAAATAACCTTTCTGTCATTTTTTTTTTCCCCTTCACTATCGGTAGCTGTATTTTCTGGATCTAGAACCATAATACATATTTCACCATTCGTAACTGATTGATAATTGGAGCATTGTTATTGCAATTAAAAACTTCTGTTACATTATCTTCACTTATTACCACTTCTCCACATTTCTTTAAAAAAATTATTAACTGGAAAATTTAACCTTTGGCTTGCGATATCCAAAAACCTCCATATTCGTAGCTATCAGCTTCATCAGCCTCATCATGAAATATGCTAGCTAGCCATACATTATGCCAAGCAGTTTTTAAAGTATCTGGAACAGTTTCTAGCACGATCTTGCAATACTCCACAAAGCAGATTTTACACTAAAACTTTTCAAAAATTCTTAAGTGGTCTTGCTATTATTAAAAAAAATTAACATGGATTTTAAAAATTCTACTTTATATTTGCATTTTTAACATGTGCACTGCTCCGATATCCATAGGCTGAACGATGGACATACAATCCGGAGGAAACAATAATATGGATACATTATCTTTCACTAAAATTTTAAGTAAGAGTTAAAATTTTTAGTTGTCTGGAATGAGGACAATTTTTGTGTCATCAGGTAAACCAACCGAGGCCTACGTGTCGGTAAACCAACTGAATTCTGCCAAGCCTCGGATATGAAATGATTTTCAAACTAACCATTCATTAACACTTGTGTCATCCATGTTTTTTTATTTGCATGCTACATAACGGGAAGCTTTTTATTCCTTTAAGGTTGTGTACATTTTCCGACTATGAAAAGTTTAAACTTGTGTGTTTCTGCAGCATTTGCACATGCTAAAATTGTCAAGTCTTGCTTTGGAATCTTTGACACCAGTTGGAGCCTTTCCTATAGAGGTTGCCAAGGTATTTTGGGGTACATATTGCCAGAAAAGACTAGTTTCATCAGCATTATACATTTGTTCTGGAGATAACTTCTAACTATTAATGAGTTCAATGACTTCATCTGCAAATAGTTCAGCAGTTTCAGTATCAGCTGAAGGATTTTCACCTAAAATTCTTAACTGTCTTATACATGGCGATTTTTAAATTTGGTTAACCAACCTGTTGAATATGTGCACTCAGTTTTTAAGTTCATTTCATAGTGAAATATTTTAGCTTGAGCCATTAATTAGCATTTGACCTGTCAATGGCACGCCCTTGCTGTGACACTGTCTGACCCATTCAATCATCACTTTAGAATGATCTTCACTTTTAATGTAACAAATAATTTTTTTATTATTTATTGCGAGCGGAATGTTGGAATAAAAAAAAAGTTTCAGTTTCTGTTTTCTTATGTAATATACAGTTGACTTTCCAATGCCACACTCCTCGCATAATTTTGAGACCTTTATCCGTTTTTCGCCGCAATTCCACTTTTGTTTAATGGACATCGAAATATGCTTTTACTTTGTAGATCCTGTTGCAGCTTCAGAATTAGAAGCTCTTTTCAACATAATCAAAAGTTGAAACTTCAAAAGTTGAAAATTTTCATAAAACTACTGTAATAAAAACAACCTGCAAAAAAATAATTACGCTGGATCAAATCAGAAAGTTAAGGAACAGCACAATCTGTTTTATTGACTAAAATTCCTTGGAATCAGTAAAGTATAATTTTAGCCTAGCTTAATAGTTTCGAGTATACATTATTCGCTATGTAGCATGAGACTGGCAATGAAAGACAAGTTGTTCTGCTAAATTTCGTCTTGCTTCTATCGTGCACTGAGATAATTAAGCCTGATTGTATTAATTTAGTTATTTATTATACTTATGCCTATTTCTTGCCCTGAATAAATAAATTCCCATACATACTTATGGCTTATCGAACGCTGGTACTAGATATCTTACCACCTAATGCACTCACTGCAGGTTCTAAATTCTGCTACCAAGCGCCTCCCCCAAGTTCTAAATTTTTGCCACCCCTAAATTTTGGATCCCGATTCCTAAAATATTTTCATCTCTTAATTTTGTTGCTCAGTGCTTCTCTAAATTTCAAAAATCCTGTCTTCCCTAAATTCTGCCGCCTGGTGCAACCATACAAGTTCTGCCGCTGGTTTTGAGTTTATGTGAAAAACAAATCGATTACTTTTAATTGAAATAGCACTAAACATAATCTTTTGGCTTATAAGTATCATTAACAAAATCTATTTTTAGCACATGGAAAGAAATTTTTGTTAAATTTTCACTCGTCACTAATTCTTAGCACATTTCTGTAATCATTGCCAAGCATAATATCGACATAAAAAGTTACCATACTCTCTGTTATTCAATTACTAATATAACAAAAATTGTTTAGGCATCACAGCATGAGTCATTACTAAAGTTGTCATGTGTTGATAAATACAGAGTGATGAAAGCAAAATATGATAAATAACGATTCGATTCGCCAGATTGGCATCAGGGATATAAAATATTAGTAGGTGTATATTCAATGATGTTTGTATGTAGAATGTTTTGGTTTTAGATGTACCACAAGCAGATATGCAGCTACACAGCCAAATTATTGATAACACAAATTTATGCTAAATTATTGTTTCTGCAATAACGAGGTATTTCTTTAGTGCCAAAAGGAAATTAAGAATCAGAATTCTCCACATGTTTTATTTATGGTGGAAAAAATCAAATATGCATGCACAAAGCAAAAAAAAAAAAAAAAAGTCATTTTGAAGTCCAGATTTTAGATTATTCCGAATGCTAGATGTCCAGATCTCGAACTTTGTATTTTAGTATATTTTAACTGAGAGTTAATCCAGAAATTCAATCAATAAATTTACATACTTTAAAATTTTTTTCTAGTAAAAATTTCATGGTTACTGCTTCAAGAACAGATTTAAAACAATGACTCCTTTAGCAATTCTTCCAGTAGAAATTCACCAGAATTTCTTCCATTATAAGCCAATCTTCCAAATGCATATTTTAAAATTAAATTTAAAATAAAATGTATCTTGATTTGTATATAAAAACCATGGAATATAACAAATAGAACATATACGAAAATGACAGTAGTCCTTATTACAATCGGAGTATAGTTATGCCAATAATTGCTAGTTTGGGACACTCTGAAAATTTTGATGACTTCTACGAGGTAAATATGCTAGTAGTCAGTACCATTTAATTAATCTTGCTTTCATGATAAGTTTGCTTAAAGTTTTTATCCACTATCTAATAATCCTCATTATGTTAAAAAATATTTTTTTACTTATGTTTTATTTTTTTAGATTTAAATATTAACAATAATCCAGTAATAAATTATAACTTAGAAACACTTATTTGTGCTATATACTTATCTCGGTCAGAAGTATGTTTGAACTACACATTTTATCTCTCTTATAAAATTTATAAGAGAGATAAACTACACATTTTATCTCTCTTATAAAAATTTAAGAGAATTCATCTGGTAATTAAGTGTAATAGAACTTAACTCTTTTGCTGCCAGTCATGTGAGGTTGTATTAATAGTTAATGTTGTGTCATAAAATAGATTGTACCCATATGCTGACTTACTTATTATATGAAATATGATTTAAAAGAGATAATAAAAGTTTATTATGCATACCACATTAATTACTAAGCCTTTAAGCATAGAATTTTATAACTACGCACCAGAAGTAAAATTACTTCTGCAATGATGCATTAAGCACTTGTGTGTGGCATTTAAAAGTGAATCAAAATAACTAACAATGTACACTGTTTTGTTACAAAACTGTATCACAAACAAACATATATATTATAAATTAATTTATTATAAGATAGTTACATGATATTATTGCAAATTATATATTTCAGAATTTTATTCATGTATTTTATTCTTTTCACGAAATGAAACTTTGTTTCCATTCCAAACCACATACATTTACAACCAGTTTCTAACCTTCACTCCAAGCCAATACCAGCATACATATCCAAAACGTAATGCCAACTGAACTTGAAAATAAACAATGAGACTTTGCCTTTTCTGCAAAAGTACATGACTGGCATCTGAGACATTACCCACACCACACACAAGAACATGATTGTCTCTTCAGCAATAATGGCAGACACGCACCAGTACATAATCGGCAGCAAATGTGTTAAGAAGCATTTTCTGTTCCACCTAATTACCAACTGTATGCACTTTTAGGTTCTGCTCAAAGGCTCATTTGCAAGCAAGACAGCTACAAATAGCTGCCCAAAATGAGAAATATATTAAAATATTTTTTGCAGTTACTGGATGATGCTGACCTGTTCTCCTACAGGTATTCATACTTAAAAATAATTTAAATTAAACAGTCCCTTTCAACATTTATTTTAAGATGTTATATTGTGTTTTTTATTTCGATTTTGCTATTGCTATTATTTTATAAGTCAAAAAAAGAAATACTCGTATATAAAAAGAAATATTCGTATAAAAAAAGAAATATTCGTATAAGTCAAAAAAAGAAATACTCTAAAGCCATACGTACAAATTTATAAATGACTGTTTCTTATTTTACTTAAAACAGATACAAGAAGTGAAAACTTGTTGTTAAATGATTTGTATTAAACAATTGGTAATATTTTGCTTTCCTTAGAGACCCATTAATCAGATAATGGGGAAGGGAACTGAAAAGCATACATATGAACCCATCACAGAGAAACTTTTTGAAGACCTCTTTTGCAGCCCACTCAGCTGAATGTCATTTGATGGGGCTTTACATGTGAATAGCAATTACAAGAGCAGTGTTAATACATAAAAAAAAAAAAACCATGATACTCCGGAATGGGAGGGATGTAGAAAAAGGAAATAAAAAATAAATGACTTACTTAGAGGTATATTTCATAGCTTCTTCTTCAGAATAAAACTAAAACACCATAAAAAAAGTATTAGAAACCAAATAAATTCTTGAAAAATTATTTCAGTTTAATTATAATTTTTTTAAATATTCATAATGATTTAACCAATCTCTTGAGATATATATACACTGAACACGATCATTAAGGCCTAAGAAATAATTATATATGAAATAAAATAAAATCATAATTCCAATTGATTCAAATTTCATTGACAAAATTAAAATTTAAAAGAAACATACAGTGCAAAGTCTGAGCTCTAAAATCATCAGAACTTCAGCAACTCTAGATTTCAGATTTTAGATAATCAGTTTAAATCTAAAAAGATGATATGTAGAAATTATAAAATAAAATGTTCTAGGTTGCCATGCTAAAACCACATTCAAACCAAATTAAAAACAGAAGCTTTCATACATAACCTGTCTACTTCATCAGCTGTAGCTCGAACCTTTAACGATAAATTTCATATTCTTTTATTGCTTTCTGCAAAGTTGCAGCACTTCTCAGAATCAACATTCAGATACAGTGTAGATTGAAAGCAAGGTCTCTGCTGTAACCAACCTTACAGAAACAAAGATGCAGCATAGTCCAGTACAACAACCCTGCAGAAAGCTATAAAAAAAATGGGGAAATGATTAAGCCATTCATTTCAACTCTAGCTGATGGTGATATCCCAAAACAACCTTGATGATTTTATTCCTGTAGAATCAAACAGAAGTAGCTTTTGATCATCACTCTCATATTCGTTTTCATTTTTCAACCCCTCATACAAATATAAAGGAGAGTGAGTTATGCATTCACCCTCCATTCATTATACTAAAACCATCACATGGTTCACATTAACCCATTTTTGCATTTGACCTTTCTTCAAGATCAATTTCCAGTAGCAGTTTTTTTCTCTCTATCTTCTTTTGTTAGCTGGTCATACTATATTGTACTGGTTATTTCAGGACTTCTTGTAATAAGGTCTAAATCTTAGAAAAGTGGAACATATTGAAACCTAGAAAAGGCAGAATGTCCTAATTTATGATGACTGGTCTTACATACATACAAAAGTGAAAACAGGCACTGGGTTTCCTAATTTAATAAATGCACTTTAAATATAGACAAGAAAATTCATAGAATAAAAAAAATCATGTATGCACCAGAGATGAAACAAAAACTGAAGTATGGGACTATAAAATGCAGTGTTTTAGATGTTGGGGAAAATTAACAGCCATTCAGATGATTATGTAAAATGAAGTTAAAGCTTCCACTAAAAAATTAAAAAAAAAGAACTAAAATCAAAATATTTACACAGTATTGTTTTTGCATATAATCATATCCCAACATGATAAAATCACAATAAAAAAATATTATGCCATTGAAACCACTGACTTTACATTCTCTTATTTAGAGCAGATGTTGTAAAACTACAGATTGCATTACAAATGAAATAAGAGGATATTTACTTATGGGAATAAAATTATTGAATTCTAAAAAAACTGTTCTGAGAATGTGTTTAATCAGCACTAAGCTCCACAGTAAGCAGACAGGTTATCTGTGAAAACTCATATTTTCACTTACTTCTAAATTTTAAAGGTTACACTTAAGAGTGTCAACTTTTATGTTTTTCTGACTTCGGTACTTATGCAAAATCCCGTCGACCACAAGAGACGGTGCCAATCATACCAAACCAAAAAAATCCATTTACTAAATACAAGAAAAAAATGCTCTTTCTTATTTTTCTTTCAAATTCATTATATTATCATTTATTTATACTTAATTTTTCATTAAAAATTTCCATTATTTTTTCCATAATATCACCATATTGAAGCCATTAACATAGTTTTTTGAGGCTGGTAAGATTCCATAACTTTGGAAATATTCAACAGCATGCTCTTATTATAAAAATACATGATAGAGGGGAAAGAAGGAGTCTTTACTCAATAATCAAGGTTATATCATGTAATCAAGGTTACACCAAACTCAGCATGTTTGAAGAAGACTTTTCCATTTTTGGTGAAAAATAGCGTAGTTTGGCGTCTTTTCTTTAATAGGCAAAAATGGTCGATGGGCTTTTACGTAAGTACCATGATTTCATTCTAATTGTATATGCCTTTTACTTCAGTATGAAAATCTGAAATGGTTGTTTGTGACATAATGAAGCACCTTTTATCTTAACACTATTCAGACAAAATTCTTTGTGGTCATAAACAGAGTAAGACAAACTTCCACTGCTAGAATGAATGAAAACACTGCTACAGCATGAAAACTGGTGTAAGAATATTGTCTAACCATTTAACTTCATGCCAAACTGGATGACCCTGTGATTGGTTGGTACAAGAACCAACCAATCACAGCAAAGCAAACACAAATCAAGATTCAGGTAATGATTTTGTTGAATCAGCTGTACATTCATGCATGTGCAATTTCAACTTTACTTTCCTAACTGGCTACAGCTTAATGCCTGTTCCACAGGTGTGAATACAGGTGACGATTTTTACACTTTATAACTATGACATATGTGACTATACCACTCTTTGAATGTTCCTTTTGGAAATCAAATTTACAAAAAAGCTCAATGTTATAATTTATTTTGTTTTATAAAATTATACTTCTATTCTTTCAAAATTTAAATTATCAATTTTAACCAATCACAAAAGCACTGAGAAATAAATCTATATTTCCTTCTAGAAATACCAACTGCAGATTTTCTTACACAAGCACAACTGAATTCTTTTGAAAGATCTTTGCTATTATCCTTTGTGAATCTTCTCAGTTTCATTATGTCCTAGAAGCTTGAATGCAAGTAAAATCTTACAATATGCAAGTGCCATTTTTTATAAATATTCAAATGTGAGCAGAGGTTTTTACTTCATCACTGTAACAGATTAAATAAAATAAGAACAAGCTAGCCACATATGAAATAATGGACAATCATTTGACCATTTCTGATTTAGATACAATTTCATCAAATGTTATATGTCTGTTTCAAGCTGTTTCTGCCAGCCAGACTGTAGCAGTTACTAACACTGACTGTCATATAAATGAACCTGATTTAAATCCCAGAGAAGGAATGGATATTTGTATGTGTATAGTATCTCTGAGGCATGAGAAAACTCAAAATACATGGCAAGCCGAAAGTCTTCTCCAATGGTTTAGTGGTAGCAAATAGAGGTAACCTGGGGTGTGCTACCTCAAAACTGGCATGGAACTGGGCAAAGTCGTATGGTTATATGGTGTTCCAGGCTTATGTCAATAACATATGCAGTCTTGCCTTTCTTACCACTTTAAAATTCAGAGGCTTATGGCCAGACAAGTGAGATTAGCCACAACAACAAAAAATTGCTTCCAATATCCAATTTACACTCACAAAGCACAAGAAGTTGAAAATTCTCTCCATTCATCTTGAATAATTCTTGTTCTATAAATAAAATAAGAGGATTTAAGTGAAGAGACACCTCAAACACAGAAATGCAATGCAAATCTTTAGAAAAATATAAGCATAATGATGCAAAACTGTAGAGTAAAAACTGAAATATGGCAGAAATATTTCTGATTAAAATACACTACAAAGTCTGTAATCCGGACGTCCGTAATCCGGAATGATCTATAAATCTGGACCTCAAAGCCACAAACCTTTTTTTTTTTTGTATGTTTTAGGCATGCGCATCTGATTTTTTTCCTTCCATAATAAAACATTAGGAGATTTTCGAAAACGGCCGATATTGCAATCTTGTTTTCTTCCCTCCCCCTAAGGTATGCAATAGCAGGTGCAGTTTCTCCAAATGCATTGTATCAGTTTACTGCAGAGAGGTTTCTTATCGTTTGGTTGCTCGTGACATTTTGTTGTTGATTCTTTTGTGGTACTGTGTACTTTTAAGTTTTAAACAGCAATAAAGGTCCTATAAAAAGAACGGAAGTAAACAAAATCTCAGTCAATCCTGATCATAACAAAGCCAGAAAGGCTTGTTGGTCTGACCTTCAGAATAGTTTTATAAAGAACGGGGTCAAAGCCTAATGGAATCTTTATTAGAAAGTACAAAGGATGTCATTCGAAATCTTCACACCTATTTTCTGCATTACTGGACAGGGAGGAGAGGAAATTGCTGTGAAACTGGAAAAGTATTTTGGGCGGTTCGGTATTTTGAGGATACAGAATAGCAAAGGTCTGGATTTCAAAGAGAAAAGCTAGGCTAAAATTATCTTTACTGATTCTAAGGCATTTCAGTTAATGTTGCAGATTGCACTGCTTCTTAATCTTCTAATTGGATCCGGCTTTTTATTTTTTGCAGACTGTTAAGGCAATTTTATAAAAATTAAGCTTGAACTTTCAATTATGTCAAAAAGGGCTTCCAATTCTGGAGCTGCCAAAGGATCTACAAAGCGAAAACATGTTTCGATGTCCATCAAACAAAAAGTGGAATTGCTGCAAAAAATGGATAAAGGTATATCCATCTCAAAATTATGCGAGGAGTATGGCATTCGAAAGTCAACTGTATATGACATAAGCAAACAGAAAAAGGAACAGGGCGTGCCATTAACGGGTCCAATGCTAATGGCTGAAGCCAAAATATTTCATGAAGAAATGAACTTAAACACTGAGTGCACATATTCAACAGGTTGGTTAACCAAATTTAAAAATCACCATGGTATAAGACAGTTAAAAATTTCAGGTGAAAAAGCTTCAGCTGATACTGAAGCTGCTGAAGAATTTGCAGATGAATTAATTGAACTCATTACCAGTGAAGAATTATCTCCAGAACAAATTTACAACGCTGATGAAACTGGTCTTTTCTGGCAATATGTACCACAAAATACCTTGGCAACCTCTACAGAAAAGGCTCCAACTGGTGTCAAAGATTTCAAAGCGAGACTAACAATTTTAGTGTGCGCAAATGATGCAGGAACGCACAAGTGCAAACTTTTTGTAATCGGAAAACATGCACAACCTCGAGCATTTAAAGGAATAACGATTTTCCCCGTTATATATTGCGCAGATAAAAGAGCATGGATGACACAAGACCTGATGAATGATTGGTTTGAAAATCATTTTATACCCGAGGCTCGGCGACATTTGAATTCGGTTGTTTTTTACCTGATGACTCAAAAATAGTCCTGACTGTTGACAACTGTTCAGCACATACTTCACTTAAAGTTTAAGTGAAAAATAATGTATCCGTATTATTCTTCCCTCCAAACCGTATGTCTACCATTCAGCCTATGGATATAGGAATAGTGCACGCGCTGAAACGCAAATATAAAGTAGCATTTTTAAAATCTATGTTAAATTTCTTGAACAATGGCTAGACTATTCAAGAAGCTTTGAAATATTTTAGCATAAAATCTGCTGTGTGGAGCATCGCAAGATCGTGGAAGGATGTGTCTCCAGATACGTTAAAAAATGCTTGGCATAATTTATGGCCAGCTCCCATATTTCATGGTGAGGGCGATGAAGATGATAGCCGCGAATTTGAAGGTTTCTGGACATCACAAACTATAGGTGAAATTTTCTGGTTATTGGATTATGTAAAGAAATGTGGAGAAGCGGTAATAAATGAAGATGATTTAACAGAAGTTTTTCATTGTGACGATAATGCCCCAATTGTCAATCAATTAACAGATGGCGAAATCTGTAGTATGGTTCTAGATTCAGAAAATACCGCTTCCGATAGTGAAGATAGTGACAGACAGGTTATTGAAAATGAAAAAATTTCGATTGACAAGTTAGTCGATTTTCTTGACACAGCAATTACAGGACTTGAACAGTGGAACTTTGTAACTGAACAAGAAATTATGTCTGTTTATAGAATTAATGAGAAAGTTTTAGCACAAAAAAACGAAGCAACTTAAACAACTTACATTGAAAGAAATGTTTAATAAAGTAAACAAATAAATATTAAGCTTTTTTCTTGTAAAATTTGATACCCTTTCGATCATAATTGCTCTTTATTTCATAAATTACTGTTTCATATTTTTAATCGTATAATTTCTGCATGCCATCTTACTAGATTTAAACTGATGATTTATAATCCAGAAAAAACCCTAATCCGAACTCGCCGAGGTCTCGATTATGGACTTTGTACTGTACTCAAAAAAAATTTTTTTCATAGTGAAAATGAGATACTTTTTGATCATCTACAATCTTACCAAAATACTGCAAAAACATTCAGAAGGCAATGCAGTAGTCTTTATGAGGCAACCCAAGATGTCATCAAATGTATTTCTGTGATAAACCTAGGCATATATGTAGCATCTCTCCATATGTCTCTTACTTCTCCACATATTTTTGCTAGTGTGACTACTGATTATGAACCCTGTTTAGGAATTTCAGCTTTTAGCATAGCAATGGACTGTATACTGTTGTTTTTCTTCCCTTTAATGAAATCTTAGGCTTAGTTTTCTGCATGCAGCATAAAGTGATTCATTTAAAGCCATCAGGTGCATCTTTCTTCCTTCTCATTATACAATTTGGGTGGCAAATTTGTGCAATTCTTTGATTTCTTTTTAGAAAAAACAGATAAGGACGTATACAAGAAGAATGGCAGTGGAAAAAATCAAAAAGGGTGCATATCTTGTATGGAAAAAGAACTGCAGAATAAAATGGAGAAGGCAATGCATTACAGAAATAGGTTTACAGATGCACAAACAAATGTTTCTCTCTAAAGTCAGCAAGAAGTTTGCAAGTGCTCTCTGAAGTCACCAACAAGTTCGCAACTTTTTGGTGGTATGGATAATGAAAAAATACCATCTGGCTTTGGCTTTAATTAAGGCAAAGCAATCGAGGGCTACCTGTCTAAGGGGAGGGATGCTTTCGTATAGGATTTTGTATGGGAAACTGGTTCGTATACAGTTATACATAGAAAAAATCACGAAAACACCTATGCAGCTGGCCCATTCGCCGGGACTCGAATCGGACCAAACTACCTGGTTTCAGCGAATTTGCCCCTCGGGAGGAGGCCCTTCAAAAAATACCAACTGAGGAAGCACTTCCGCAAAGCGCCCGTTGGCGCTTCAGCAAAGAACCCGTTGTCGCCGTTGCAATTATACTCGCCAAGCTCACCAACGGTTGATCGGCATTGACGATGAGCTGCGTAAGGTTATTAAACACATGGAAGTAAGCCGTGTAAAGGTGGTATTTAGTGCATATAATCAAAATAAAAAATAAATGACATAAATTCAGGTTAGTAGAGAAAACAATATACTAAAGCATAATGGATCGCCCGTTGGCGCTTCGGCAAAGAACCCGTTGGCGCCATTGCAGCTATACTCGCCAACCTCACCAACGGTTGATCGACGTCGATGATGAGCGGCATACGGTTACTAAACACATGGAAGTAAGCCACGTAAAGGTGGTATTTAGTGCATATAATCAAAATAAGTTAAATAATAAATGACATTCAGGTTAGCAGAGAAAACAATATATAAAAGCATATGGATGTAAAATTAACCGATTAAACGTGAAATACGAAAATAAATTTGTATTAAATTAAAATAAGCACAGGAAAACAATTTAAGATTAACGGAAGTGAAATAATAATCTAATGATGATATCTTTGTAATAATGAACTCTTTTCTTGACAAAGTTATCTATTTAATGGAAAAAATTAGTAAAATTCAGATCTGTCTTTGAATATCTTTCAATATTATAAAATTCCAAAATATACCTGTTTTTAACAGTGCAGTTTCTAAGGAAATTATAAAATCAAAAACTACTTTTATAGTTAATAACTTCATTGTATAACTTCAAAGTACTTCCAAAACTATGAAAATCCGGTTGGAATGCGCTTTAGCCCACTGCTTGGTGGCGATTGTTTTTGAATGAGCAATAAACGCGCCAACATGGGTAACTCCGTATATCCGCCAACATGGCTGACTGTTTGTACGTTGCCTACATTGTGCAATTCGCTGAAGTTTTTTTTAAGTTTAAAAGGAATGCTGTGCACATGGCATTTTCTTGTAATTTATTTTCGTTATTTTAGCTTATTTTGTTAATTTGTGTACGTTGCCTACATTGTGCAATTCGCAGATGTTTTTTCTAAGTTAAAACGGAATGGTGTGTACATGGTATCGTTTGTAATTTTGATGCCCTTTTAAAAAAAAATCCTTCTTTCTTCGATGCCATTTTGGTTACGTTTTCGCGGAGCGTGCCGGGAAGGTTACGTAATGGCATAAAATGTGTAAGTATTACAACATAAAATGTAAATAATTAATTTAAACCTAACGGACAAATATTTTAATGATCATAATGTTCGTTTTGCATATTATTTTATTATCTTTTTGTGGCAATAGTTTCCATACTAATTTATGCTTTAGAATTCTATGTTTTGTTTACAATAGGTTTTCGCGGAGCGTGTCGAGAAGGTTGCAATTGCAAAGACGTTTCGCAGAAACGCGCCGAATTGCCGATTTTCAAAACATCGCCAAGCAGTGGGCTAAAGCGCATTTTCGCTGAAAATCCATTATCAACACATATAAATGAAATCAGCAAATATTCTCATTTTAAATAGAAACTGAATTGCAACTATCTGATTACATGAAAGTTTTTTTAGTAATAAATTATATTCTTCTCATACTTATTTTTTTATTTTACAAATGCATTGCGCAAAAAAAATCAAAATATTCGTGTTTCCGATTATCATTCATTCGCCATTATTATCTTCCGCGAACAAGCATCTATCTCCAAAAACTTCACTAATTATATGAAAATGTTTGTATCCATTCATTGTTAAAAATTCATAAAAATAGCGTGAAAATCCGAAAAAATAATAAGAATTATGTGAAGAAAAGTTTAAATGGGTTTTCTTCGCAAAGCGCCCGGTAAATGTAAACAACGCCAACATTGGCGATAACAGTTCAAACCTGGTAACCCGTCAGTTCAATTATCACCTTCGCTGTTCACATTTACAGATTTAAACTTTTCTTCACATATTTCTTATTATTTTTTCAGATTTTCACATTATTTTTATGAATTTTTAACAGTGAATAGATACAAACATATTCATATAATTAGTGAAGTTTTCAGAGACAGATGCTTGTTCGTGGAAGAAAATAATGGCGAGAGAGGGTGAATGACAGTAGGAAACACGAATATTTTGATTTTTTTGCACAATACATTTATAAAATAAAAATAAGCATGAGAAAAATATAATTTATTACTAAAAAAACTTTCATGTAATCAGATAGTTGCAATTCAGTTTCTGTTTAAAATGAGAATATTTGCTGGTTTCATTTATGTGTTGATAATGGGTTATCAACACATAAATAGATTATGTGTTGATATAACTATGGATTTCCATAGTTTTGGAAGTACTTTGAAATTACACAATGAAGAAATGAACTATAAAAGTACTTTTGATTTTATGCTTTTATAATTTCCTTAGAAACTGCATTGTTAAAACAGGAATATTTTGGAATTTTATAATATTGAAAGATATTCAAAGACAGAACTGAATTTTACTAATTTTTTCCATTAAATAGATAACTTTGTCAAGAAAAGAGTTCATTATTACAAAGATTTCATTATTAGATTATTATTTCACTTCCGTTAAGCTTAATATATTATTTTCCGCGCTTATTTAATACAAATTTATTTCCGTATATCACTTTTAATCGGTTAATTTTACATCCATATGTTTCATATATCGTTTTCTCGGTTAACCTGAATTTATGTCATATAGTATTATTTAACTTATTTTGATTATATGCACTAAATATCATGTTTAGTGCATATAATCAAATTACGCGGCTTACTTCCATGTGTTTAATAACCGTACGCTGCTCATCGTCGACGTCGATCAACGGTTGGTGAGCTTGGCGAGTATAACTGCAACGGCGCCAACGGGCGCTTTGCGGAAGTGCTTCCGTTTAAATTTGTAAATGTGAACAGTGAAGGTGGTATTGAACAAAAATTAACGTTAAGAACAATGGTTGCAACCTTCGAACAAACTAATCTGACGGGTTACCAGGTTTGAACTATTACCGCCTATGTTGGCAGTGTTTACATTTACCGGGCGCTTTGCGGAAGAAAACCCCCCACTGAATTTAAAATTTGATCAATATCTCTAATAATGTCTATATTATTTCTGCATCACTATTTACAATGAAATGTAAAATATTTTAATCCAATTATTATTTTTTTATTCAATTTTGTTTGAAATCTCTACAAAAAGGTTAATTTCAATGGTAATACTCTTAGTGTAGACCTCAACTTGTTTAACACTAAAATATATACAAAAGTTTGGCATTTCAAAGTAAATACATGGAGCAGTTAGCTACTCCATAAAAACGTTATATCAACGCCGAAACAGTAAAACAGACAATAACACCACGTGAAGGCACATAAGCTCTTAGAAGCCTACTACTAAATTACCAACCTTCAAATAATACAGCAAGAGCCAAATATGTAAATACTTCGAATTCACATACATCAATTTTTCATGATGCTAAAGAAGAACACAATTACCGAACAATAAAGTTGAAATAACCCACTTCAGAGAGGGAATAAAATCCCACCCATTACCACGAAAAAATTGTTTAAGGCTAAACATCTCGAGACTTACAATTTCTGGTGGAGCCACATGTTCCGGTCTGTGAGTAGCCATCTTGTAAATAAAGTGTAAACATCAACAATGTTGCTCTGTTGCCAAATCATCTTTCCAAAAATAGGGAGAATGAATTTTAAAATTTCTTTAAAAAATTTGATATTGAGATGCTTCTTAGAGCTAAGTAAAGAAAAAAATTTAAAACTTTATCATTAGTTTTAAGAAGAACTTACTTAATCTAATGACTTTCACTTAATTTAATGTTTTAACTATGAATAAAGAAAATGTTCACTTGCTTTTATTTATTTTCTGCAGAAGGGTTAGCCATTGAACTTGTTCTAAAACTTGTGAATGTTCTAAATAACAATTTGGCATCATATCTACTTCACGAAATGAATTTAATGAAGTTGACTAATCATTATGAGAATTATAAATATATTTCTTGTATGGGTAGGGTATTTCAAAGGCATCTTGCAGATTCAAAAAAACCAAATTTATATGGAACTTTGGGCGTGAATGCATCAGCGTCCCATTCTGAAATAAAACAAGCTTATTACGATCTGACTTTCAAGTATCATCCTGACAGAAATGAAGGAAGCGAAGAAGCAGCAATCAAATTCAGAGAAGTAACAGAAGCGTACGAAGTACTTGGTAACTATGGTATGAGGAAAAGGTATGATAAAGGCTTACCTTTACCTGTGTCAAGAAGAGTACCGGTGGAGAAGAAAGATATTATTGAACCCAATGTGAAATATCAAAAATTCTTTGACAGTCGGTCAAGGCCTCAAAGCACGTCTAATGAAGGTAATATTGATGATGAAAGACAAGATGCTGAAAAAACAACAGATCGTATGGAAGCAGCAGCGAAAAGGTTTGAAGATAGTTATGGAGCTCAATTACCAGCAGCTGTGTTTCTATTAGTAATTGTTTTGTTAGTGAGATTTAAAGATTATTTATGAATAAATTATTAGATAGTTTAAGCATCTATTAATTTTTGCTTCGTGAAAAAAATATCTTAGAAACCATTAAAAATACAATTCTGCATCTCCTAGTTATTTGTGATTCGTATCAGTATGGTCTAGTATGATTTTAAGTCTGAGATATGATGATTATGGAAAATACACAATATCATAGTTATTTATTAGTGCATTAATGTCGGGTTTTAATGTCTCTTTCTTGTGTTATATATCCTTGCTTAAGCAGATCTTCACAACAAAAAAGATTAATATTGTGTTTCAGATAACAGTGCACATCATAGCGAGAAGTATTTTTTGTTTATATTACTGTTATTATTTATTTTTTGTTTGTTTTTGTTTATATTTGAATCAGCACACATCATATTTGCATATTTTAAACAGTATTTAAATTTTTATGAAATTTTAAGAATTCAGTAATTATTTAAAACATGCTGTGCCCATAAAACTATGTGACCTCTCTGATAGCTACCACTGGTCATAGATATGTACATCTAGTTACAAAAATGTTTTCTGAGTAATGCAAGCATTCATTTCTTGCATTTTTAAATTTAAAAAGTCAGTTTATTAGAAATGAAGAAATTTAACTTTTTATATAATCTTCTCGTCCCTGAATATGTTTCAGAGTATCCATTGATGATTTTTTGGCACCATTCCTGTTTACGTCCAATGCCTTTCCCACTAAAATAGCATCTAAAACATGAAACAAAAAAGGGTTTTCTTCCGCAACGCGCCCGGTAAATGTAAATACCGCCAACATTGGCGATAATAGTTCAAACCTGGTAAACCCGTCAGATTCAACAGATTCGTTTTTTCGAAGGTTGTAACCATTGCTCTTAGGTTGATTTTTGTTCAATTACCACCTTCGCTGTTCGAATTTACAGATTTAAACTTTTTTCAAATATTTCTTTCATGTAATCAGATAGTTGCGATTCAGTTTCTATTTAAAATGAGAATATTTGCTGATTTCATTTATGTGTTGATAATAGATTTTCATAGTTTTGGAAGTACTTTGAAGTTACACAAGGAAGATATAAACTATAAAAGGACTTTTTGATTTTATGCTTTTATAATTTCCTTAGAAACTGCACTGTTAAAAACAGGAATATTTTGGAATTTTATAATATTGAAAGATATTCAAAGACAGATCCGAATTTTACTAATTTTTTCCATTAAATAGATAACTTTGTCAAGAAAAGAGTTTATTATTACAAAGATCTCATTAATAGATTATTATTTCACTTCGTTAAGCTTAATATATTGTTTTCCGTGCTTATTTTAATTTAATACAAATTTATTTTCGTATATCACGTTTAATTGGTTAATTTTACATTCATATGCTTTTATGTATTGTTTTCTCTGATAACCTGAATTTAAGTCATTTATTATTTAACTTATTTTTATTATATGCACTAAATATTACATTTACGCGGCTTACTTCCATATGTTTAATAACCGTACGCCGCTCATCGTCGATGTCGATCAACCGTTGGTGAGCTTGGCGGAGTATATTGCAACGGGTTCTTTGCCGAAGCGCCAACGGGCACTTTACGGAAGTGCTTCCACAAAAAATATATAATCTCAATAAACTGCATTTTAAATCAAACAAGGAAGTAACATAAGAATGGAAATATGTGTTATGTAATTTACGTAATACAAAAAAAAATATCAATTTACCTTATTTAAAAATTTCTGTTTCTTCAGTATGGGATATATACAGAATTCCTTAATAGCATCCAATAACTATTTAAAATTATCGAAACTAGAATCTGTATACTGCTGTCGCCACATAAATTCACAAAATTAAAAATATTCTCTGTACTGCCAGAATGTCGATGGCATTTCCTTTGAAAATTTCTTTTTGTTACATCCCATGTATCTTCCATATTATTGATATGAGCTCCAGTTTCTAAATCCTAAAGTCTCACTGTGTAATTTACTAAGATGTGAATGAAGCCATTTAAATCTTCATTTACACACCAGTCGCTTAATGTTTTCTTTCCCAATCATTCTAAAGTTTCCAGAAACTTGAGGTTAATTGTACCACCAGCAGGCATTTTACAGTGTAAAGCACAAAATAAGCAACGTACGGCCTAACCAACATCCAACACATAAATAAGCCCTTACAAATATTTTCTCATTAGTCAAGTTCACTGCATTCATATTATAATAGGGTTTCCATAACATGCAGCTACTCAGGTTACCATAAATGAAACAACAACTTGGCAATAATCCAAGCAGTGCACTAAAATATAGACTAACCAAAGTTTGTATTTAGTATAGTAATAAAAGCAAAATATTTTATTCCTATGTAAAAAAAAAATTAAAAGTTTACAGTCAGATGCCCCTTATATTTTTTCAATTTATTTTACTTTAATTATGGCACCAAGAAGTAATATTTCCGAGGTGGCTGTCACCCAAACTAACACAGAAGGCATAAGTTGCACAAATAACAAAAGTAATCACTTATTTATTCTTCGCAACATTTCATCATCAGTGTCGGATGATGGTGAAAATTGTTGCCCACACCAAAATGATGCATTTACTGTTCATCATAATGTCACCAAATCCTGTGTGTACCGTATTCTAGGGTTAAACCTAGATGACTGCGGGACATACAATTCCTTTATTCAATTAATATCCCAGCACCAGTAACAATCCTTACGCTTGACCAAATGCATATCTTTCATACAAACTGGACATTCATACCAATGACTAATTAAACTTTCATTTTTGCACCAAACAATAACAGCTTTCTCACCTATTTGCAAGATATACTATTTGCAGAGGTGAGGGAACAAGGATTCATTAGGGCTAGACTGCAGATTACGGGCCACTCCACAAATGAAACGAATCGCGCCAAATCTTGTAACCTCTTGCCGTCATGAAAGTCATTAGGATTTAATGTTATGGTTTATAGCATTTAAGTGGGCTTTTTGAATTTTTGTCATTTCACTGTGCTTCTAGTAAATTGTGAGCAAAATGGCTGATGTCGAAAGAGTTGAACGTGTGGATTTTACTTATTTGATTCGGTTGCAAGATAAGAACGAAAAATGTGCGATAGAATGGTGCATGAATTATGGTTTGATTGCGAATATATACGAATGTCCTAAGTGTAAAAATAGTATGAAATTACTTGAAATGAAAGATGCGACAGATTTGTGTGAATGGAGGTGTGTATCCGTTATAAGTGGTTAATCACATGGTTGAAATGAGCCATAGAGTCTGTGTTGAATGAGCTTGCCATTTCGAATTTCATCTTCATTGTATTGTTAGATTTTAGTGTGGATATAAACAAATGCGAGTTTCTACTATTTATTATAAATAAAAATTTATTGTAAAAATATAAATTACGTAATTAAAATTGTTTAACCACTTTTTGTTTTTTTTTTACTATACTATTGCTCATGTTTCAGTAGATCGAAATTTTGAATTTTATCATTTTTTTTTCTTCTGCATTTTTTTAAAGTTTTAGATTAAATATGAATCGATGCTTTCTGGTCATTTATTGCTCATTTACTGCTTATTACAATTTCTTAAATTTCGTGCTAAAACGTTTTACTTCATTTTGCCACTGTCTTAAAAATGGTATATATTATGAAAAGTTTTAATATTGTTGATGCCATAAAATACAGTTATACACTTTCAAATACTTTATCGTTGTTTTGCTTGCATTTCTGTTTAAGATATTTTTGCATGTTTACATGATCAATTTTTTGCATGTTTACAGGATTCATTCAAATTCGCAACCATCTAATATGGCAATATGATGAGTTAGTGATATTCTAAAACGCGTGAAAATAAACAAATTGGCGACTTTTTGAAAATGCGCCAAACTGGCCGCAACATGCAGTTTTACCTTAATTAGAAATGGTCAGCTAATGAAAAATAGTGGTCAGTTAACAGCAGTTAGAATTCCAGTAATTCAAAATAGGTGATTTGTAGAACTTAATACACACACTACAAATCATGTAGTCCTCGATCATTAAACTAAGAAGTTCCAATCGGATTAAAGTAACAAAAAAATGGTTGCCATATTATTGGGAAACTTGACTCAATTCTGGGTTACCAAAACACTGATACCAGCATCCATATTTGTTGCCACTCTAAAGGATACGCTTTTCTATAGTAGAGCCTTTAATAATTATAAAATTTGGTTTTTAGAGATTTTTACAGCCCAGGAAAATCATAACTTGCACCATTGGTTAAAAAATTAATTATTGTTATTTTGTTTTCCTATTTAATGTCATTTAGTAAAATCATTTTATGAGATACTTTTCCATTAAAAGTGTATTGCATATTGGCAGTGATCGCCATTATACTTGTCACTTTTGCTACCGCATTTTTTATCTTTCTCTCTCTCTAAAACTTTTGAATATTACAACTTCAGTTTTGTTAAAGAATTGATAAGCAGTTATCCTGTTTATTCTAGATATTCTTTACAAAGATCGATTTGAATAACAATTTTATGAAATTAATATGCGACTTGAAGCCAAAGTGGATATGCAGCTTCCATTCATGCCAAGAATTAAAAAGTATTCCAAACATAAATTGGTTTGTTGGATCACGCATTTCGTTTGTTACTGTCATACAGCTCACTTATTTGTAGTGTCAGAAGTTAATATTTATTGAGTATAGTTCGACCGCCTCACCTGCAATAATGAGCGCAAACACGCATGCGCCATTCAGATGGAATTATTCTCAAAATAGGGTGAAAGGATGGAGACTTTCTTTCTCTCCATTCTCTCTTTCTGCAGAAGAGAAGACTTTCATATGACCTTTCCCATCTCAGTAAGTAATAATGCCCCTTTTGGACAAGTCTATGTGTTTTGGCAGAGTTGTGTTTGAGAAGGTCGAACTATATTAGTAATTGGAATAATTGTATGACAGCGGTATGGGCCAGTTTTCTGTTCTCATCATAAAGTTAAAATTGATGGATGCTAGTAAAATTATGGAAATTGAGAAAACTTATTCACAAAAAGAAATTCATATGTTACGTTCTTTTAACCATGCCCATTGAATGGTGTTTTTGTAATGCTGAGTTGCCAACTTTCCCGATTTAGGCAGGCAACTCCAGATTTCCGACCGTTCCCCCGCCAACCCGATTTACAATATATTTCTCCTGACTTTCTCTTATTCTTAAAACTTCTCATGATTTTTATATAGCTTGGCTTAATACTTTGTTATTTGTATCCTCAAAAAAGCCATATGGGGTGTTTGAAAGCACCTGTTTTTTCTGTAGACTGCATAGAAAGCCAAGTAGTTTCATCAGTAAAAAATTATGGCGTGCTTCTGCTTTGTGAGTAAGAGCACATGTCCGAAAACATCATGTTCCATTTCTCCAGTGAGCATCGAGTGTCATTGCATATCATCTGGCACATATTAGCCAATGAGCACAAAATAAGATCAAGGTTGTTATTTCATTCATCTTGTCGCTAACCTGTGTGAACATACATGCTTTCGAGAAGTAGTTTAAGAAATTACAATATTTCATATTAGTTATGTCTGAGAAAAAGGTAAAATACTTAGGTACTTTTTAAAAATTGTACACAGATGACTTTCCTTCTAATATTTCCTCAAAGAAATGTAATGCATTTACGATGTGTATCGTTAGTCAGTGCGATTTCGCACGGTGGAAGGGCCGATGTTCTGAAATATGTTCGTACACAAAAACAAGGAAAACACGAGTTCTATTGAAAAAGCAAAAAGTTAATTTTTTTCTTTGGAAACAAAAGACCCAAAAATTATTAATGTGGAATGTACTGTTTGCATTTAAGAATTGGTAACTGAACTTTCAGATATTAATTAGTAATGAGTAGAAGTTAATTCATTATTAAAAAATATATTTTTATCATTTAAAAATCGGTTTGTTGTTGAAAATAAATCTCGTGATTTTTGAGCTTCATAGGTTGGCAAGTATGGTAATGAAATTATATGATGTTTCCTTGTTGCTGTTCCTGATTGCTCATTTCGTTTGGTATTGAGCCAAAGATACAGGGAAAGAATAAGCCAAAATGTGTGGTATGGCCTTTATTGGGAAAGTACCATTTCTAATTTGTGAATGTGTAATATTCTTTAATTTATAATTTTATTATATATAGTATGCCCAAAGCTTTTTTGCTCAAGTAATAACTGTTCAGACGATTAAAAATGTGTCAGTAATATTCACTTACAATTTTATTATTTTATAATCTAATAATGATACCGAAACAGCCATCAAACTAGAAGTGTTTTTCGTGTTTAATTTTTGCAGATAACGTTATTGGTATATAAACAATTAAATGGATTTTAATGTATTTATATACCAATATTCCAAGCTGGAACCATTTTCTAAAGCAAAGTTTCTCAAACTATGGTACATGCACCAGTAATAGTAGTATTATATTATTTTGGTGGTACAATTTTTGCACAAAAGATTTAAATAAATATAAAATAGTGCCCATATTGGTGCATATTGCTTATTACAGTACTTTTCAGTTAAAGGGGACCAGTTAACGTCAAATTTGGCATGAAATCAAACTGAAGGGCAAAAAATAATGATATATAAAGCTTCATGAAAAGAATCAGTATTTTGTTAAATCCAGACTAAATATAAAAAAAGACAAATGAAAATTAGATTCTCTTAGATTCATTTAACATGTTTGTTGCCAAAGGTGATTAAATGCATCTGTTCAGGCACATGAAAATCCTATCTGAAATTTTATGTTTTTAAATTATTTTCTGTTTTATTATTAAGTGTAGATATAATAGATTACTTTTAGTAGTAACTAAATTCACGCAAGTATTCTCATAGTTGGCCTATGAAGTAATAATATTGCTCCCTTTGCCAGCTGCAAGATAACTTTAAACTAGATAAACAGTACTCACCCTTTCTGTGCATTCATACAAAACTCCTAACGTGCATATACATTATTTTCTATTGGTCTTAGATTTGTTGCTGAACAAGAATTTGAGCAGCCCACTGATAGTATTTCCCAAACGAAATAAAACAATTGAATAAATCAAAAAAAATTTTCTCTTATTCAAAAATATTTTTTTTTATGAACTAAATTTTGCTTTTCAATATACTAAGTGTGTTATGTAGTCCCTTCTTGCACCATGAACAGCTAAACATTGCAGCATTTATTATGGCAGTGCTAATATTAGGTCATTTAGGTAAGGCGATCAGTAACAAGTTATTTCGTAGCTGGCAAGTAAACCCAGTTTGCTAAATAGTACAGTGGATATCTAGGGTGGGGCAAGAGGGGTAGGTCATCTGTCGGTGGGCACAGCGGGTGCCAGATTGATATTACAAAATTTTAGAATGAAATGTTTTTCATTCTTGGCATACAGAAGGGGGAACAAAATCTTCAGTTGTCCCCAGGAACTGAAAACCCTAGCTACAGGTCTGAAGTATCATGAGTATCCTTGTAAGTGACAGCAAAAATGTTAAGATCACAAAGCTGCTGATTTCGTTAATATTGGTCAAAAATATTTGCAGCTTTTTATGCAATAGTTGACACATAAATGCAAAACAAGATATAGTTAGAAATAAACATTTCATGTAAATGGTAGCAGCCTGTTTATTTCGCATATAGCATCCTGTTACCAGTACCAATAACATTTGTAGTTTACTTCCAGATGTTCATATCAGGCAGTTGCCAATTCATCAGCTTGCATGACTGAAAATCTAAGAGAGAAAATTCCTAGTTAATAATCATTCATCCCACTTACTTGCAACATCACTGCACAGTTATTTATGACACAATATAAACAGGTTGATATTTTCTTGTTAAACCCTTGGACATTTATCAGAATTTGAAAATTAGTCGAACTTGTAATAATAGTAACAATAAACTTCTAATAACAGTATTGTGTGATACAGTATAATATATGTGACATTTAATATATGCAGTGTTAAATGTTGAGCAAAACAAAGTTCTGTTCTTCTCATGTACATAACGACCTCTTTTCACTAATAAGACATTTTAGAATTGTACAAATTTTTGGCATCATACTTTGCCTTGGCATTATACAACTTAGACATTATAAAAAAAAATGTTATATGATTGTGGTTTTTCATTTTTTTGAAGATTATCAACTGTGTATTCTAGTTTTTACAAATAAGTTTTAAATGTCACCAAAGCACTTGCAGTGGTTGCTTCGATACGGAAGAATCAGGAAACTGCCACCTTTATTAATAAAGTATTTTTTTAATTAAACTGCTGTTTCAATTTTGCATATTTATTTAATTTTTAATTTTCAGAAAGCATGATCTGAAACTGAAATTTTAATCCCTTGGTGCCTTAATAATTGCTTCCTTAATTTAATCCTTAATAATTGCTTATGATGTCTAATGCCAAGGCAAAGTGTGATGCCAAATTTCCACAATTCTCCACTGTCTTTTTAGTGAAAAGAGGTCGTTATGTACGTGGGAAGAACAGAACTTTGTCTTGTAATCATATGAAAGTCAAACATTCAGTGTTTTATTTTTTAGAATGAGTATAAACTGTTACTAAATATAACTCTAGAGCAGTGATTCTCAACCTTTTTCTGTAACGACACACTTTTCACAATTAAAAGTTATTTACTTAATTATAATACACTGCATAAAATAGTTTATGATAATAATTTTGAATGCAAAATAAAATAATATGTACTGCAAAACGTTTATTAAGGGGTTAATTACAAGTTAAGAATAAGAATACTTTTAATGAGAAATTTGAGCTTGATGTTTTTTGATAATTTCATTTATATTTGGTCCTAAAAAGGACAAGCCTACTGTCGTATCATCTTCTACATTTAACAGTCTCGATTTTTTATTCGCTTTTATTTTGGTTAATACTGAAAATCCAAATTCACACAAATAAGATGTAGAAAATTGTAATAATATTTTTTAAAACTTTTTTGGCTATCATGGGATAATCACATCTAATGTTAATCCAAAATGAATTAATTTATTCTTCTGAATATTTTAAAATTAAATCTCCATTATTAGAAAGCAAAATTAGTTCTTCCTCTTCATTCAAAGTTAATTCAAATACAGAAATATTCGTTATCGCAAATAGATTACGAACCCCATCAAATTTTTTGTATCTAAATTTGGGAAATAATGAATAATTCTCTCCTCTAATGTTGTCAAATGGTCAATAACAATTTTATGAATACTTTTATTAAAATATTTTTGGACTGACTCAAACTTTTCCAGATTGCCTTCCTGAGCTTTATTTTACCATAAAGTTATTTGTTTTTGGAATCCCATCAGTTTATCTGTTGAGTTTAATATATTTCTTTTCAGCCCTTGCATGTTTGAACTTATGTAATTAAAAGTAACAAAAATGTGTGACAGGTAAGCTAATCTCCCATCTGCACCAATCAGAACTTCTCAATTTAAATTATGTACTGTACATGCACAAAAATGCTCCGAATTGCGCTCTCCTCAAGATCCTAAAATTGGCTTGTATACCACAATTAATGTGCATATTAATGTCTTAAAAACTGAATTTTTCCAATTCTCATGTGTACCATATACTATGATTAAACCTGTTATAATTACTATATACATTTCTAAAACTTGGCGGCTCACAAAAGTGCCGTGGCACAGTGGTTGAGAATCACCACTAGAGAGATTGCAGAATGGTATAAAATGTTAGATTATGTAATTTTTACAAAATTAATTTTTTTTTAATTTAAAATTTTCAAAACTTAAATATTTGCATCATTTAAAGCATTTATGTAACTGGATGTCTATGACCAACTGCTGTCAGAATGAAACATAAATATTTTATGGTGTATTTGTATATGTATAAGCAGACATGCATTTTAAGCCTTCCTTTTATTTATATATATTTAAATATGAACCTCTTTCTTAGTCCTGCAGTTAGAAGAAAATACCATTCAAAATTTTACCGAAGTTTGTTATTACTTCCTTCTGTTTTCTTTTCAATCTAGCAAGCATATTTGAAGCTTGTAAATAAAATCATCCCTACTTTTTTTTACTCAAAAGCTCCTTTAACTGTTGAAGAAAATTATGCTGTTTTGCATATAACTTATTTGAAGGTAAGAAGGAACACGTGAGAATTCTTTCACAATGAATTGCAACTAATTATCCTCTTCAAATTAAAATCTTTTAGAGAAACTGCTGGCAGTGACAGTCGTAAATTCCTGAACCTGTTTATTTAAATTTTGTTGAAACGCCGGTGTACAATCTTTTAATTGAATTTTCTATTTAAAATCCTCTTCCCCCCAATTCATAGACTTTGTATTTCATAATTTAAGATTTCCTGTATCTAATGTACATACAGTTTGTATCATTATAGAATTACAAGCAGTTTGCTATGTAAAATTATGTTAGAATTATTTATTAAATGTTATTAATATTAATAAAATTCATTGTTATTAGAACACATCTGTTTAAATTTCTATTTATGAGAACTTTTTTAAAGTCTAACACAAAACAATTCTGTTTATGAATTTCATCAAAAGAGTTGGTTAGCTATTTTTAAATTACTGAAATTAGTGATTGTTTTCGCATTTTCTTTTTATGCTATTTAAATTGTGGTCATTGGTGAAATCGGAGAATATCTAACAAAGAAAGGGAATCTAACCTTGAATTCCATATTGGACTAAAACAATATAGTTGATTCTGTTAAAATCAATTGCTAGCTATATATAGATAAAAGAAAAAGATCTGTAAATTATGAAGGTTTTGTTTCCAGAGAGGACCTTTCTGACAAAATATGAAAGTATTTTGAAATTTTAGAAAGTTGTCAAAAGAATGTTGCATTACCAAATAAAGTTATGTGTGTGACAGTGTATACTTAAGTGTTGTGTGCACGTCATTGTCTACTTAAGTTTACAAACACTGACAGATATGTTTGCAACCTTAAGTATACATTGATTTTGTACCTATATGCATAGGTAATATTTTCAATCCCAAAATTTAACAGCAAGTTTTCAGTAAATAAGCATCAGTTTAGGATCCTTGCAACACATTTTTATTATTTTTATAATGGTGTATGTGTACGGTGATTTTTTTTGCCAATGATAACTCTTTTATCAAATTTCGAAAAATTTCTGTTTCCAGTTATTGAAGCTTTCTCCATTTATATAAAGATTGATATTATAGAAATAGCATGGCCATGGTCCACTAGGGCTGTTGTGCCACTGAGTTTAGAAAAACCAGTTTTGCACATGGCCAGTTATACTTAATAAATTATAGTACAACATTTCATATTATGGGTTTTTCAATTTATTGGAACAATAAATTAGATTTTGCATGCAAACGATGAACTAGAAATTGTAGTTTATATAAAACTTATTACACTTTAAACATGGAGTTGGCAAGAGCTTATGCCTCCCACATTAGACTTTTTTCCCCAAGTTGTATGTCTCTAAATCAATAGAATAATTTGGAATTTCACATATTGATTGCATATTTATGAAGAACTCATGTAAATAATATCTTTCTACTGTACCTCATCTGTACTGTACATTTAATCCGTAACGATATGATGATTATCAGATGAGGTTTACTTTGTTTGCATACTACAAATCTGCAGTAACAAGCATCTAAAAAAGATAATTTTCAAGACTTCATTGAAGTCTGGTCACATTTTTCAAACTTTAATTTTTCTCCTTACATTACAGCTTTATGGAGTTAGTATCTATTGGCAGAAAGAACTTGCATCTTATAAATTGTTGCAAAAGGTTAAACAAATGTGATACTAAATATAATTAATGAATAAATTCAAACAAATTAAATTCATATATATATAAAGGTATGTAGTGTAAAATTCTACAGTCAAACCGCACTATAACTAACTTCTAAGGACTGAAAATTTGACTTGCTCTTTCGATCCAATGAGAAAAATGGATTATCTCACATAATCCATTTTTATTAATTAGATTGTATTATCAATTGAATAATGCATAAAACAAAATCTTAATTAATATTGTCACATGTATCAAAAGAAGTGAATAATAAGTCTACTAAAACTTGCATTAAGGTTTAATTACAATTATTAATATGTACAGTCATTAAATTTGTTCTTTTTCAGTTCCTGCAAATAGCAAATTCATTGGCTTTTGAAGCATTTGTCCAGAAATGGGCAGATTATCCTACTTTGAATGGCAAATCATTTCAGCTATGCTTCTTCAGTACCTCTGTGCTCCACCTTTTACTATGTTTTCCTTCTATTGAAATTTTTTCCAGTAGCACAAATTATAAAATTTTGACATAGTACTAACTGTAGATTTCGATAAACTATATTTCTGTTTAAATATCGATGAGGCTGCAACCATTTTGTGCTTCTCAAATAATGTACCATAACTTCAGTGCAGATGTTTTATGTTTGCATGCAGATGGTTTTTTGACACAGAAACAGACTTCTGAGTATTTGGTCAAAAAATATGTGAGACTTTGTTCTTCTGAAAAAACGTTTTGCTTTTCTGGGGAGAGGAGAATTCAACTCTTTCATGTCTTACCCAAAGTTCAGTAAAAACACAATCATTTCCCCACAACACTTATGGTTACAAAGATTCAATAATCGTAATAAAAAAATATCTTGTGTCTTGCAAAAGACCAGAATGTAAAATCTGTAAGAGGATAGAACTTGGACAGCATTCACACTGTAAGAAAATAACCCTATAGGAATCAAAACTTTTAATGTCGTGAAAGGTGAAGAGGTTTTTGCCGTAGATAAGTGAGTTAAAATTATATGCTGCCATTTACATTTCCTAGCTCAGTGGTCTCATACTCAAATTGCATGTGCTTCAAAAGGAGCTGACGGGCCAGAATTTTTTTTAACAAGATGTATAGATTTTAATTAAATTTTAACTTAATTTCATATATCATTCATTAAAACATGCATGAATTATAGTAATAATGACACAAAGAAAAAAAATAAAATTTATAGTTTTATATACATAGAGAGAGATAAGCAAAAGGAGTAAAATTCTGAAAGCAATCGCCTAAAAGTAAATTTGATACCTTAGTTCCAGAGTTTAAAAAAAAAAAAAAAAAAAACTTGAACAAAAAAAAATTACTAAAAAGTAATAGCAGTTGTAAAAAACTAAAAACAAATTTAAATATTAAAAACGCAAGAATAAATAACAATGAATGGCAATTCAGCCCAACTCGAGGTTAATCACTGTATAGATATATGGACTGACATTTATTTCAAATAATTATAATACATTGAATTAACCTCTAAGTAACTTACTTTTAATATAAACTAAAAATAAACAAATTATAAAATCTTTCCAAATTTTCCAGGAAGGTCCAAACTTGAGAATGAATAATGACAGTCTATTCTCATTTCATATCTCTAATGCTGTTTATATTTTAAATTGTCATTTCCTAAGATGCAATAATTAATGTCCCTTCCTCCTTTTCTTTAAGACATCTTTTGTACACCTGCCACAGCAATGTTTTAGGTGTTATGTATGTACTTTTAGCTGTGTGTAAATGCTAGCTTTAAACTCGGTTTGAATGTAATGATTGCTAGTGTAATAAATTTATGTATATCTAAATCTACAACCAAGTATTAAAAACAAATGCATAATGGAAATGTAATCGTGGACCACCCTGCTCTAGTTTACATATATTTATAAATTTTTGTTAACTGTATAAAAGTAATTTAAAAAATAGAGTGTTAAACAAACTCATATGTAAATGGGAAGTTTTAAGGTTCTTGAATATGTTGTTAGTGGTGCAAGTTTCGCAAGAGTTTAACAGTGTATTTTGGAAATTATAATTCCCTACTGTTTAGAACTTGTAATAAAGTTGTTTAGAGAAAATTTCTTTTAAACAAAAACTATATGTGAACATAGTGTAAACATAGTGAAGATGCAGTGCTTATTGTTGGTTATTCATAAGTCGCATGTAGTATTTAGTCATCGCATATTGGCTACCAAAAACCTCGTTGCCTTGTATGCGATGACTAAATACTGTAAGGATATTTGAACGGTTACTTCTTCAAACTCCCATTTCTATGGTAATAAAACTTATGATCTGTTGTTAAAAGCTCATTTTCTTGCCAGATGAAATTGGTTCATTCTATTTCTGACCGATTTCTACTACTTCAACATAAAATGGAGTGAACTGAATGATGTAAAAATGTTAAAACATAAATTGCCAATTTGAATGCAATTTTAAAATGAAAGGACCAAAATACATATACAGATGTGGCTATGTATAATATATAAAAATACTACTGAGGTATATCACTGCTTTCGTTCGTGATTGAGATGCATCTATGAAAACTTGTGCTGTTTTCCTTTCTGTGAATGCCAAGTTTTCAAGATTTAAGTAATTTTTACTGTGAACTAATTGTTGGAGTTTGGGAGAGGAATCATAGTGTTCCTTTTTTGGGTGTTTAATTTGGATTTTCTAGGATCCCTGGAAAATTTGATCTTAAAAACTGTATTAGTAAAAAGCGTGAATGTGACTAATATCAACTGGCAAGAAACTTTTCATGCAATAAGAATGCAGCAGCATCAAGGCGGTAACGACGAGGTTACTAAAAGACTTCCAGGACACATATAAAGCATGGAAATCCCGTTGGAACAAGTGTGTTAAAGCAATTTTTCCAACGCGATTTCTATGCTTTATGTGCGCCCTGGAAGTCTGTCACAGGGATGTCCTTTATTAACCTCGTCATAGCACCCTTGATGTTCTCCAGGATCCCCAACTGAATCACCATCTTGGCAAGTAAGGGACGGTGCTGCCAGGTTTGGCGCGTTTATCGCAGACACTGGCTGAATGTCTAGATTGATTTTATAGACTCGCGGCATTCCT
>KK121419.1:439497-450251 GCA_000611955.2 Stegodyphus mimosarum
TAATTTATTAGTATACAGACATTTTCACTTAAAGAAAAATTTCATGTATATTTTGTAAAATATATTCAAAATAACTTATCCTTTGGATGTTTCAGTTTAGTTAGCAGAGTAAAATAAATAAGATATGAATAAAAAATTTCAATAGTGTCAAATGGAGAAATAGTTAAAGTGTAGAGTGTGGAAATAAGTTTATCTTAATGAAACTTTAACAAAAATTTCAATAAAAATACTAAATTCATACTAAAAAAATAACTTTAGAATATGTTGCAAATTAAGTCTGAGATATATGGAAATAATTGTACAAGACTCTGAAGAAACAGCTTCTTTTAAATGTATGAAATATTTCATAACAAATATGGAAGAAGAAAGTACAGCATTCTGAGTTTTGGATGCTTTTCTGCAAATGTAATATAAATACGAATTAAAAACCTGTAATAAAAAGTCCTTCCCCTCTAATCAGATCACCCTTATATATTATATTTGTAATGCTTACTAAAAACCCAATGTTTATCTAAATTAAAAAAATGATTATTACATTAAAAATAATAAATTTGAACATATAAGAATGAATTTTGTAATTTGAGTTATGTTACAAAAAATATTTATATATTTTATACGAATAATTTAGATAAAAACCTCTCCTTATTTCTTTTACAATTTAAGAATCTGTGTTCAAGACTTAGCCAGATGTATTTCATTTCAAAGCATAATTTAAGCTTACAGCAACACATGCAATGTCGGCGTTTTTTCAGATTGAAGGATTCGGAAACTCATCACCGCATAAATTTAACACCAGATTATGCCATTAATTTAAACTTACCATCTTCACATTATGCCTATAAATTAGAATCTACTGAGAAATGTTATGCTACGAAAAGTTATGTCACTACTCACTAGTTCTACACAGGATGTGGCTTCTGCCCAGGCCCTGTATTACTGTGTTTTCATAACACCTGAGTCTTCAAAGCATAAAAGAAGGTTTATTTTTTGATTTTACACAGCAACAGCAGTTTCATGCAGTCAAGTTTTTATAATTGCTAGTTATTATACATAACACTTAATTTGAAAAACATTCAAAGCATAACTAAAAAACCTCTTTTTAAAGTGCCACAGTTGATTGCGAAGAATGCTGTTAAATTTACAAAAATATGATTTAGATGTATGATACAAAAAGGGAAAGATTTATTAACAGCAGACACTTTAAGTACAGCATATTTGAATACAACAGATGAAGGTATAGAAATTAGTACACTGATTCCAGCATCTGATGACAAAATTTATGAACTGAAGAAAGAAAATGAAATGTGGTGCTACACTACAGTCTTTAAAGAAATATATTCTGAGAAGTTGACTAGAAAGGAAACATCAGCTGGAACCTCAATATAAAAAGGAGAACTTATTTTATTGCAAATTGCAAACAATATAGTTATAAAATTCGAATATTGTCTATCTCTTCAATTCTCTTATTGAACACTGTTAACACTTTGTCGAATAATTGAATTGGCATGTTGATGTAAAAAAAATGCATAATAAAAATATCTATAGTTATAGTTTTACCGTCAAATTAATAATAGTTCAAGGTAAAAAAGATTCTAATATAATAAAAGAATATTGTGTATTGTTTGTTATCGTTTTAAAATAACAAGTGTGAGCTATATGTGCATTTCGTTTAAAAAATAAAAACATATCACTATTTTAGAAAAATAAAGTATTCAGAAAGAACAAAGAACGTTTTGTATACGGATATATTTGATCGATTTACTATAAATATTATTTATAACATATTTTATCAGACAAGAAAAGGATAAAGAAAGGAATAATTAATTATACTACAATATTAAATTAATTTATAATATATTTCATAGAAATCAATCAAAATAAAAACTGAAATTTTCCGGAAAATCTTGTTTGTCGTGGGGACCATTTGGCACACTTCTGCGAGCAGTGCACATGTCATAATAGATCCCCTAGCCCTCCTTGCTACGCCATTGCCCTTGTGGAGAACTTTCTAAGGGTAGCATGCTCGTATTCATGTTATATATGTGGAAAACTAACCTGTTAGCATGGGATCGAACATCCATTATTCAGCAATTATATCCACCCAGCCACTGCTGGGTTTCCTGCTTACAAGAAACTGTATATTGACATGTTGGAATGATTTGAGATACATTTGACTGAGCGAAATTCAAAACAAAATAAAAGCCAGAACAGAAACTGAAACGTTTCATAAAAGTGTACAGGATGATTTTAGATGTAAAACCTATTTTTGATTTCTTTGGCAGGATCATTATGAACTTTTTTCAATAAAAGACTTTAAGTATTAAAATGGCCTCTAATTTAAAAGTATTAAAATAGCCTCTAATTAAGATGTAACTGCAATTATAAATATTTTGTAATTGTGATTAGATTATATAATTGCAATTAGATTATGCACTTACAGCATAATTGCATAAAGTAATGAAATTAAAGTTCACAGATACAATGTAATAACATAAAGTGTAATTATAATCACTTATTAATATCATATTATTATTACAATTGCAATGTAATTTAAATTGGGTACTACAATTGCATACCCTCCACTCAAAAGGAGGTACTGATAAGCCTGGAAGTCGTTATCAACAAAAAGCCTGTTCGTGACAGTTTCCACCAGGCGGAAAGTACATTCTTCAGGCCAGGCAAATCATGACAATAAAAATCATTTAGTCTCATGATTCATTATATTTTCTATATATTTATCCATGTAAGTCACACAGCCTAAATTTGAATTCTGCACAAAATTATTTACTTATATTTTAACATACTTTATGAGTTAATAGAAGCGATATGGCAAATATGTCTTAAAAATAACTGTCAAATATTTGTACCCATTAATTGATTCAGATAAACACTTTTATTATATAAGTATATCAGAATAACAGTTCTGTGTTCCTGAAATACAGAAATTATGGAAAAAGTTAAAGTAATATTCTTAGAAACATATGATATTACTCACCAGATGCAAAATTATAGTTAATTACACAGTAGTAAAATGTGTAACTTAACAACATGTTATATAAAAAATTAATGATAATATGTTTATCGGAAGTGAATTAATTCTGCAAATAAACTTTCTGCACTTGAAAATTACTTGAAACTTTTCTACACCTGAGAAATAACATAAAAAGATTATCCTTGAAATTTAAATAAAATGAAGTAACACATACCATTTTTTATTCATGAATTACTAAAATGAATAAAAACTATTATGCTTCAAAAACAGATACACATAATTTCTTTTGTTCGTTACCCTTTACACTGAGAAATAACATGTAGTATAAGAGTGAAAATTACTATCCTGAAATTCTCTTGAAATGAAGGAACACAATTTTTTAAACTGTAACTTCCCCACTGAGTAGTCAAATTTCAAACACATATTTATGAGGGTTCACTGAAACAGCACAATCATCCAGTATTTCAAATAAAGCAATATGGAATAACATAATGGGAAAATTTATGCACACTGGACATATTTCATCTTTTTTCTATTACAAGTCATCTGATATGATCACACATGTGCCTAAAAATGTACCCAAAGGAAAACATCTGAACATTAACAAAAGAAAAAAAAAAGTTTAGAGATTAAAATTCATTCATTTCATACCAGTATGAAACATCATGCATAAAACAAATCTACTTTCCCATACTATTAAGTAAAACTTAACTGAAATTTTATACTGGAAAATATGCTATAGTTCTATATATTACAAACAAGAAAATAATACCATAATAATATACTCATAACCTAGGAGAAAGTAACATGTCTAACATCAAACACAGAAATTTATATACTCATAACCTACGAAAAAGTAATACATAAAACACAATAAAACACATATACCATCTAAAATTATTTTATTTCACCTTTTTGTTTCTTATTGGCCGATACTGTTGAATATAAAATGTTATGGGCTCTTTTGTTGATAAGATGCTGTGTAAGGCCTTTGCATCTGGTAATCAAAAAATTATCAATAATCACTTTCTTAAGATTACAGCATTCTGGCATGGCCACATGCCTACATTTCTCAATTATTCTTTCAATTAATTCTTTTGTGATGGCTGATTGTAAACGAAGGAGTGTATCTTTATATTTTTGGAATTCTCGCTCAGCTTCCCTACATATTCAATACATTCCTGAGGAGATGACCTTCAGTCCACCTTTATTACTATGTTTTGTGAGAATGGTATGATGCTCGGGTATGTCAGGTTCCAACATGTTCTCTGAAATGGTCATACCTGTTTTATAATTTTCACATATGCTTTTTTTTTTCAACATCTTATTATATATGACTTCTGCAATGCAATGTATATCATTTTCTTCCACAGCTGGGGGCAAGCGGCGTTTCGCTGTCACCGCAGAAGAGGTAGACGGTACTACAGAAGTGGAGGTAGGATGTGAGACCTCTGTTCTGATAGCAACCTCTAATTCAGAAGAATTAAAGAGGCTGTGATCACTTTCAGAAGAATAATTTGGATTATTGATATTTGAAATGAACTGTGATAGGCACACTAACTTCAGTGCTCTCTTGGCTTGCAAAGCAATAGGCTTTGCACCCGACTTTTGTCTAATCTGTGAAAAGGCATTTTCCAGCGTATCTTGTGTCAATCTGCCTGGTAAGAAAAATGTAAACCCCTCTAAAAATAATTCTTTTGAGAGTTTCACAACACTCAATGTGCTCATAATAATGCCAGTTTGAAATGGCTTCCATGCTTTCCCAAACTGTACAGTTTCAGTCACATCAATGAATTTTAATAAAATACTAAATTTCTAAATCTTGATTTTTGATAGTGATGCCTTTTTTTTAATGCCTTGCCGTTATAATTGTAAACCATTCTGCTACAAGTCTTATCCACCATGCAGAAGTTAATGCTTCTTTTGCAACTTGTTGTAAAATAACTGCTTTTTCAAGAGCAGCCGCTGGCTGTTTTTACAAAAAACAATTGCACAGCAGATGCCACATTCATCAAAGAAAAGTGTGTTAGAAAGAGATGATTTCGGTTCAGGTGGTGTAGAGATCTCAGGGCAGCATATGATTCTATCTCACTTGACCAGAGTCGTTTTACGTATACTGACGATATTATCCTGGACTGCAAACCATGTTGCTGGCGAAATTCCTCTGGTAATATTAGAATATTTGACAGAAATGCACCTCTCATATTTTTAATCAGATGTGGTACATCTGCAATACTGTGAATGAAAACATCAGGACCTCCAGTGTTGTAACTTGTCTTCCTATCTGTCCTGAAGACAGAGACATCCAATGAAGACCACATTGCTCTGTTACTGCTCCCCATATCTGAAACAGATGCTCTTATAGTTAAACCTATTTCTGTAGCTGCTACTACAGTTCGATGAATTAGATCTTTTATATCAGATCCTGATGTTGAAGGCCCTGTCAACTCATTGGCAACAATTTGCTTCCACGATGTTTTAAGGCCTCTAAGCATTACAACAGTGTAAGTACTGCAGGTTTACCTAATGTAACATTTCCAATAAATGACTTTGATGGTGTATCAAAATCTTGATATGGGGCTATCTCCATTTCGTCAACCAAAAGGCAGCAGTTCCTATCCAGAGCATCCAATGAATGAACTTTTGCCTTGAGGAAAAAAAAAAAATTTTTTTTCTAAAATGCCAAAATTTATTCTTGTATCTCTAATCCTCCTATTCAAGGTACTGTATGATGATGCTGGATATCCAGTACTTCTGAGGTAATTATATCCATGTTTGCCCAAAGCAAACCACATTTTAAGTACTTTTATGATTGACTTATCTGACCAATTTCTTTTTGACTGCACAGCAAGGGCTCCCTCCTACTTGTTCATCAGATAAAAATGATGTCAATTTTGCATCTTTCTCTTGAAGCTGCTGCTCAAGGAATTCTATATTTCTTAACAACTCTTCATTTGAAGCAGATAGAGTTTCCTAAATTAAAAAAGAAATAGTAAACTTGCTATGCTGTGACTATTTTTTAAACATTGGTTGACAGTGGTATATTGGTAATACCAATGATTTTTCAAACCCTTTTTTTTTTCAGAATATTAAATAATTTACCATTTGGTTTCCTCCTAATAAGGTATTTGGTTCAGGACACCTTATTTTCCTTATCCTCTTGTCAGTTACAGATGGTGGTGGATTTGGAATGCTAAAGAGTTTTGGTACTGCAATTTTTCTTAGTTTTTTTCCTATCTTTACATTTCGACTCAAATTGAGATTCCTCAAAATGATTCTGTAAATATGTAAAGTAATAAAAAAGTATACACAGTAAATAAAAGTACAAAAAGGTTGGCCGGGCACGGCTAACAATCGACAGCAATATATTTCTTTGATCTTTTCATGATGGGTAAGTCAATTTTTCTATCAATTAATTACATGTAATTTGATAAATTAAAATGGACGTTTCAAAAATATCTAGTATTAGCCAGGGAACTCTTCTTTTATTGGACCAGATTCAGTACAGTATGTATGTATGCACATGTGTATGAAAGTATGTGTGTAAATGTGTCTGTGCATGCATACACATACATACCTACATGTATACATGCATACGCAAATACATACATAGATTTCTGAATTGAGTCCTGATAACTGAATTGAAGCCAGTTGTTTTTGAGTAAGAAAGTTGGAGTTTTGATTTTATTACCATTAAATTGAACACTGCATGTAAATTGCTACAGGAAACTTCATTAGTCCTCACTACCTAACATCTGCCTAGGGATCCAGGATTTAGGCACCTCTCTCCCATTCTGTAAATCCTTATAACCTGCTTTTTGCTCCTGAAAATAAGGGGGAAAAAAATTTTTTTTTGAGGATATGGAAAGACCTCTGGAATAAGGAGACTCTTCACTAGGATTGCTTGGTTGACACCAGCATAATTTAAATGGTGAAATTAATGCTGGAAACTTTGAATACAGGGAATTGTGGTTGTCCATCTATTTTGATAATGCAGATTTCTTTAAAAAAAAAGTTGTTCCAAATCTTCTTTGAGATACCTGTTCCAAATTTTGACAGTTTTAATGCCATGTTCAATTATTAACAAAATTGTAATTATTAACTTCTTGTTCCAATAATAAATAAGCTGATAGTTATAAATATGATCTAGCCTCCTTTGAATCAGTTTCTAGCTTTTTTGCTTATTATCATGCAATTTTTCTTTTTGTATTTGCTTAGCACATTTCCCTTACTAATTCTGGGCAGGGGTAATAGATACTTGCCATTTTTTATCGTACAAATACCAGAAACATTAAACAAATATCAAATGCAGGCCATAACAAAGTCAATAGAACAAGTGTCAGTAGGTAGATCGTTGCTTGCAACAAGGATATAGATGTTTATTGGGAAATTGTCATCATATTGTGGCACCTATCAAAATTTTTATTAGCAGTTAATATGCAAGAATTTTAATTTATCCTCTGTCTTATATCTAAGAATTGTGAACTGAATCCTGAATATATCAGATTATTGATACGTGAAGATCATTTGAAAATCTTGATTCGATATTTATTAACATATTGATTATAGTAAATTAATAACTTAATTTCTAAATTTAGTCTTTTATATATATTTTAGTGATTTATCCAAAAGTAAGGGTATTCCTATTTACTTTTGTGTTGTCGAGATGTTAACAAAAAACTATAAAATACCAAAACAATAAAAAAATTTGAAATTACAGAAATATTTGTTCTCTCCCTTGTTCAGCAGTTAAATGTATTCGATTCGAGACTGAAAGGTTCCGAGATCAAATTCTGCTAATCGCTACTAATTTTTCTGAAAACTTTCAATATGTTTAAAAGTTTTATTTTCTTCTTGAACTTTATGAAGTGATGCTGACTTCCTTTTAAACAATTTTCTGTAACGCTTATTATGTATCCTTTCCTAATTCTGCTCACAATTTTTATTTTTAAGATGTAAAGGTACAGCGTACTAAACCTTAAGCACTCCGAAATAATTAATTCTGGGATGCTTGTGTTATAATATAATGAAGTGTTATAAGTTAATTAATGATGAAAATTACCACGTAGGATGCTTGCTTTCACATCTTGGATCGATGGCAGTTAGTATAATTACCGTCTTTCATAGAGAATTCGTGTGGTGTATTCTTTGTATGTGTTGTTTATCTAGAGAGAAGTGAAGTACCTCTACGGCGATCACCTTTACAATAAACTGTAAACTTATTTTTTCATTAGAAAACTGTTGATTGTAATAATTAATGCGGCACTAGTATAATTATAAAATGGGTACATTTCTGTTAATGGGATGTCATTTAATACAAAACATACATGTTGGCAGGAAATCTAATTGGATGATGGCATCTGTAATGATACATAAAGCTTCATGAAAAAATGAATTTGTAATAACAGTTGTAAACTTGTAAATGCTGAAGCTGTGCAAGATGCCAAAATTTGTGCAGTTCTCTGATGGTTTTTTGAAGTGAAATTGCTATGCACATGGGAAGAACCACACTTTTCTCCATATACAGGTTAAGCATAAATATTTTAGTGATTTATCCAAAAGTAAGGGTATTCCTATTTACTTTTGTGTTGTCGAGATGTTAACAAAAAACTATAAAATACCAAAACAATAAAAAAATTTGAAATTACAGAAATATTTGTTCTCTCCCTTGTTCAGCAGTTAAATGTATTCGATTCGAGACTGAAAGGTTCCGAGATCAAATTCTGCTAATCGCTACTAATTTTTCTGAAAACTTTCAATATGTTTAAAAGTTTTATTTTCTTCTTGAACTTTATGAAGTGATGCTGACTTCCTTTTAAACAATTTTCTGTAACGCTTATTATGTATCCTTTCCTAATTCTGCTCACAATTTTTATTTTTAAGATGTAAAGGTACAGCGTACTAAACCTTAAGCACTCCGAAATAATTAATTCTGGGATGCTTGTGTTATAATATAATGAAGTGTTATAAGTTAATTAATGATGAAAATTACCACGTAGGATGCTTGCTTTCACATCTTGGATCGATGGCAGTTAGTATAATTACCGTCTTTCATAGAGAATTCGTGTGGTGTATTCTTTGTATGTGTTGTTTATCTAGAGAGAAGTGAAGTACCTCTACGGCGATCACCTTTACAATAAACTGTAAACTTATTTTTTCATTAGAAAACTGTTGATTGTAATAATTAATGCGGCACTAGTATAATTATAAAATGGGTACATTTCTGTTAATGGGATGTCATTTAATACAAAACATACATGTTGGCAGGAAATCTAATTGGATGATGGCATCTGTAATGATACATAAAGCTTCATGAAAAAATGAATTTGTAATAACAGTTGTAAACTTGTAAATGCTGAAGCTGTGCAAGATGCCAAAATTTGTGCAGTTCTCTGATGGTTTTTTGAAGTGAAATTGCTATGCACATGGGAAGAACCACACTTTTCTCCATATACAGGTTAAGCATAAATTTTATTATATTTTATTTTATTTTATTTTATTTATTTATTTTTTTTTTTTTTTTGCTAGAATTAAAAAAAAGTCATAACCGAGTATTCAAAAGATTTATATAATTTTGTTTCTACTTTCTTTTAAAGTAAAAATTAATACATTTTTCTTTTAAAATTTTTTTAAAAGTGAATTGGCTTATTATGATGGTCTTTAAGAAACTATTTTATGTGTGGTTCTTACAAAACCCAAGCCAGGTAATTTTTTTAATGTTCAATTTCATGATAATGAGTCTCGTTCTTGTATTATCTCTTATTCTAAAAAATGTACAGCTTTAATTGTACAGCAGGAAGGAAAAAACTGCAATCAAACTTAATATTTTTTGCTATAGTACCGTTACAACAGATAAGAAAATCTGAGGTGACTTGACCCAACTTTTTGAAGATACTGGGCAATTAAATAAATTTATAATTACAGCAGACCATGATTCCTGTTATAATTATAGTAATGTTTATTGCTCTAATTGAAATATTTAATTATCAAATCATTCAAAACATTTATTTCCTTATTTTGTTAATCAGCTAATATTTGAAGATTTCTGCTGAAGTTTCCTTTATGTGAGATATAAGTTATATTTTTGCAACACACACACACAAAAAGAAAAACATTTTGGACATTTTCATTTTTGTCTGTATTTGTTTCATTTATCCCTCGGATCTGTTTGCACTGTGCCAACGTGCATTTTAAAAAGCATCAAGGCCAGTTTAAATGACAATTTTTAAAATTATATTAGCATATACATATCCAATTAATGTCATTAAAAACACCAGAACGTAGTTCACAAGCTTTCTAAATACGTAGGCAATTTTTTATTCAGGGATGAAAACACAAAATAATTATTCAGTAAGTATTTATCATGTATAAAAATCTGTTTTTTAACACAGATCAGTAATAACTGTTTATCAATGTAATGAGGATTTAATTTGATGAGATTAAATTCTTTTGAAGCGTTGAATTCATGAAATGATTTTATCATTAGAGGCAGATTTATTTGATCGTTATGCATACATAAAAAACACTAAAATTATTATATATATGATGATGAATATAGATGTTTATTGGGAAATTGTCATCATATTGTGGCACCTATCAAAATTTTTATTAGCAGTTAGTACAATCTTAATTATTGAAAACAAATTATGTATATTTTGTCCCACACTATTCAATTTATTCTATTCACCGCAGACGTCCATTTCAAAATTCTGGAAGTTATTTTACCAAGAAACGGTAGTGGGCGCCATACATGAACAACAAC
>KK121419.1:451212-511743 GCA_000611955.2 Stegodyphus mimosarum
TTTTTTTTTTTTTTTTGCTAGAATTAAAAAAAAGTCATAACCGAGTATTCAAAAGATTTATATAATTTTGTTTCTACTTTCTTTTAAAGTAAAAATTAATACATTTTTCTTTTAAAATTTTTTTAAAAGTGAATTGGCTTATTATGATGGTCTTTAAGAAACTATTTTATGTGTGGTTCTTACAAAACCCAAGCCAGGTAATTTTTTTAATGTTCAATTTCATGATAATGAGTCTCGTTCTTGTATTATCTCTTATTCTAAAAAATGTACAGCTTTAATTGTACAGCAGGAAGGAAAAAACTGCAATCAAACTTAATATTTTTTGCTATAGTACCGTTACAACAGATAAGAAAATCTGAGGTGACTTGACCCAACTTTTTGAAGATACTGGGCAATTAAATAAATTTATAATTACAGCAGACCATGATTCCTGTTATAATTATAGTAATGTTTATTGCTCTAATTGAAATATTTAATTATCAAATCATTCAAAACATTTATTTCCTTATTTTGTTAATCAGCTAATATTTGAAGATTTCTGCTGAAGTTTCCTTTATGTGAGATATAAGTTATATTTTTGCAACACACACACACAAAAAGAAAAACATTTTGGACATTTTCATTTTTGTCTGTATTTGTTTCATTTATCCCTCGGATCTGTTTGCACTGTGCCAACGTGCATTTTAAAAAGCATCAAGGCCAGTTTAAATGACAATTTTTAAAATTATATTAGCATATACATATCCAATTAATGTCATTAAAAACACCAGAACGTAGTTCACAAGCTTTCTAAATACGTAGGCAATTTTTTATTCAGGGATGAAAACACAAAATAATTATTCAGTAAGTATTTATCATGTATAAAAATCTGTTTTTTAACACAGATCAGTAATAACTGTTTATCAATGTAATGAGGATTTAATTTGATGAGATTAAATTCTTTTGAAGCGTTGAATTCATGAAATGATTTTATCATTAGAGGCAGATTTATTTGATCGTTATGCATACATAAAAAACACTAAAATTATTTTAGGAAAAATACACATTCAGAGTTTCCACAAGTTTAATGTGCTTATCTGAATGTTCTACATTCATATCTAAATTTTCACTCCATTGCCAAATTGTATAATACTGTGATTATATATATATGATGCTTGTACAATCTTTGCAATTATTGAAAACAAATTATGTATATTTTGTCCCACACTATTCAATTTATTCTATTCACCGCAGACGTCCATTTCAAAATTCTGGAAGTTATTTTACCAAGAAACGGTAGTGGGCGCCATACATGAACAACTCATCTAACTTTCAACAATAATGATTATAAAATAAGCAAAAAAATTAGATATAATGCCAACGAAATAAAAACTCATTATTTTACATATATCTTTGGCAAAAATTCAGATTGTAACTTGCGTTTCTAAATTATTATTCACTTTTTACTAAATTTCAATATGCTAATGATTTTCATATTACATTGTTATAATTTCCACAATTAGCACAAGAAAACAAAATCTGCGTTTCAAATTAAAAGCGAAATTTCTTTTCCACATTCAAAACATCCGCATTGGCGATGTTTGGCGATGGATACATTAACCCTAGATTAGGTTATTCAAAGCACACGAGGGCTATCTTCCTAAGGGAAGGGATGCCTTCGTGGAGTACTTTCTAAGGGAAACTGGCTCGTATACACGTTACACACGGGGAAAACGCCCATGCAGCCAGCCCGTTCGCGGGATTCGAACCTCAGACTGAACTACCAGTGTTCAGCGTCTTTACCGCTCGGCCGCTGGTTGGCTCATTAACCCTAGACCAATTTAATTATAGCTAGGCTTTCCAGATTTCTGAAATGTTCAACCGGGACACCAGAATGCCCCCTCCCAGCGTCGCGGGTATTCAAGGGTACACACACTTTGCGGGTTTTTTAGAGTGCTTTAAAGGGTAGTTTATTCTCAATGCTATGAATAAATGATTATTGATTAGGAACCTAAACGAGGAATAATAATAAATGACATATAAAACATTATATTTCTTACATGCTAATATTTATAAATTGCTTGTAAGAAGATACATTTTGAGTGAGGAACATAAATTTGAACCATATTTACATCTTTTCATTGTCTAGGACTTTTTTAGAAAGTCTTTTTTGTTTTTAATCTTCTTGTAAGAATCGTCACAAGCTGAACCAATATTAATTTTACATGTCATCAAGCCTTTAACAGTAGATTCCTTCATCAAACTCCTGTCATCAGTCCATGCGTTGTTCATCAAAGAGAATACTCTCTCCCATGATGTTCCATGTAAACAGAAGGCATACTCAACAATCTTGATCAGACTGGGAGCTGCTATGTGATTCTCGTTAAAATAACCAAACAACCTGAGTCATTTTTCTTCTTGAAATAATCACATCTCCGGTAGTCTCTTCTTCCTTTCACTGTTCCCAATTTGACTGTAAATACTCCTTAGCAAACACAACTCCGTCAAACAGCCGATCATTGTTTATTTTCATGTCGGGTACATCAAAAAGACAGCTATTAATAATTTCAGCAGAAGTTTCGACGTTTTCCCAATCAACAGCATTTGTTTTGGTCAGATTGACCCACGAAAACTGTTCAGCGTTCCCAAAACTATTCGCCCAGAGGTCCAAGTACATCTTTTATAAAAGCCATGACATTCTTCTTTCACACTGGTACGGACTTGCTCATCTAGATTTCTGAAGATGTTCTTTGCGTCCTAGGCTATTTTTCCCTGTTCTTTTCACACCACCGAAGTTAGTGTTACAGTTATCTCCACGAAAGCCAACTACTCTGTTATTCAAATCGTTTAGCAACAAGACAGAGTATAAGTGATTTGTAAGAATTTCATATGTTTCATCCGCGACAGATTTGAAATCTAACTGCAATACTTGCACACCGGAATTAGGATTAAAGTAGCGCAAACAATTGGCACAAAGTTTTACATCCTTTCTGTTTGATGCATCCTCACTTACAATTCGGTAGTTTGACTTGGTCAAGTCTTCTTAAACACTTCTTAAGCTAAAGGAGCTATTACATTTAAAACTTTTGCCTCACACTTAGTTATTCTGAGTGAGAATTTATGGTAAAAAAACTTAGAAATTAGTTTTGATAAGCAAGAATTTGAATTGTAACTTAGGTTATGGTTTGGTGTGAGGTAAGCAAAGGTCGCTTCTTTCGTTGCTGAGTTTTTGTCATTAGAGCCCACAGTCTTAAAAAAACTGGTCAGTTTTGATGAGCTAGCAGTACATCCTAAACTCTTTTTCTGTTTATTCGACTGCAAATGATCTTTTATATCGGATCGACCACCGAGAGCAACCGAAAACTTAGAATTACAATGCGAACATTTAACTATATCGTCTTGATCTTGATTACTAGTACCAGTACATACTTTTTTCGGATATTGTTCGGAGAACAGCCTTGACGCCAAAAAGGGAGAAACAGCTTATTGTGGTATGGCAGGCAATGGTTGTCATTCGATGACGTACTTCCTCTAGGTAGACAGCCGTAATACTTTTCGCTTGCTAAGCGATTATCTGTAGCATTACTTATTATCTGTAGTATTTATTATTAGTATTTATTATTGTAGTACTTATTATGTAGTATTTACTTCCGTTGGCACGATGAAATGTCGCCCATACCCTTGAAGAAGCCAAGTTGGCGCAACGAAGGCTGTTCTTCGAACAATATCCCAAAGTTTCACCCAGAAAATGCAGATAATTACAATATATTTCACAGTTTACCACAGAAATCAAACATATTAAAGGTGACAATAATATAATAGCTGACACATTATCAAGAATAGAAGAACTAATGTAAATTAATTATGATGAAATTGCAGAAAGCCAAACTGATGACGAAGAATTAAAAAAATTACCAAATTCAATTTCATTAGAATTTAAACAATATCCGTTACCTTCAGAAAAAAATATGGTGTGAGACATCAACCACAATAATTAGGGCATATATACGGAAGAAATATCAAATGAAAATATTTATTCACTTCCACGGATTTTCACATCCAGGAATAAAATCATCCGTAAAACTTATAATTTCAAAATTCACTTGGCCGAACATAAAAAAAAGGCATACAACAATGAGCCCGAGCAATGTATTTCCTCTCAGAAAAACAAAGTTTCTCGCCACACAAAATAAATTTTCGGAAATTATCAAGAACCTGCTGAAAGATTTCAAAAAATTCAGATTGGCATAATAGGGTCATTAGCCCCATCAAATGAAAATGTTTATTGTCTGACTTTCATAGATAAATTTACAAATTGGGTTGAAGTAATTCCTTTAACTTAGCCTGGAGTGAAACTTTTACCAACTGTCCTCTTAGAATTACGATCTGCAATACAAGAAGATTCTAATCATCCAATAGCAGAAATGGTTTATGGACAACCTATAAAACTACCAGGTGATTTTTTCACAGGAAGTTCCATTCATACAGCACCAGAAGCATTCGTAAATAATCTTAAAAAGCAGATGGAATTCATCAGACCAAGACCATCACGTCACAAAGCTTCGCAAAATGTTTTCGTTCATAAGGACTTAAAAGCATGCTTTTACGTATTTTCAGAGTAGACACAGTAAGAAAGTCACTCGAACCCTTTATAAAAGACCATTTATGGTGACTGAAGGGGCACCAAAATATTTCACTATTGAAATAAAAGGAAAAAATGTGAATGTAACAATTGATAGATTACAACCAGCCTTTATCCTGTTAAACGAAAATGAAGACTTATCCATATTAAAGAGCATACATTGAACGTAAATGAAGAAAATGCATCTCCTAAACAGTCTCGATGTGACAGAACAATAAAGATTTCAGTAAGATTTAGAAACTGAAGTAACTACTATCAGTTAAAATTGCTGAACGTTACTGGTTGGGGAGTCATGTAAGAGTACAAACGTATTAAGAATTCTACACATACTTAAATATTAATAATTTTATCTAACAGTAATATTAAAAGCAATAATTTAAATTTACGCTTATTTAAAAAATTGTTTTTAAAATTTAACTAAACGAAAATATTATTATCGTAATTTTGATTTCAAACGGTTGCATGGCGACAATTTTATTAAAAAAAAAAAAGTAGAAGAAGAAGAACAACTTTATTTAGAAGTTAGTTGATGGAGGGATTTTAAAATATGTTTAAGTCTTCGGAAAGAGTAAATAATTGTAAATATTTATTAAATTCCTACTATTATTTCACACTCTCCCTATAACTTATTCAAATTTTCTATTGTTAATAAAATACCTTTTATTCATCCACTCAAGTTGAAATACATTTTTTTTAAACGTGTAGTGGATGACACTTGATGTTAATGCAGTTGAAATTTTTTTTTTTTTTGCATCTTTATTTTTTTAGTTCAAAGAGGACTATTGTTTTCGCTTCGACATTTTGCATCGGAAACATTAAATATCCGTTCACTTTTCAAACTGTTGCCACCAAATATTGCAGCCCTGTATTATATTTAAATAAATTAAATAATGAAGAATGTGCATAAACGTATGCATGTTTCTCGCATTGTGATAAAACGACCATCGGATTTTGAATGACGTAATCCTACTGCGAATATGGGCATCTGGAAGCCCAAATTTTAAATTTGGAATTTGTTTTATAATTTGACCACATGCTTGCTAGTAATTATGAGTAGCGTAGGTTTTAAATGAGTTCTCAATGTTGTTTTTAATACATTGTAATCTTTATCGGAAGGATTATCAGGAACCAGCATGCTCTTTAACAGACCATACATTTTTTCGGACAAACCGGAAATGAGAACTTTTCCACGTTTATCACGTGAAACATTTTTTATATCTAAATAACTTCCAAATCTTCTAAAAATGTATCAAACTGTTCTTTATGTTTATTATATTTTTCGAACTGAACAGAAAGTTTCGAATTATCCGTTGGTGGAAGAGTAGCTGAAGGTAGTTTCTCCATCAGAGCTTCATTTTGCTGTATTAGCTCATTTACAAGCTGCTCCATGCTTAATTCCTCCTAAAAAAATAATTATAAAAGTTTACAAAGTAATTATAAGTAAAAAAAGTAATTATAAAAGTTTATAAAGTAATTATAAGTAAACGTCGCGAAAGCACTTCTTTCATTTTTTTCAAATCCGACATCTTCGTCGCCACCTTTATTATATCTTTAGTGGGTATTTATTACACAAGACACTGTAGCAATCCACATGACACTTTATTATATACGAAACACATCATCACACTGTACATAAAAGCTTACAAATACACACGTACAACTCCAACGACCGGCATTTACAGTTTGTCCACGTCCACAATCGCTTATGCTTGGAACTTCAGTTCTAAGTTCGATTAAGTTCTCGATACACCACATCGGCTATATGCCTAGGAGGAAGGGATGCTTCTGTGGAGGACTTCCAAAGCAAAATTAACTCGTATATCTAGATGTTGCTAAGACTCAGGTCCTGTCAAAAGTTTAATTGTACAAGTCGTACGATTATTAAAATGGCAAAGATAAAATAAGAATTTTTACTATAATTAGGTACTCTTCTGTTTTGGGGATCGGCTTCAGAAATGTATGTAAATGTAAGTGTGTATGTATGTAGATGCGTATATGTATGTGTACGCACGCATACATACGTATGTACATATTGTTGCGTGCGTACGGGTTCGTAATGGATTGAATGCACAAGTCGATCAAAAGTTAATAAAATGTATTCTTTTCCCAAGAAATAAAACAAAATACTAAAATATTTCCAAAGAGATATTCATACAATATCATAATATCTCAAACGTTAAACAAAACTCAATTGAAAACAGAGAAAGTTAATCCAATCTCACAGTGAATTCGCTACAATCAATAACAGCATTAAGTAAACAACAGTTCGTTTAAAACAGCTACAACTGAGCTGAGCTGTTTTAATTCAGCTTTTATGAGCTTTTTAATTATTCACTAGAATATTCTGGTAAAACCTATTTTCTCGAATTTTGTGGATGGCAACAGCAATTACGAGATATTTATTTATTAAATATTAAATGCACGCGCTGTTTTATTTTTACTTTTCCGACGTAGCTTTCCCTTCAAAAATCATCTGCATTGCACGGGAAAATAAAATAGTTTTAATTAGTACAATTCTAAATAAACAGCTAAATAAATACGAAATCTGTAACAATATATACATGCATGCACGAAAACGTCCATAAATCCATACATACATGCATACATTTTTGAATCCGGTCCCTGTAACAGGAAGAGTACCTAAAATTTTTCATTACAATTACGGGTGTTTGTTGTCCAAATACCTAAAATTTAGAGTTTAGATATTTAAATGCGAAGCACTTTAAAACTGCTGTACGGGCACCCGCTTTGCCGAATCCTGGTAGATAAGCTGCTTGCAGTAACTAATACTTTTTTCACGAAATTTTTCTGCAAAAACCTTTTACGTGAAAGGCACACAAACTCATACTTTTATTTTATTTATTTATTTATTTACTTTTTTTTTTTTTTTTCAGATAAACTTTCGCCCAGCAGCAGCAGCCGAGCGGTAAAGTCGCTTAACACTCGTATTTCGATCTGGGCTCAGATCCAGACGAAACGGCTGTCTGCATGGGAGTTTTGGTAATTTTCCCAATATTTAACAGGGATTTAAGCCAGTTTGCCTTAGAAAGTCCTTCACGAAGGCATCCGTCCTCTTAGACAGAAGCCCTAATGTACTTTGCCGTAAGCTAATAAACCAAACCCTTAGAAAGTCCTCCATGAAGGCATCCCCATTTTCAGAATGATAACCCTACAGGGCTTTGCCATCATTAAGCAAGGCAAACAATCAAACTAGATAAACTTTGAACTGAATGTAAAACATGAGTACCAAAATTCTAAATATAGTACAAAAAATGAGCAGTTTTTAGATGTTAAATGCATAAGGGTAATTTCATCGAATCTCCTTTTGACTTGCTTGCGTCAGTACGCCTGTTGCTACTGTTCACTAAACGACTGGCGCTATAATTCTGAATTTTCAAGTGATTCTGTGTGTTTTTTTTTTTTTTGCTTAAATGTTTTGTAGATTCGTTAACAGTGAGTTTTAGGAAACTTAATGGAGTGCCAAGTAACGAAGAAAATGGTTAGGATCACCATGGAAGTGAAAAAGAGATTGTTGAATAATATCAAGATGACGTGCGTAACGGGGACTCGGATCTTATGTCAGGTACGCTGGTGTTTAAGACTGTGAATAACAGAGATGCTGTTAAACCGGCAAACTTTGCGAAGGGGGTATCAAAAACCAGAGTCATTACAGCAAGTTGAAAATTGCTTTTGATCTGGATAATGAAAAAATATTTATACATACACGTGCAGCGCTTTATTTGTGGGCAATATCAAGCCACTCTCTTCGCGTTTTTGTACTAAATAGTGTTATGATGATAATAGGATTTTTTTTATAAGAATGGATTAATTATTTTCTCTTCGTTTCTTACTGGGAAAAATTTGTTTGGTACACGACCAAAGACATTTGTTTGGTACACAGATGGAAAAGTTTACAGAAGTAAACTGAAAGATCACGTCATCTGGGTTCAAGAAGTATTATTTTAAATCCCAACCAGTGCCTAATTAAAAAACAAAGAACATTCACATCATGTTTTAGGCTTCAAGATGTTTTCAATTCCATCACTCATTCAAATGGCGTTCCCAGAATCAAAAGCAAAAACATGCACCATAAAGCATTTACGCCCTCTATAAAGGCAATTAAAATAGATTTTTCAAGCAAAATTTCTTACAAAACCGGAACGGATTAATGACGTACTGCACTCCAATTAAAATGGTAAGATATCTGCTTCTCGAGTACATTGCCGGGAATACCGAACACATAGGTTATTTTGCAGTCTCATCACGGACAGCGTTGCCAGGATGCACCACATGGTTGAAGAGGAGAATGACAAACACAAACAAGCAAGACTTACGCAAGAATCGAGCCCGCACCTTGAAGGCTGAACTAGCAATCAGTCTCTGCTAACCACTTTGTATTCAATGGGAAGAATACGGCAAAGGAAATTCACTAAAACTCCATACCCTAAGTATCTTCGCCGAGATTTGGTGCTTATTTGTGTAACTGAATACGAATTTGATTTGTTCTTGTTTAATTCGTAACAATCCCGAGGGCCAATCAGATGCTCCCATCCCGGAACAGTTCGATATCGGAAACTGTGGCAAGGGTGCTCTTTTGCAGTAGCGATACGGTATTTAACTCACAGAAAGCACATCCACTATCGAAATCCAAAATCAGTTACCACCTTCAAGGGTGCAGACATTCGTACGTCGCCTTTCCCAGCATTGCTAATAGATAGCGACACGAGCAAGCAGCACTGAAAGCGCCACAAACTGAATACGACAAAGCACACCAGTCCTACCTTCCCACAGAAAAAAATGCCTTCGTGGAGAACTATTGAAAGAAAACTGTTTCATACCCATGTTACACATAGCGAAAACTATTCCAGCGCGTTTGTCCGGATCTGAACCTGTGTCGAACAGCCAATGTTCAGCGGTTTTATCCACTTGGCTACAGATGGAAAAGTTTACAGATGTAATTTTCCAGATTTCTGCTATCTGTTGTTTCGATATAAAATAATATCATAGAGCCACCTAGCTCCCAGCGGCCCAATGGTAAAATTGCTAACCACTGTTAGTTCAAATTGCAGTGAAAAAATTAGCTGAATGGAAGATTTTGGAGTTTTTCCCCATATGCAACGTGAATACGAGTCAGATTCCTTTAAAAAGTCATCCATGATGACATCCTTTCTCTTAAGCAGATAGCCCTTGTGTGCTTTACCGTAAATCGAATAATTAGCCCAGAAATCTACATGGTGCACTTTTTGCAAATAATTTTGTTTTCAAACTGGTTAATAACTGAAGATTTGCGCAACATGATTTTTCCGCTCTTGAGAAAAGTATTAACTTTTAAATTTGATATTTCCTTTTGGAAAAAATATTTAAGAAATCGCATTGTATAATTTCAGTTTTACGTATTTCAAAATTTTCGCACTATTTAAAAAAAATAAATAAATAAATAAAAAATAAAAATAAAGTATCTGAGCGTGTTTATGAAGTGGTAGACGTATGATATTTAATATCACAAATAGACGAGAGTGTTCAAAAAGATTTCTACAAGCAAATTTAAGGACTGTAATAGAAATGTTTTTTGTGAGCTTAGAATATTTATTTATTAATAAAAAAGGCGAATTTTTAATATTTGCAAGAATCTTCTTTTATTCTTGAAATCTAAAGTAGTAAAAAGTTTTGCAAAATTCTGTCTTAAGACACATGCTCAAACGTTCGATTTCGTTGGCTGGGCGCGATCCTACGGTTTCAATATCCCTTGGCGACAAACTGTTGATTTGGCGAGAAAAATACTAGCAATGTTCTGATTAACATCTCTCAGAGCATGAGGAAATTCAGATAAAGCAGGTTTTCCTGTTCAGCCAGTAGAAGATCACATGCATTGTGAAACTGCTTTCTCACGGTGACGGCCTTGCGACCGTCTAATCTTTATCGTCCGATAGCAATCGCTAGTAAGTGGTTCAGTTCTTTGAATGCATGCTTTATTAAATTTTTCTAAGAAATATTTTGATGAATTTTATTCTATGTATTAATTTAATGGTTATTCCAATATCAAATCGAAAATAATTGTAACTTTGCATAATTTTGAATATGTCTAAGATTTTTTTTTTAAAAAAATTTAATGAATTTTATTTTTAAAGCGTGTGTTGTTGTATTGGAATTTATATGAACTGTGAGAAATGTATACTATTTCATAACAAGTAGTTTGGTATAAGGTTGAAATGAGTAATAAAATTTATATTTTTAGCACGATAAAATGTACTAATATATTTATTGCAAAAAATATTTATCTTAGAATGAATGTTGTATGCATGATTCATGTTACAGTTTTCTTTTGAAAGAGCAAAGAATCGAAATAAATAAATAGTAAATAAAATTAGGCATTAAGAACTAATGGTACTTAAAAATCTCTTTTAAAATCGTTATTTTGAAAAATTATGTGTTTTAAAATAAATATCTATAAAAGTGAAGCTGATGCTAATTAATGATTTTTTATTAAATTTTGCTTTGAAAGTTATTAACGAGTGAAACTTGAAATTTCAAATTATTTTAATTCTTAAAATTAAAAAACAATTACAATAACATTCGCTTTCATACGTTTGGTTACATATTTTTGACAATGATTCTTTTCATAACTCTTTTCATGCCATACGTACCAAGTTTGTTTACGGTTCTCGTATTCTCATAGTGTTCGGGCTATCAAAGTAGGTTTTGTTTGTACTTTCGTCTAGATCAAGGTTGATCCTTCGAGAGGTCGGAAATTAGCACGAAGCTCCCGATGATGTGTTTGTTTATATGAGTAATAATTTATTGCATCACATATTTCCATTTCTTTACGGTATACCATAATTATATTATAATTTCCGAAGTGAAATTAAAGAAAAATGATCAGAATCAGTTACCTAAATCAGTGGTCTGAAACTGATGGACCGCAAGCTGCCCTCGACGCAGTTTTATGCGACCCGCGAGGACATTTAAATTATGTATTTGTTGCAAATATTGCATTGCAAAAATTTCAGGATTTACTTATTTGAAGTCCGATTTTATATTAACATTTACATTGTGATATAAATTTTATTAAAAATTTGAAAATACAGTCAAAAAATGAAAAGTCTGAATCACGAATTTTTGCACTCGGAATAATCGCTTTATTCGGGACTATATTTTTATGTGAACAGTTTTTTTCACAGTTGAAAATTAATAAAAAAAACAACCCGATTGACCCGATGACCATCTAAAATCCATGAAGATAATCTCTATTTTCTCTCCGAGGCTACAAACTTTATCTGAATCGGAAAGTTATCAAAGAATCGAAAGGTTATGCCAGCTGTAGTAAGAAATAAAGAAGTTTATAATTATTTACGTACAAAGATTGTATTTTTATTTTTGCGTCGAAAAAAATTAATAAATAAGAGAAAGCAACTGAATTGTTATAACTTACTCTCAAGCTTTCTCCCACCTGGTAAATTTTCTCTGAAAACTTAAAAAATTTTTATAATTTATTTGTTTTTAGTTTAAATTGTAGTAAGTTATGATTAATTAAATATGCTAGAAATATTTAAAATTAATGTCAGTGTAAGACTTTAATATTTAGCTGTTAATATATTTGAATTACAAAGAGTAACCAACAAAAACGACTCACCAAACCTTAAATTTCAGATAGAAAATAAGTATAAGTTTGAATTTTTTCCCCTTTGCAATATTATTATCGGGTTTTAACCAGAGTTTAAACTGCGCCGGAGCCCGGCTCCTGTACTTCTCACTTTCGAGATAAATTATAATTTCAGCCGGACCGCAACGGAGCCCTAAATAAGATAAATAAATAACTCCCTAAATAAATAACTCCGGCACTTCTTTTGTGTAAGTGAACCACAATTTTAGCTGATAAATTTTGTTTTAATAGAAAACATGCCTTAAAAATCAATTCTAACTTCGGAATGCAGCCTGTCTTTCCCTCGCACTCAAGCCTTAGAGGTTGAGACTTTTAAGAAAAGAAAAATCCTCACATCATGTGTCAAAGGCTTATTCTCCAGGATGTGCAATGAATTTATGAAAGGGGACAAATTTTGTGTTCCTTGAAGCACTAAAAGTGATACCCTGGTTGTGCACGTTCCACGATAGTGATTTCCTATTGCAGAGTGCCTGTACACTTTCTGAATGATGGAACCAAATGGGGGACAACCGCTGTCACTTGTACAGAGAGAAGTTGCGTTTATTCTCACGTTGTTACCGAATCGTATTCGGGGAAAATTTCTGCTTGACGGCTAGAATTATATCGAGTTATTGCGATCAGAAAGTCTTAAACTCTTCTCTCTTTATTTTCAAAGCTACACTTTTCCGTTAAAATTTCTTTCCATATTCTCATACTATTTCTTGAATTCTCACTATTCTCCTTAGTGGAGCTTTAATCGTTTTATCTTTTTTCCTTGGTGTGCTGCCAGGAAAAAAAAAAAAAAAGAATGGTACCTGTCATCCCTTGGAATAGTACATTATAAGTATAATCAGGGCTTAGACGGAGATCGGCTGAGCTGCTTTCTTAGCTTCTAAGTGGAATTGTAATTCCAGCCGGTGTCCCAAATAAGACAAGGTCAGATATTTTTTCTTTTCTAGTTAACTACTTAAAATTGATTAATAATTTATTATATTTATCTTTATCTCTTACATTTTTCTTAATTTAAATTGAATTATTTAATCATTTTAATTTTTAGCTGTTTTATTTATTTATTCTTTCGTTCCTCTCAGTCTTCCATAGGGCTCTGGCATTTCTAATTTTAAAAATTCGGCCCTGGTTTTAACTAAAGTTTCACGCCACCGCAAATATCGTCTGCGCAATTAATTCGCGTTGACGTGTTTAATCATTTTTTTGTCAAACGATTTTTTGGCATTTGAAAGAAAGAGACTTGCTTTAGAGCACTGTGTTGTGAAATTTACAAAAAAAATATCTTAATGCTAAATAAAAAAAAGTACAAGGTGTCTGAGATGGAATTATCATACTACCAGATTAGAACCATCACTTACTTCCAGTTTCTGCGGTCGAAGGCTTTGATAAACTACCAAAACGTTGGCATAAAATAATAGATTTGTGTGGTGATTATTCGCACTAAAGGTAGTTTTCATGTTTTTTTTTATCTTTATTAATAACTTTTTTGGCGGAAAACGTTCATTATAACCAGATATTATTGTTTATGTATGTTTTGATAAATATTTTATAAACGAAATATAAAATTAGTTTAAAATGTTTATTATTTTGTTAATAAAACGTTTCGTCTTGCTAAAAAAAGGGGGGGAACTCGCTTGTAATTTGAAGAAATAAACCTTGTTAAGTGTCGCGTAGACGATTCTGGACTGAAGTTCTTGTGTTATATGTGCCTTTATAAACATCTTTTATTATCGTATATTCAGCCGTATAACGCTCACCTATAATTTCAAACTACATTTATTAATTTTGAGGTATATTTACTATATAACGCGCACCCTTTTCTTCACGGATAAACCTGAAAAACACATGTGCATTGCTTTTATCTTTTGAAGACATTCATTCGAAGATTTTGCCCGGGCGTTCGAACAATGCTATACTGCATTGACAAGCGATAAGGGGAGGAATCCGTGTGGGGGGATGCTTGATGGAGTAAATAATTCTGCAAAACGACTGGGTTGTATTCAATGCAGTTGTGCACAAGAATGTTATTCTAGAATTTTGAGATAAGTGGAACATAATTTGAGGTAAGAATACCCTTCCGACCCGAATGAATTCGCGAAATTGGGAGTCAAGCGTTTTCTCTAAACCGTGATTTTGAAGTGAACATCCAAGACTTTAATAAATGGCATTTGCTATAGTTGAAATACAATTAATTTAGTATTCCTTTTAGTAGTACACATGCTCCTACCGAAAGAAGCAACACAGTACTGGTTTGCGATGCAAAGTCATTTAGTTTGTGAAAAAAAATAGAAACCGTGCTGCAGAAAAGATATTTGGTGTTCCTGAAAGATGGAACGGATGATGATTATTTATTTGTGGATCAGAGTAACAATGATGATGATGGAACTGAATCCGATGATGTGCCCGGAGATATAACGAAAGAGGAACATGACGAACTTTTCATGTTATCCGAGAATGAAAATATTTAAGTTCATGAAGTATGCCATTTCTTTTAAATAAACAGCATTTAGGTACATGTAAAAATCTAATTTTTGTTTACTGATTTTTTTTCCTTATTATTAATCTGTCATTTTTATACCCGGCGTATAACGTCCATTCGTAAATTTCGATCTTATTTTTTGTATTAGAAGAGCGCGTTAAATGCCGGAATATACGGTAATTACAATTCTGACGCAAATATTTGTAAAATAATTAATTTGATGTACTGTCTGTCAATAATCACATAAATTAGAGAAAATTACATAGGCTAGAAATATTATTCAAAGAAGAAAATAAAAGTATTAAGGAATACAGAGTTATTTAAGCAGCGTACTATTTTAACTTGAAATGTAAGTTAAAGATCTTACGGAACATCGGATGGCAATATCTCTGATAACTAGCAATTTTCCACGCAGCGTCAAACGTAAGGATCTTGAGCTTGTTAACTGTACTATTGGATTTTTAAATAGATGTACTAAGTTTTAAAAAACAGTTAGAAAATGTGAAATTGTACTGATTCTGTTTTTATATCAGATGAAATTGTACGACATGCAAGTTGTTACATTGTTATAGGCAGATATGTAGCCGTTAAATTCGTGCATAAACAATTCATCAGCGGCCGAGCGGTAACACTGCAAAACGCTGGTAGTTTGACTTAGATTCGCTTCCAGGTAAACGGGCTGTCTATATGAGCGTTTTCTTGTTTTTCCTTTTGTGTAACGTGGATACGAGACAGTTCTCAGAAAATCCTCCAGGAAGGAAATCCTCCTCCTAAGTAGATAGTCCTCGCTTGCTTCGCGGTCATCAGATAGGCCAAACATGGATAAGGAATTGTACACTATATCTAGGCCAATTCATTTTTATTTTCTGAGTTGCTGACTCACCTTAACAAGTGCTTTTTTTTCGAAAAATAGACTCGTTATGTGCGTGCTCTCTCTGTGGAGGGGTTTGTTAGCTTACTATAGAGTGACACGGGAATGAGTTACTTTCTATTATTTTTATTTATTTATTATTATTATTATTATTATTATTTGAGAAGCAGTTTTTGTAGCGGATGTGGTAATGGATGCTTCGTGGAAGGACTTTTAAGGGACAATGGCTTGTATTCGCATTACACATTTAGAAAACCACAAAATGCCCGTGAAGCCAGTCCATTCGCCGGCACTCGAAACCTGAAATGAATTACCAGTGTTCAGAAACTTCACTTCTCGGCTACTGGTGGGCTGGATTAACCATTAAGCGAAACAAGCGCAGATTCTATATATCAAGGAAAGAGGACATAAGTTTCAAGCAAACTAGAGAAATCTGTTTTTGCCTTTGGGATGTTTGCTCAGCTAAACCAAGACCGCGGGGGAAGGAATGGGGAAATGTCTGGCGTAGATGTATGTGAGGTGAATAAAATCTTTTAAATACTTAGTCTCTAATTAAGTCTTGATCCGGCCTTGTAACACGACAGTAAAGGTGTCTCCTGTTCTGACGCACCAAGGGGCAGCAGTCAGCTGGCAGAGTTTTTGTCAACTGAATACATTTAAGGTAATTAGTGAAATGGGCAATTACGTCATCAAAATATATGATGGCTTAAATTGCAAATTGATTAGAATTTGTCTCAAGTTCCAACAGCCGGTCCTTGGTTTTGCACCTTTCTCATTTTTTCGGCTCGTGTTTTCTTGTATTGTCTCTTTTTTAATTTTTTATATTCCTCTTATTGCATAACAATAATACACTCTTTTGCGATTGTAACGAAATTTGGTACTCAAAAATATCGTGATCGAACATGCAAATGATCAAAGTTTTAAGACAAATGAACAGGAATTGCGGTCATAGCTCGCATTTCTAGTGCGCAATTCGCAAAGTATAAAACCAGTAACACAGGCGAAAAATTTATCTTTTTTTGTTGCTGCCATTGTAATTCCGTAAAGAAGCAACTAAAGATGCCATTACGACGATATCGAAGACCTAACAGTCAATTAAACGACTTCGAACGTGGTCGCACTGTAGGTTTGTGTGAAGCTGGGTGGTCGTACAGAGCGATAGGCCGCCACCTGCAGCGCACAGACACTGCTGTGCAAAGATGTTGGCAGCAATGGTTGCTACAAGGAAATTGCCGACGAAATAAAGGCTCTGGAAGGCCAAGGGGCACAAATGCGACTCAAGATAGGATGACTGTTTGCCAGGCCCGAAACGCCCCAACGGTATCATTGTCGACTATTCAACGCATTACAGCCATGTCTATGCCTCTCGCGGTACCGCCCACCATCTCACGGCGCTTGTCTGAAGCGGGGTTACGCTCATAGAGTCTTTTAAGACGCTTGCATTTGACCCCACAACATCGGCGGAGTCGTTTGGAGAGGTATCGCAGCCGATCATCATGGCTGCCATCAGACTGGTATCGTATAGTGCTCAGCGATGAATCCCGCTTCATTCTTGAAGCAGATGACCACCTTGTTCGTGGAAAGGACGGGGCCAGTGGTCCCAATCAGTCTTTATTTTACAAAGGCATACAGCCATAACCCCTGGTGTGATGGCGTGAGGCGCTATTTTTTTATGACAGCAAGTCATGTTTAGTCAGCCTCCGTACATCTTTAACAGCTCAACGATATGTTGATACCATCCTGCGGCTGGCATTACCCTTCATGGCACGTCATCCTGGGGCCATTTTCCAACAAGATAATGCCAGGCCACATATCTCTGTACTATCTCCGTACGGTTGATACTCTTCCTTGGCCAGCAAGGCAAGATAGGATTACCAGACCTTTCAACAATCGAGCATGTCTGGGATATGGTAGACCGCCAAATTCGGGCACCATAAAATATCGCAGATATGGAGCGACAACTGATGAATGTCTCGCAGAATGTGTCGCAGGAGGATATTAGGAACCTGTACCACTCCTTGCCTCGACGAATTCAAGCATGCATTGCCATCAGAGGCGGTTCAACCAACTTTCACAATCACTCAATGGGTGATTGTGAGCCGTGAACAGATACTATGACCTTGATTTTTTAAAGCTTTTGTTATCTGTGTATGAGCTATACACATATTCAATTTCATCAAAAACAACCACTTCCTTCATGGTGCTTCGATTTTTTTGCAAAAGTGTGTATTTGTTTTAAAAATTATTAATTAGTTTTAACGTATTTTCCCTTTACATTTATGTTACGTGGTTTTTTTGTTTACTATATGATACAGCTTTATATCAATGAGTAATTGATTATTTATTTTACTAATAAATTTTTTGTAATCAATGGGATGTCGATTATGCCGATCAGTTGCTTGGCCTACCGACCCATCTTCAATACCTTCATCATCTTTAATATTTCATCGTACCCCAGCGGGTGAGTACCGACTCCGTTTAGAATCCTTGGTCTAGATACTTGGAGTTCTATTGTTTTACGAAGTATGAAAAATCAGAATAATATTATATGATTTTCGCATTGATTACTTTTTCCCCCGGGGAAAAGCATATGTTATAACTGCTTCCAGGTAACTGATAACTTTTCTTACATAATTACATTAAAATATAAATAATAAACATAATTAAAACATAAATAAACATAATTAAAACATAAATAAATTACATTAAAACATAAATAATTTAGTAAATAAAGACACTATTCCACTATAGTACAGCTATACGTACAGCTACGCCTCAAAGTGGAATGCTAAGCATTGAACATTTAGTAGACTGAAATAATGGAACCAATGTATCACCCCACTGGAGAGATAAAAAAAGTGCAATCGGAATTAAGTAAAACAATTAAAGAAAGAATCTTCAATTCCCAGTGTGCTTCTTCTTCGTAACTGCTGATGTTTCTCAAATTGAACCTCATGTTCAAATTGCTTTACTTTTCATAAAATTAAATGTTTAAGGCTTTGTAATTGGATGATATGATTTACTAGTATTTCTACTTTTGGTGATTGTGTTGTATGTTTTATTCGCCATAGAAAAAAATAAAATTTTAAAAAAAAAAAAACTCTTCTGAATATTCGAGGTGATTTTGTTATGATGATGTATACCGTATTTCCTTGCATAATTTCCTTCCCTGTTTTCATATTAATTTTATGATCCGAAAGTCGAAAGAGAAAAAAATGCGAGTCATTAATTTTCCAAAGGACGCGGTTACAGTAACAACGTAACAAGTGAAACGTAGTCATAGTTAAACTGCAGCTAATTATCACAGTATTATTTTCTTTTAAAGAAATTTACATTCCAGTAAGAATACCTCGTAAAATTAACATTGCACTATGTAATAAGATCTTCATTATCTTCATTTATGCTTCCCTATAACTTGAATCTCACCCCATCTTATTGTTGCCTCTGCTGCTCCTTAAGCTTCAAAGGATCCATAAATAGTTAGAAGGTGAATGTGTAGTCAACTCGACGAAATCGTAAAGGGCATGTCGGTTCGTGTTTGCTTCGCTCTGATGAGTTGGTTCTTGTATTAAACCGACATAAATTTCAGCAATTAGAAGACACAGATTCGGCTTGACTTCCGCAGGTAGTTTTCGAGCATCTTTGTTAGTAAGACGAAGACAGTCACCGCGTGGACGAATTCATTTTATTATTTATGGAAGCTTGTTCTCTGAAGGCACTGAGGGAAAAATTACACGGATATTTAAAAAATTTTCAGAAACGCTGGAGCTAAAATGCTAGAGGAAAATAAGCGAGGAAATACGGTATATGTAACATTTATACGTAACATTGCAATTTTGTCTCAAAATCCCCTTAATTTTCTTAAACGAGGTGTTATCCCTTTCTACAATACCAAACACAGTACTTCGTAGTCATACCTTAATTCGATCAGTAGTCATACCTTAATTCTCCATTTATAAATCTTCCACCTCTGTTAACACATCAGTAACGAAATAATAAGTGTTTAAATCCACACGGTTTACGGCCAGTTGTAGCACATTAATGGTGTTTTTATTTATTTATTTATTTGTTTTTAAGTAGTGATTTTTAAAAACTTCAGTCTAACTGACGGCAGTTACCCTTATGCACTAAAAGTTCAGTGAGCGGTTAAGGGTTAATTATTTTTATTTCTTTAATTTATAGATCTTAGTTTCATGACTCTGGTAGTATATTCTTACTTACCGAAGAACAAAGCGAAAAAAGATAAAATCTTACTCAGTAATTATGAAATTTAAAACTTCTAATAACGAATAAGATTTTCATCTGAAGAATTAAAATCAAAATTCGCTATTATATGCTAATGATGTATGAACTTTGTTGTTGCTATTGCTTGCAATGAATCTTGGCATTTGCCATACTGGGCGGCCTTATGAATGCAAGAGCATTTGCGCTGGTGGTCGGTCACAAAACTACACTCTATAACAAAAAAATCGACGCACCGAGAAGGAATCATCCAATTATTTTGAAATTTCATATAAAATGCATAAGTGCTTGACCAAATATGCAAATGATTAAAATTTGGTGTTCAATGAATGAATAGTGCAATCTCCAACCCATCGTAACTGCGCATCCAGCAGATGTAAATAAGGAGGCTGTTTTTGAAGTGTTGTTAAACCTCCTCTATTTGGAGCACAGTCTCCAACACTGACATAAGAAAACTCCAAGCCTCTCAGAACAATTATCTGCGTAAAATCACAGGAGCTTCTTGTTTCGTTCGTAATGAACAACTTCACAGTGATCTCAAAATTCAAAATTTGGTCACCTTCATAAACAAACTCAATAGTAACTTCTACAATAAAGCAGTATCCAACGAAGATGTTAACTACTCGGACAATTTTAAGAATGAACTTCTAGAAATAGACATAAATTTAAGACCTTACTCAGCTCTTTATTTCAGAAACCCGGCATAATATTCAAAAAATTTTCCAAACTCAAGCAGCATTCCAAAGTCAGCACTTGGGTGAGTGACCACTTCCGTGACTGATGCCCGCGAATATGCATTTGTTCTGTCGGAGTTACTCTCTCTCACTTAATTGGCTCCCATTTGCGTCATTCTTTTTAAGTACACAACCATGCACTTATTTTCCCGCTTAGATAAGTGACATTTTACTTCACACTGGCCTGGGCCAACTCCTCACACTTATCCTGCAGTTCCTAATTAAGGTTCTCCTATGATGTATTGTATGTGTACCTTCCCTAACCGGGGTTATTTGAGGTGCCAGTAGTAGCTGAATAAAATTCCAGCTGAAACTGGTAATGAGTATGGTATCAAGTATCTGTTGTTAATTTCTGTTGCATTGCGATTTAGGATATCTTTCAAGAACTGAAAAAAGGCCTCACCACAGGACTCGAGCTCATTACGAGAAAATGTCAGGGTTTGAAAGAGATCGTATCATTGGATTGAAAGAGGTAGGTTGGGCAAATCGGAGAATCGCTCGTCATATGATTCGAAGCGATGCGGCGATTAGAAGATGCTGGCAAGAATGGGTGGACAATGAAAGATTTCAGCGTCATGAAGGTAGTGGTCGACCTAGGGTCACAACAGATAAGGGGAACAGAGTGATTGTCAGATCAGCTGTCACAACGTCTGCTTCATCGCTATCAACCATCAGACATGCGACTCGCACACGAGTGTCCACCATGACCATCCACAGACGTCTGATAGAGCGAAATATACTCTCGTACCGACCGTTAAGCCACCTGCCACTCACGCCTGCACACTGTCGAGCCAGATTACTGTGGTGCTTGGCTCGATCAGGTTGGAACGATGTTGACTGGGGACGTATAACCTTTAGCGACGAATCCCGCTTCCAACTGTGTCGTCACGATCATCGAAGACATGTCTGAAGACGACCAGAACAGCGTGCCGATCCTGCTTTCACTATTGCAAGCCATACAGTCCCTCAGCCAGGAATTATGGTCTGGGGTGCCCTTTCCCTTGATAGCCAAACTTTTTTGTCGTCATTAGAGGCACATTTACAGACAGCACAGCGGTACGTCGACGACATTCTGAGACCTGTTTTGGTACCTTTCCTTTTGCAGCAATCTGCCCTTATTTTTCAGCAAGATAATGCCAGACCACATACGGTACGTGTTGCTACGAACTCTCTTACAGCTTGTCAAATACTTCCTTGGCCATCTCTCTTCTATTCAGTATGTATGGGATATGATGGGAAGGCGACTGCATCTACTAGGGAATGTTGATGACCTAACCCGACAACTGGAGCAAATTTGGCAAGAAATATCGCAGCATATCATTCGGGAGCTTTATCAGTTTATGCCACGTCATATGGCAGCTTGCATCCAGGCTAGAGGTGGGTCAACACTTTACTGAGCTCGCTTCTTTGCAACTATGTAACTCTGAAATAAATCATTCAATTGTTCTGAAATTTTAATCCTTTTCTATTCTGTACATATTCTTCCTATCCACCAATTTTTTCCTCCATCGGACAACTCCGTGATGCGTCGATGTTTTATAGAGTGTAGATATGAATCAGTATGATTTTTTCCAGTTCTATCTTCTTTTGAACGTTTGAACGTGATCAGTTCCAATTTCTTTTGAATACTAATAGGGGCAGTACGATTTCGACCAGTGCAATCTTGTTTCGAACACTCTCAGTGACAGTACATTTTGTCAAGTTTATTCTTGTTTTAAATATTATTAGAGACAGTAAGATTTTGCTCAGTAGTATTATCCGGCCCAATTTCATCTTATTTTTAATACTACTAGAGATAGTAAGATTTTGCCTAGTTCTATTCTAATTTTAGTCGAAAACAGCTGGGATATTGTCCTCAGTCTCCCGATAGAACCTTTCTCCTGAAGGATTTCAAATACCCCAGTTCCACTGAGACGTTGTAGAGTCATTAGGATTTTTGAAACAGGTGACATGAAAAATGAGCAATGCTCTTACCGGGACTCGAACTTAGACTTCTCGAATACGCGCCGGGTGTGCTGACCACTACACCACGAAGGTATGTAAAACGGAGAAAGAAAATATCTTACATACTCCCCCTTTTAAAGGAGCGACTGGGGATTAGGGACCCAATTGCCAAATCCTGGTGGTGAAGATTCCTTTTAGTTCGGGTGCCACTGTAGAGTCATAAGGATTTAGTAGAAAATAACCTTATAATGTCACAGGCACAAACGTCAATGCTCATCCGGGATTGGAGTCAAGCTGTTCCGTATGGCATTATCTTTCTTAACTACTACACGGATTGAGAAGTTCGCATTGAACTTTAACTTACTCGCAAGATATAAATATTTTAAAGGTTTTTATAGATTTTTAGAGACTAGTACGATAAATCGTTTCTCAAGCATTTCCTGAGCGTCGAATTAAAAGCACGAATTGGTTTTGAATTTGTTTAATTGAAAAAAACCTATCAATTTACTTTCGGTTTTTGTCACTTGCTAGCAACTTTCATACAGTAATAGAAGTGTTTATCGGATGCTATTAGTCATCCGTTTAACTACTACCATTGATTACTAGCATTGATAAAAGCTGCATGTAATGAAAATGATTCAAATTTAATCTTAAACGGTTTTAAGTGTTATTCAATCAAATATTGATCACAATCTTTCTGCAACTTCATTGGCTTTCATAGTCTAAGGAAAACATGCTGATAACCACAGAAAATATAGAGGAACTGAAAGCAAAGTAATGACACAGAAGTTTATTAGGCATTATTCTATCTTCAATAACATACGGATGAATAACATACGGAGTAAAAGAGAACACAATATTAAGCACAATTATGTTTATTTCTGTAATTTTATCTATTTCACAAATTATCCACCATCTAATTGTATATATAATCTTCTTAACTCAGTGATGTAGTTTATTTATTTTTGACCATTTGTTCCAGTTCATTTCTTACAAATGTGATATTTTAACGTAGGACTAAGTTCCTCAGTGACGGTTAGCAGGGACAAAAAAAATTTTAGATGCAAAACATATCTTAGTAGAACCTTTATATCTCAATAACCCCAAAAGTTATAGCCTTCGTTTATGTCATTTTTACTTCCTTTACGGAGTAAAGGAACTACTGTTGTCGCGAAAAGATTCGGATATCATATTTCAAAGAAAATATCCGTTTTGACCGCTCTCGAATCCACTTTAACGATTGCTTGACATTTGTGTGTTGTAACGTTTCCGAGCTTTTATGGAAAAATAGCAAGACAGGATTGTCTTTTTAAATTTATTTAAAACTCAACAACAAATTCATTCATGATTAAATAATGGGTAAATAGCGTAAATTGTTACATGGCTATATCTTACAGAAGGGAAGGAACGAGTTTCCCACAGTCTTTCTGACTACATGTTCATCCAACTCCACTGCTTCGTCTCTTCTCACAAAAGAACAGCGAACAGCCGTGAACAAGTCGGCATCATAAAAGCATTAGGGGATAAAGACCCATTAGCCTTCAGGACATTCTTCCTGGCCGAATCGCTTACACCCTGGCTCTAAAAATGAGTTTCTTAAAGTTAGTCCAAAACAGGAAGTCTCTAATAATATCCAGCTGGTTGTTTTCCTAATGATTCATTTGCTGTTACAGTTTGTCACAGCTTCCTTCCCTCCCCGAGGGGGGGGTCTTCTGGACCATAATTACCACCATTAGAGTTCACCATATTGTTAATAAAATAAATTACAGTAAACACACATTTTTACATCAAACAGGTGTAAGTACCATGGATTAAACATGAAATTATATTGAGGGCAGTGTACAAATAATATAACATACTTAGTGTACAAAAAATACTAATGACTAATTACATTCAGACAAAACAGAGCTTACCCCTTTTTAGACAAATATTACACAATATGCATTCTTTTACTTATATAGATTTACAGAAGAACCATACAAGACAGTAAAAAATATAAAATCAATATATCAAGTTTTTCGGCTTAGAGCATCAGCATTTTTATTGAGTTTCCCCGAACGATGAATAATAATTGTGAAATTGTATGGCTGAAGAGCCAGAGCCCAACGCATTAAGCGAGGATTATTACTGGCATTAGTTCGTAACCAAGTTAGAGGATTATGATCAGTTTGCACAATAAAGTCTTGCCCGTCTAGATAATAGTGAAGTTTCTTTATACCAAACACTATGCTGGCGCATTCCTTTTCAGTGGTGCAGTACTTTTTCTCTACCTCGGAGAATTTCTTGCTCAGAAATATAATGGGATGTTCTTCTCCGTTACTAGTGAGCTGTGTTAATACAACTCCCATACCATAATCAGATGCGTCGGTTTGTAGAATAAAGGGAAGAGTAAAATCGGGTGCATATAAAACTGGGTAACTTGTTAATTTCTCTTTTAATTCCGTGAAAGCCCTTTCGCTCTCAGCATTCCACAGAATATCACCCTTTACTGATTTTCCTTTTAAAAGATCCGTCAACGGAGCGGCGATTGCTGAGTACATCGGAATATAACGGCTATAGTAGCCCGCTAATCCCAGAAATGCTCTTATATCCGTTTTAGTCTTGGGTGTTGGGAAATCTCTTATAGCTTTGGTCTTAATTTCCGACGGTTTCCGGTACCCTTGGCCTACAACATGGCCCAAATAAAGGACATGTTTTTGAGCAAAACGACATTTTGAAGGTTTAATGGTCAATTTCGCTCTACTTATACGTTTCAGCACAATTTCCAGATGCTTGAGATGACATTCCCAGGTTTTTGAAAAAATAGCCACATCATCCAGGTAGGGAACTGCAAATTCTTCGCATCCATTTAATACCTCTTGCATCATCTTGGAAAAAAAATAAGGAGCGTTTTTTAAACCAAAACTTAACCGTAATGGCCTGTAAGTGCCGAAACTGGTTACAAATGCGGCATATCTTTGAGCATTAGGGCTTAAGGGTATTTGCCAATATCCCTTAGCTAAATCTATAACCGTGATATATTTTGCAGAAGCAACTTCTTCTACCCGTTCTTCTATATTGGGTAAGGGATAGAACTGGGTACGTGTGATTTCGTTTAATCGTCGGTAATCCACACAAGGTCGAGGGTCCTTATTTGGAGCTTCTACGAGAATCATAGGAGAAGTGTAGTCTGATTCCCCCACCTCAATAATTTTTAGGTCAAGCATTCGTTGAATTTCTCTTTTTAAAATTTCATTTTGTCGATGTGACATTCGATACGGCTTAGATCGTACCGGCTTATTACTGATAACTTCAATATCATGTTCTACGAGGTCTGTCATTCCCGGCTCGTTAGAAAAACTTTGCGAATATTTATTTAATAACCTCTGCAATTGATCTCTTTGAGTAGGTTCTAATAATTCTTCCAAATTGCTACTTTTAATAACCTCAGAATAATCGTAAACGTTTGGATTTGTATCAATATTAGGAAAATCTATTTCAGTCTCAATCTGGTCAGAACCCTCTTCGCTACAAGACAGGTAATTAATTACCTCAGGTCTTTTATAATATGGCTTTAACATATTGATATGATAAATTTGGGATCTTTCTTTTTTCCCCGGTAAGGATACGATATAATTTGTTTCGGATACTTTATTTTCAACTTTGCCCGGTCCTGTCCATTGAACCGAAAGTTTATTTGCCTTAGAAGTGGCCAAAATTAAAACCAGATCACCTTCTTTAAATTCTCTTTTTATGGCATTTTTATCATACCATTTTTTTCTCCTGAGTTGTTGATCTTGCATTTTCTCAACTGCCAACTCTTGACACTTTTTTAAGCGATTTATGAGTCTAAAAACATACTCGGTTACTGGTTGTTCCTCCTCTGGTGAATCCGTCCAATGTTCGTATAACAACGTTTCTGGAGTACGCAAATTTTTTCCGTGGACAAGTTCCGCAGGTGTGAAACCCGTGCTTTCATGCGTCACAGTTCTTAAAGCAAGAAGAGCCGCCGGTAGCACCTGTTCCCAATCAGAATCAGCCTCCAAACATAAAACTCGTAATATTCTTTTTATAGTACGATGAAATCTCTCCACTGGATTAGACTGAGGGTGGTGTACCGAACTATGACTAACTTTGATACCGAAACGTTCAAAAAATTCTGTGGTCAGATTGCTCATAAATGAAGTTCCTTGATCGCACTGAATCTCTTTAGGGAATCCCATTCTGCTGAAAAGATTTAACAACGCATCCACTATTGTAACCGAAGTTATATCTTCGATTGGAAGAGCCTCTGGATATTTTGATGCTACACATATAGCAGTTAGTATATATTTGTTTCCTTTAGATGTGGTTGGCAAGGGTCCACAAGTATCTATGTTTATTTTTGAAAATACTTCCGATATCACTGGGACTAATTTCAGAGGCGCTTTTTTTCTATCGTTAGATTTCCCCACTCTTTGGCAAGGATCACAAGTTCGAATATAAGTTTCCATATCTTGATAACATTTGGGCCAAAAAAAATATCTAGCTAGATTATCTTTGGATTTAGTTACGCCCAAATGTCCGGACACTTGTTCATGACATAAACTCAATATCTTTTCCCGACAAGTTTCAGGAATGACCAATAATTTCCGTACATTTCCTAAACGATCTTCTTGACACTTATACAGCAGCCCCTTTTCTATCTTGTAAATATTTGTCGAAGAGTTATTTTGAGAGTCTCTTGTCGCTATGTCAAAAAGCGGCTTTAAATCTTCACTCTGTTGCTGTAATTGAAGGAATCTAGTCTTGCTTATTGAAAGTAGAGGAGGTAGGTCATTGAACTCCGAAACGGGCAGGAGCGACTTTCTGTCTTCCTGTTCTTCTTGTTCCGTCCCCTGGGAAGTATAATCGTTCGCGAGGGAGGGAAAACTCGGTAGGGGTACAATATTCGTATGCTCACCCCTTTCTTTTGCTGCTTGAAGGCCTTTCTCTTCGCTATTGATCATTTGTCGACGTTTCTGAGCCCGCGTCTCCACTGCGTTAACTTGGAAAAAGTATTCCTTATTTTGATTTTTTCCTAATTTTGCAGCCGTCCGATTCCCTAATATATAACGTCCTTGATCAAGCTCATTTCGTATGACTGCGGCCTTTGTTAATATTCGTCCAAATTCTGCTTCTATTTCAACATGTGCTAGGGGAAGACATATAGGTGATTCATCGAACGGTTGTTTTACCCAAACAGTTTCTCCTGTTAACATTGAAGGGGTAATGTATTTTTTACAGATCACATCAATGGATGCTCCAGAATCCCGTAATACAGGAAGATCGAACCCGTTAACCTTAGCCATTGTAGTGTATGGCGCTAAATAATCTTCTTCATTCTCTTGTACCCTGTTAACAACAGCCGTAGATTTAAAGTCTTTCTGAGCTTTCGGACACTGCGGCCTCAAGTGATCGATTGAGCCACAAGTATAGCACTTAAGAGGTTTACGTACTTCAAAATGACGCTCATCTTGATTTCGAAAAGTTTCTGTTTTTTTCGAAACTTTTTCCCCAGCCTGTTTATACCTTGGCGAATCTCTGAAATTAGGCTGATTTTTATTTCTCTTTTGCGACTCCGAACCATGAACTGGAGAGACCTTTTTCCGGTATTCACGTACGTTTTCATAATCTTCTAACAACTCGGCTAATTTATTTGGGGACGTTATCTTGGACCATTCATCAATAAAATGCTGGCGCACTTCGAAATTTACGCGACGCTTCATTTGATCCGTTATCATCAGGTCTTTTAAAAGTTCAAAATCATTAATTTCCAAGCCCGAGATCCATTCTTCAAAATAATTTCTTAATTCAAATGCGAAATCCCTCCAAGTGGTTTGAGCGTTTTTTTGGGTTTGCGAGAATTTGATTCTAAATTTTTCTGGGCTCAGTTTAAACCTTTTAAGAAGTATCCCTTTTATGTAAGCATAGTCATAAGCCTGTTCTTCTGGCTCTCGCATAATCAGCTGAACTATCTCTGTTGGCAAAAGTGTTAATAAAACAGAAACCCATTCTGATTGGTTTAGATTCGCCCTCTTTGCTTGGCGCTCAAACATGACTAGGTACAAACTAACATCATTCTCTTCGGGATCAAATTTTTGGATCATTTTTTGAAGTTCAAAATGGTTTCTTCTAGGCATACTTTCTTCCTTCCCATCAATTAGATCCTTAACTTTAGCGGCCTCCAATTTCATTTTGGTTATCTCGAATTCTCTTTCTTCTCTCCTAATTCTCTCTTGCCTCTCTTCGTCTTCTTTCCTAATTCTTTCTTGCCTCTCTTCGTCTTCTTTCTCGAGTCTCACTGACGTGATATTTTCCAACAGACTTTTAACTAGTTCCTCCTCGTAGGCTTCATTTCCCATAATCAGCTGTCTTAATTCTAATATCCTAAGCTGGGGTCCAACCTTTTCCCCTAACTCTTCAGCCAAGGATTTAAGGTCCTCTTTTCTAGCTTTTGCTAAGAATGCCATGATATACCCTCAACTTATACTCTAAATCTAATGAATCTCTCTCTCTATATATATATATATATATAAATTTGATATACAACTAAAATTTACAATTCTGAGGCTCAAAATTTAACTCTTAATTTTTTTCAGAACAATTTCTGGTATTCTAAACATACATTCAAGACAATTTACACTATACTGTGAACAGGATGCACTCAGTTGCAATTAGTTAAATTGAGAATTTAAGATAATACAATATGCTTTAGATAATACAATATTCACATTCAGATCATCAAAACTTTCATAGTATATTAAGGTATGCATTCAAAAGTAAATTAAAGTAAACGTATAAATACTCATAAATATCAATACAACCACAGTTTGAACGTAAGATATTAGTGATTTCTAAACTTTCTGTTAACACTTTCAACTGAAAATTTTCACTTCTCATAATTCTTACACAAAATGATAATTCATATTCTGTACTGAAAATCAAATAAACAACAGTTTAATTTTAAGCTACCAAGATTTACTTATCTTCATTTTTAACACAATGAACTGAAAATTTTTGGAATTATAATTCTTACGTACTTATATTTCTTACATGAAATACATTCTTACAAACTTATAATTCTTACATACCATAACAGTTTACATTTACTTCTAATAATTATAACGTTCAAGACGACTTAGAATTGATAATTCAGAATACCCTCTAAAAGATAGAATCTTTAGAAATATTACAATTTTACTCTTCAATTATAGAAGCATAATAGTAGCAAAACTCACAACAATTCACTCTATTAATACAACTTCAAATTCTTAAGATATTATTTAATTATAATTCCTGAATTCAAATTTCTAAATTTATACCTAAATTCTTAAATATATTTTCTTATCTGAAACATAAATATCAATCAACGCATTTGCAAGCTTCAACGAAACCAATATTTGTTAGAAAACATTTACCTGAAGTGACATAAATGACACAATAGAAATACTATAACTAATAACCTCACTGCCTCAATATAAAAAATCCAAGGTACTTACCCGCCTGGACTGTAGAGTTGAAATTCTGATTGAAGCCTGGAACATGAAAGTGTTGAATCTCACAACTTAATTCTTTTATTGGACGCTGAAGGCACATGCACTAAATTACCACACAAACGTATATCACCACACTACACTTTCCGGACACTGATAGTCCTACAACTTAAAGATGCTGAAAATCTTCGGACAAAGGCTGTCCCACTAAACTTCAAGCGAATTGAATTTCGGATCCTGGTGGTCCTCTCTTTCAGCCGGACTGACGTCTGGAATCTTCTTTAGAAAAACACAAAGCTGAATTTCGGAGCCTGACGGTCCTTTCTTTCTTCCGGACTGGCGTCTGGAATCTTCTTTATAAATCACAAAGTTGATTTTCGGAGCCTGACGGTCCTTTCGTTCTCCCGGACTGATGTCTGGAACTTAAAAACACAGAGCTGAAGTTCGGAGCCTGACGGTCCTCTCTTTCTCCCGGACTGACGTCTGGAACTTAAAAACACAGAGCTGAAGTTCGGAGCCTGACGGTCCTCTCTTTCTCCCGGACTGACGTCTGGAATCTTCTTTATAAATCACAGAGTTGATTTTCGGAGCCTGACGGTCCTTTCTTTCTCCCGGACTGACGTCTGGAACTTAAAAACACAGAGCTGAAGTTCGGAGCCTGACGGTCCTCTCTTTCTCCCGGACTGACGTCTGGAATCTTCTTTAGAAAAGCGTGGAGTTGAATTTCGGAGCCTGACGGTCCTTTTTTTCACCCGGACTGACGTCCGTATTCTTTCTTTGTTAAGCACAAGAGTTCTCGTTCGATGACCAAACTAAAACTGCTTCGTGGATTTTCATCATACCTGCTGCCACCAAATTATTATAGCTGTAACGTTTCCGAGCTTTTATGGAAAAATAGCAAGACAGGATTGTCTTTTTAAATTTATTTAAAACTCAACAACAAATTCATTCGTGATTAAATAATGGATGAATAGCGTAAACCGTTACATTGCTATATCTTACAGAAGGGAAAAAGCGAGTTTCCCACAGAGTTCTCTGACTACATGTCCATTCAGCTCCACTGCTTCGTCTCTTCTCACAAAAGAGCAGCGAACAGCCGTGAACAAGTCGGCATCATAAAAGCATTAGGGGATAAAGACCCATTAGCCTTCAGGACATTCTTCCTGGCCGAATCGCTTACACCCTGGCTCTAAAAATGAGTTTCTTAAAGTTAGTCCAAAACAGGAAGTCTCTAATAATATCCAGCTGGTTATTTTCCTAATGATTCATTTGCTGTTACAGTTTGTCACAGTGTACGGGCAGAATAAAGGAACTCTTTTTTTTTCCAAAACGGATTGTAAAATGGGTTTAAAATGCATTCAGAAGAGATTTTTCGTGATGTCTGTACGTACGCACCTCGCATAACTCAAAAATGTGTAGCCGTAGAACGTTGAAATTTTGTGTATGGGACTGCTATAACATGTAGTTGTGCACCTCTCTTTTTCGATGCAATCGGCCTCACCAACCCTATATATATTTATAACTTTACTTTTGGCGGAAGACGAAAACAATTCACGTTTAGTCATGGCTGAAAAAACTGCTGCGTAGATACTGGACATTAATGGCGTAATGGACGATCCGATGGAATTTTAGAAGCACGACCAGCTTGATATTTAAACATTCTTCAATGACGAATATCTTAGTACATAAGTGTAGAAGACTAGGGGTGTTAAACGCTTCCCCATGAGTTTAAATATGCAATTACATTTTAATTAATAGCGAACAGCTAGCAGAGACTGAGCGACCGGGCGAAGAGGCGAAAAGCGAGAGACTACGGAGTTATTAGCTATTCATACAAGATACCTGCACAAAGCACGGCTAATCTGTGATTAACCGTTATAAATACGTTATATAAACCGTAATATAAACGAGTTACAGTTATAAAACCGTTCAGTTTTATGCTGAGCTCGAGCATTTTATGGATTAACAATGTTTATTAAATATCAGATTCTTCGCTCTTACGCCACATAAAATTCAATTCAACAGCAAAACCACAAAATATTTAAAAACGGCATACCTTTGGAATTTGCGACAGAATGTTAGAGGTTTGCAGACATATTTCTATATTCGCTACATTGTTATTTAAAAAACCTAGCCACTCGTTCGGCCGGCCGTCTAACATAGTGTTATCATAAAAATAAAAGTATATAACGATTTTAATGAGCTCAGCGAGTGTAATTTCATGAAAATGGTGAATATTTCTAATTAGATATCTCATGATTTTAATACATGTTTATTTAAGTCAATCACAATAAAAATTAGAAAAGAATATATTTTTAAGAACTGTGTTTATTGCTTTTAAATCCCTTAGTGTATTATTTAGTAACCTTCCGGATTAAATTTGAAAGTATCTTAGGTTTTACTGAATGAAAAACGTGCTGGCGCGTGAAAGATAAAAGTATTTTGTTTCCGGTAGCGCCAACACATTGCTTTCATGAAGCCGAGTTCTTTACTTAAAACTGAAAGATAACTAACTATCTTACATTTTTTCGAATGGCAACAGTTTCGCGCTCAGGAAATAAAAAAGTTTCATTTGAACAGTATGTCCACTACTCGTTTTCAGATCGTTGAGTTTGTTAATAAAAATTCGTTAAAGTTTTACAAACTATGAAATATATAATAAAACAAATTCCAAATTTGTGCTTCCAAGTGCACGAACACATGTAGAGGAGTACTTTATTCAAAATGTGATGGCTCTAGATACTGACTAACTAACTGTATACCTTATCCGTCAACTTAATGACACTACAGGGACTGATACACAGTATTAGTCAGAAGTCAACCTTAAAGGATGGTATAACACGTTGCCGAGTCCCGGAGATCCTCAGCTTTTTAGGCTCCCTCTTGTGACCCACCGCTAAACTGGCTAGCCAAGACCACCGTCCTAGAGCTCACAGACCAAGTGGGGTGGGTTTCAGAACGTGAAGCTTTGACTGGCCGTCAATTGATGCTACCTGCCAGTACTACGCGGGCAGCCCCTCCCTTTAGGCTTTACACAGAATACCGAGAACAGCGTGGACCGGACGCTCAATGGCCCGGGCGCTATTCGGCTACTGATACCCTAGTTACCGGGGACTTACGCTGCTCGGACCGTCAAAGGTGGAGATGAACCCCACCCCACAGACCAGCGGGAACCGCCAAGCTCATGAATTTTATACCCCCGGGGCCGAGACTGCCTAGGTACAGATCCTAGCTAGTATTAGCAAAATACTCTACGTCGATTCCCGGGGAAGGGGGTAAGTTCTAGATACCGATGTATTTTCACATTGGTAGGAACATAGATACAACCATGCATGCAGATTCATCATTATTTAATTTCATTAAAAATAACACCCGGCGATAATATTGGGTGGCAAAAATTTGAAAGTGATACGCCATTTATAGTGAACTAACGCAAAATCCCATTTCGAGGTTAAAACCCGTTTGGGGATAATAAATAAAATGAAATAAAAAGTAATAAATAAAATAATAAAAAAGGGAAGTAAAAAATGAAAAATTGTTTTTTTTTTTTTTTTAAGCTGGTCGAATGCGCAAATGGGAAAAAACAATTAAAAAAAGTTGCCATCAAACTTGTCTTTATTTTACACACTGAAAGAGTAAAACGTTATCCTTTATTTAAATAACGTTTCGTGAATGAAGGACATGACGAACTTAATTGGCATTACGGTATCGCGTTATTCTACTTCGTTGATTCACTCATTTTAAAGGTTTAATTCCAACATGCACCTTATCTGGACAGAAAATCTATCTCTTTGGTTAGTATTACAGAAATTAGAAATTTTATCAGGAAGAGCAGATAAATAATTCATTACTTCGTGGAAGTGCACTTTAATACGAATGTTTTGCTGACTTTTCTGTATTATTTTTTTTAAAATTTTTATTAGTATCAAGTCTTTATTTATCCAATTTCCCTCCTTCAACAAATTATTATGATTTCAAATAATGATCATTTACTGACTATAAGGAAAATACAATTTTAAACATAATTAATGGGAAGTTGATTATGCCGATGTTTTTTTTAAACAATTTTTGAATTGTATAGAAAGTAATTTTCTTTTTTGGCATAAAAAATTCTCTTAGATTAAAAAAAAAAAGGGGGTGTATCTGTAGTTAAAATTAAGTAAGCCTCATTAATTAATCATTTAAGCCATGGGTTCACAGCAGGGTTAGTATCGACCTCCCTGGAGGTCAGTGAAATTTTAAAAGCGTTAATTATGATCAAAGGGTCGATTGGGGGTCTATAGCTGAATTATACAATTGATCGGCATAATCACGATCCCATTAATTATGTACAAAACATGAATACAATTGATAATTAACTGTTTACTGATATAAAGTTATATCATGTACTAGTGAAGAAATCATAAAATAAATATATTGTTGCTCGCGTACGGGTTCGTAATGGATTGAGTGTACAAGTCGATAAAAAGTTAATAAAATTTATTTTTATCGCAAGAAATAAAACAAAATGCTGAAATTTCCTCACAGATATTCGTGCAATTTCACAATTTCTCCCACTAGTTATATTTTAAACTACTAAAATATAAATAGAGCTCAATTCAAAACACAGGGAAAGCTAATCTGATCTCACCGCGCATTCGCTACAATCAACAACAAGAATTAAGTAAAAAAGTCATAAACACTGAATTGAGATGTTTTCCTCCGGCTTTTAAAAGCTTTTTAATTATGCAGATAACATTCTGGTATTTCCTCAATTTTTCTGGATAGCAAAAGAGTACAATTACGAGATATCTACTTATTAAATGCGCGTGCTCCTGTATTTTAACTTTTCCGGCGTAGCTTTCTCTTCAAATAAGTCTCGTGCTTCATTCCACGTGGATATAAAAAAATTTTAATCATAATTCTACAAAAAATTGCAAATTAAATACAAATTCCGTAACAATAGGATAAGGGAAACAATACAGTAAAATTATTAGCCTAAAGAAGCGTTAGCGCGAATGGGCTGCTAGTCTTGAAGTGTTATTTTGCGTCGCCCACTACAAACGGCGAATCACTTTTCAAATTATTGCCACCATATACTTTCGCCCAGTATTATCCTCAAAGAAATTAAATGATGAAGAATCTGCATGTGTATGTATGTACCTACCTCGCATTATGACAAAACGACGATATCTAGAGCAATTAAATTCTTAATAACGTTGTCCTCCACCCGAACACATGTACCTGGAAGCCCGAATTTTGAATTTCAAATTCTATATTTCACATTTTGTAAAAATTAAACTAATTTTCGATTAACAAATTCAACGATTTGAAAGCGAGCAGTGGCAGTACTGTACGGAATAAAATACTTCTATCTCTAGGGCGCGAGACTGTCTGTTGGAAGTTCTAAAATATGCTGTTGAATTGAAGTTTATGTGACGTAAGTGCGAAGAACATGATATCTAATAAATAAAGTTTCTTTTGTTCATGACCGAGCGCTTTATTTAATAACCATTAGTCTTGCGCTACTAAAGGGGCTCGAAGTGGTGGCCATTTTATTGAATGCTGCCTATATGCGGTCAAGTCATAAATATCAGAAAATAGTAATAACCCAAATGGCTTTCAACCTTTTTACGTCTAGGGACTGTTTTATTACATTGTTGTAGCTGCTCTTTAATTTTGGTTAATTTTCTAATGCCATATAAACATTAAATTGTTTTTAATTTCAGACTTATGAATAAAATAACGCAAACTAGGCAGCAGAAAATTCTTCAGAATGAAGTTAATAATACTGAAAAATACATTGATGCACTTTTTGGTTTTATATGAAGCAGTTAATATGGAATTCTTAAATTATATATATCTATGCACAGGTATATGTAAACGGAACAAAATATAAAACAAGGTATAAAATATCAAATAGAACAAGGTACAGAACATCAAAAATATTTTTAATATACAATGTTCATTAACATGAGTATATTTATGTAATATAAATGGTTAGTTAGATTTCGTACATATATAATTTATCTTTATATTTTAAGCTACTTATTTATATATGTATGTTGTTTGGTCTGGTTTGTTTGATTATAGAAAATCAATCGACGGCTATTTGCCTAAGGATGCCTCGGTGGAGAACTTTCTAAGTAAAACTGACTCGTGTACGCGTTACACATGGGGAAAACCACGAAAACGCCAATATAGTCATCTCGTTCACCGGGATTCGAACTCCGGATCGACGTACCAGTGTTCAACGACTTTACCGCTCAGCCGCTATTGAGCCACGCACACACGCGCACATCCACAGATATACATTAAATTATATTTACACGTCGTTTATAGAGTGTTATTGAGTTCAGTTTAATCGTAGAGTTGTAAAACATTCTACGGAATTAATTCGCTTCGGAGACTTTTTGTAAGCTTCATCATATTTGTTAGAGAGACTCGCAATGCTAATCCCATTTCCAAGCCTTTTATGTACCTTATTTCTTCTGCTCTGAATTATATTTAGAGAATTATTTCATCTCATTATAGCTGAAAATGGAGTTTTTTAAATAAAGAATTTAAGGATCTAATTATTCTTGAAGCCTTTAAATTAAAAAAAGAAAATGGCACATTAATACGGATCACTGAACTAAGCTGCTCGATAGAGGATAAATTAATTAGCTAATAAATTTTAATTTTATTTCATTCTATTCATTTCATTCAATTTAAGAATGATAAGAAATGAATTCATCTGCATTCTGTAAGAAAGCAAATACTCAAAAAAATTTTTTTCTATTCTTGCAGTCATAATATTTTCTGAAATATTCAACTAATTCATATTCAAATATTCCAAGCCATTATAATTAGTAATAAATCAATATAGTAAGTAAATAATTAAAATCAATTAAATGGAATTTTAATTGCCATTTTCCCTATGATAAATCTGTCTTTAGATTTCAATAGCAGTCGATCAGCTTTTGTCGGGATTCATTTTCCTTTACGGTATACTTACGATATATATATATATATATATATGTTACTGTAAAAGACCGAAATTGGAGAATGTCGACTTTCACCGGAGAATGTCAACATTCACCAAATACGTCGGTGAAAGATCGAATATAACATTGCATTCTTGTACGTTCGGACCCTCACCGGTGTATGTCGACAATCACAGATATGCTCTGGTGTAGGTCGAAAAGAGAGGCGACTGGCTGTTTCCCATAAATGCAGTTGTAAAAGCAAGGGCCTCTTGGGCAATTCAAAGTCTCATAATAGTTTAAGTTGTTGCAATGAATCAGATTTTGAATCACATAATTTAGTAAGTTTTTTATTACTATTATTTTATTTTCTCATTTACTACGTACTGTATAATTAAGTAAGTTTTTTAACTTCTATTATTTTCCTTTCTCATTTGGAATGCATTGTGTGTTTTAAGTACTTGTGTGTTTTTTCGCGACTGAATGACGGAGAAGAAAATATAATATTCTCATATATTCAACATTCACCATTAGTACATGAATGTCGACATTCACTGGTGTAAGTCAGAAATAAGAGTATTTGGAAAATATTTCGGACATACACCAAGCGACTATGTGAATGTTGACATTCACCGGTGAAAGTCGACATTCTCCAGATTTTGGTGTTTCACCGTAACATATATATATTTCGCATTGCTCGTACTCGCCAATTGCAACTTTTACTATCTCTTGGAAAAAATCAATATGGGAACCTAGAAAATGATTCTTGGTGACGCTAAAACTATTATTACTAGTAATTGTCATGCCACAGTGTTTAAAAAAAAATCTCATTGTTTAAAGGTAGATAATATGCTCATATCCTGGCCTAAAAATAAAAGCTGTGAGTCAAAATTAAGGGGTTGCTCTTAGGAAGCCTTAATTAAAAATAGTTACAGGAAATGTTAATCAATACTTAATATCTGATGGATTAAGCACTCATAAATTACTCCCTAATTGATCATGTGTATGGCAAACACATATTCGGCATTCGTAAAGAAAAGAGAGGTGAATCAAAATGAGTTATATTCTTGTTTTTCCAAAGGCAAAACTATCTTAAGATATTATCGGATTTAATCTTTAAATCATTCCAATACTATTCAGAACAATGGAGGCCTTTTCCATTGTTTTTAACTATAATTTACTAATGCAAATCCTATTTCAGTTTCAAATGGTTTTCATTAATTACGTTAATGATGTGGATAATTTAAGAAACTGTTAGTAAAAATAGTTATAAATACTTTATTATTGATATGTTTATGTACTATTTTATTAAAAGCGTATTTATTAATTATCTCAGTTTTTGTAATGATAAGTTTTAAACTATTATAATATGAAAGAACAAAAGAAATAAAACCATGAAGTGAATCTCCATGAAATCCTGCCTAGCCAACCCTCATATGCTTTGCCATATTCAATTAAATAAGCACACAAGATGATTAAGTAATTAATTTCATGTTAGATGATACGAAGCTTTTCAAAAACTAGGATACTTTCCGTAAACAATTAGTGCTGTATAACTGGAACTGGATTTAATTATTTATTTATTTATAGCAGTGCTTTTCAGCCTCGTGACTTACATGTACGTATTGCTCAGGGGGCCGAATGAAATTCTTAGACGAAAATAATGTAATAATGAAATGTCAATAAACAAATCAATATAATCATTAAATTCATTTGATAATTATAATTTAATTTGCAATTATAAGGAGATATACGTTATTAATAATCCAAAAGAGTGCATATTGATATTATTAAACTGTTTAATAATGCATTAAAAGAGCAAAACTTTTTATTGACTTACAGTGAAGAACAGAGGAGAACTCTGTAGCTCCATTCAAGTTTATATTCCTGATATGTTGATACTGAATGACACCTAAAAATATTTCTCCCCTTATGATCCCTATCGCACCATTTTATTTTCTCGTTCCTCATTAATGTCAGGCTTGCGATCTTGACCCTTATATGCTTCGCCACCATTTTATTACGGAAACACCTAATAGGTGGCCATTGTTGTCTGCTGTGAAGGGACGGACAGTTTTGCAACCATGCCTTCTCCGGAGGATTCGAACCTGGGATTATTGCTACAGCTGTCAAGGTCACTAACCACTGCACCGGCTGGGCACCACCTAATAAATAAAGTTATCACACAAATTTAATATTATAAAAAAAAAAAAACACACACACACACACACACGGAACAAAACGTTTCGCAGGCTACCTTACTAAGAAAATTGTATACTGATAGGATAAACTGAGATAAGACTGAAGAAAAAAATAGAAAAACATATGCCAACACTAGCACTGCGCCGGGAATTCTAAACCTATGTTGCTATGCTGTTTTTGAAATGTTTGTAATTTTGTTGTTGAATTGTATATGGCGTAAGTGCGAAGAAAAAGGGGCTTAATAATAAAGGTAGCAGGAGTGAATGCAACAGTAGACTGGTACACTTCGAGCTCAGAGAGAGAGGATGAAAAAACCTAACGAATCCTTTTGGGCGATCGTTAAAATCTGAATTCTTTCGACTTTCATTTCTTTTCTTAGTTTTTTTAAACATATTTTTGTATAATATTTTTAGTATATACATTTTTATGTAATAAATGTAATATAAAAAAGTAAAACTCAGGAAAATTCCCAAAATAAAAGTTGTTACCGAACCAACATTATTGACCCACTTCTTATCTTGTGGAAGCGGCTGTCAAGTGAAATCAATAATTATGATTATTTGTACTGTATACTATAGAGAAAACTATAAGTGGATGGATGACAAAAATTATTCTTTTAAGAGGGGTCGATTGAATAAAAAATTGGGAATCACTGATTTAATTTTATTAACTTAAACTTAACGACTTCTGCATTCAATCCATTACGAACCCGTACGCACGCAACAATATCGTAAAGGGGAAAAAACTCAAATTTCTATTTATTTTTTATGTGAAATCTAAAGTTTGGTACTTGAAAGAGATATTTATTGGTTACATTTTGTAATGAAATCATACCGACAGTTAAATATTCAATTTTTAGACTGATATTCCTTTGGAATAATTCCAGGATGTTTAGTTAATTATTAAATAATTTTAGTAGATTTAAACTTGTAGAGACATTATGTATTTTTGGGAGCAGGAGAGATGAAAAATGTGCAACGCCTTCACCGAGACTCGAACTACGGACCTCTCGAATACGCGCCGAGCATGCTGACCACTACACCACCAAGGCATGCAAAGATGGCGGGAGAAATACCTTATAATCTAAAAATATACAAAGTATGAAAATTTTTTTAATTTTCAGAGAAACTTTTGCGGAGCAAAATTTGAGAATAAATAACGATAACCTAATTTATCCTCCAGTTTACTAAACATTTCGTCGGCGCATAATGGAAATAATTTATAAACTTTATATTTCTTACTACAGCTCGACATTTGATGGCATTAGATTCTGATAAAGTTTGTGGACTTGGAGATAAATTGCTGGAAATTATCTTCATCGCGGATTGTAGATGCCAATCAGTCAATCGGGTTCTTTTCTTATCAGTTTTAAAGTGAGAAAAACAGCTGTTCGCTTAAACAAAACGATTATTTTTAGTGCTGGGAAACTCGAAAGCTATATAGTAACCACATGCAATATGGCTTCAAATAATACGAAATTCATTATAGTGCAGCCCACCAGTGACCTTGTGGTAAAGTCGCTAAGCACTGGTATTTGACTAAGCACTAGTTACATGGGCGTTTTCGTGGCTTTCCTCACGAGTAACGTCGATATGAGGCAGTTTCTCTTAAAAACTACTCCACGAAAGCGTCCATAAGCAAATAGCATTCGCGTACTTCGACATAATGAAAACAAATCGTAATCATTTTAGGGCTATAATTCAGTCAATGCTAGTAATTCAATCAAGGCAGCCAATTTTTAACAGTTTGAGTGCATCATGGCAAACATTCTTGTACTAAAATAACTTATAAAACTTATTTAATTTTATTAGTGCACTGATGAATGGAAGAATAAACCGAAGGGTATGGTTAGTTTTATAGCCATTGTTGTCATAAAATCGCACGAAACTATTTCATCGAACAGTTGACTTCTGTCGCACGGCGGTGTGCTGTCCCACAATTCCATTAGTGTCCAACAGTTCCTAACAAAAAAAATGTATCACAATTGTCATCTTCCTCCTGTACTGACCATATCTGTTACCTACAAATTTCTTTTTTTCTTTATTTATTCTAATAGCACCGAAAAAGTTCAGAAACCCCAAACCAAAATCTTAAAACAGAATTCTAAACTAAGAGTTCCTCTAAAAAATCGATCAGCGGTATAAACTTACCAAGCATTGTGTAGACTTACAAAGATGGAATTCTAAGAAATACGAAAATCGTCTTCTTCAACTTAGTACGATTTTTTTTCCGGGGGCGGGTAACGAAATTTTTGATTTGTACGAATTTAGTCTTAAAACTTTATAGATGCTTTGTTATTGTTTGTTATTTTATTAATTCTCGAAAGTTTCCAGCATACAGCTTAAAAACTGTCGTCATTTAAAAAAAAATTCCTGTTATACTATTACTAGCTGAAGAAGCTGTCCAAGCCCGAGTGGCGAGCATTCAAAAGACTCAAACGTTTATCCTCAGTTCAAAAGGCACAATCTAAAAGCAATGGGACGATGCATATTGACGTTTATGGCTGCCCCCTTCGAGTACCCATACTTACTCTTCAGTGGCGAGCATTTATTGACTCCTCCTTTAGCGTGCCCCTTCATCACCTCTTCCTTCTCGGTCACACTTCTTCCTCACTCCCCTGTCCTTGCAACGCCCTATACTGAGGACCAGTCACGCAAAAGGATGGTGGTTAGAAAGGCTGATTACTGTATCGAAAGGCCCGGGTTCGAATCCGGAGAAGACATGGGTGTTTGTAAGCGCAGTTAGCAAGATCTGGCGATACCTAATACGCTTTCTTGGATGTACAGGTGTCTCAACTTGCGCATGTATCTACCGCTTTCTATTATAATATGCCACCGTAGTCGAAGTACTCGGCATTGCCTGGGCTTTACGCTGTGTGAAGAGGTTTCAGTTAGGGAAATGGAGAAATATTTCCGAAATATCAAAAAGACAGTTGTTTTCTTCATATTTTCCTTCATGAAGGTTCTAATATAAACGCCCTGAATATGAAAGAAGTGAACTGGTTTTCGAAATCCTATGTAGACAGTGACCTTCCTCTTGTTCTGTGCAAAATTTCATTGAGATCAGATTAAAGTCTTAAGATTTCTATGAATTACGCACACAAACAAATAAACGAACCCACTTCTTGATATATATATATACGAATTTGTCTGTGTTAATTTAATGAACCCAATTAGTCTAATTTCACAGACCCATTAGTAATTAATAATAGCTGAAATAAATCTGCGTTTATTGCTTTGAAATTTTTTAGTTTTTTTAATCAATAACAGAATAATATTGAAAGAAAAATGAAATATCTTGCGCTTTGCTGAACGCAAAACACTGCTGCAAACATTTTAATGCGCTCCGTGACAACACTTTTTTTAACACCGAATTCGTTGGTTAAATTCGAAGGTGGCAACGTTTTTCTTTTATATCGCTATGTTTCCTGATTATATTTGAAACAAATATCATAATATCATAAGATATATAGTCATATAAGCATATATATCTTATGCTTTGCGGAATGGCAGCACAAAGTTTTACCGATGAAAGACGTCCTTATCGGGGTATTTTACAGATTTCTTCAGACAAAGGATCGAAAATATTGTTTAAAGCGTTTATGTGACTATTTCGAAAATAAGAGCATTTGCGGAATCCGCGTTGCTGGCAGTACAAAGGTATTGAGAACGCTGTGTAACTGAGATGTCGCAACGTTATCAGCCATCGTGACGTGCGAAATTGTAATCGCAGCACCTGGCAATCTCCCGGACGACTTCGTTAATAAAGTAAGTAAGGAACATTGCCTTTACTCTTTTGTTTCTGTAATTGTCGGAATTAAGATTTCCTTCTAGATCAGACCAACGATTTCCTAGAAATTCTGGATGAAAGGAATAGGATGTTATGAGTCTGTTTGGAATATACTTTTATCTTCGGTATTCCCCGGGGAAAGCGATAGTCTCGAGAAGGATTTACTCTCAAACATGTTCGGAATGTTCGAAAAGAATACGATGTTGTTTTTTTCTCTCTCTTCCTAGAAATAATTTCATTATAATATGTTCGTATTTAGCTTATAGGTATTGAAAAAAATCGAATTTTTAAAAGCTATGTATGATTCTATATGTTTAGATTGTTTTCATCACTTAAAATTTGTTTGTATTATGATGCATTTTTACTTCGTTGTAAAGGAAGTATCGTAATCGCGAAAAATTTCGGGTATTATGTTTCAATGGAAATATCCATTTTGACGGTTCCTGAATCCACATGGATGACTTTTTTGCATGACATCTATACGCACGGACAGACTAAATGACTCTTTTTTTTTTTTTCCAAAATGGATCGTAAAATGGATTCAAATGGGATTTTTTCGTGATGTCTGTACGTACGTATCTCACGTAACTCAAAAAAGATAATCCGTAAAACGCTGAAATTTCGTATAGGGGAGTGCTATGACATCTAATTGCGCACCTCCATCTTTTATTTGTATCAGCGGTACCAAAAATATATGTAAAAATTAAAATGTTTCATAACTAAATTTATAATGTACAATATAATGTTATTTCAATAATTTTTGCTAAAACTTCCTAATTTATTTTATGTTTAATATAATTGTTTCATAGGCAAATGTTATATTTCAATTGTCTTATATCGCGTCAGAGAATTTTTTTTTTTTATTTTTTAGAAATTATGGATTTAAATTCAAATATCGTATTAATTTGCATTTTTTGGCATTTGACATGAAAGTGTGATTCTAAACTACATAAGACACAAAACACGATCAAAGTCCAATTATTGATGATTTTATGGAAACAGAACTAATTTCCTTTTAAGGGTCAGAATCTGTCTTAAATGGTCAGCAGTAATTATTCTTACATATTTGCTATCTGAAATTTATTGATTAAATTTAGTACTAAAAAATCAGATGATCTGTCTACGGGATCAGCAGTAATTACTTTTATACATTTACTGTCTGAATTTTGTTAATTAAATTTAGTAAATTTTCCACATTTTGCTTTCCGAAGTTTTACAGCAGTTCTTAAGTATTTACTGAGATTTAATTTGTGGGGTTCTTCTTATTTAATTCTATAGTCCTAACTTAGAACCCCAAGAACACTAGCAAGTGAATAATCGCTTAGGTGTGAGAATAAACACGTAAGCCTTAGGAAGGGTTCACATCCCTTTATTTTTCAGAATATTTACAATCAGTTCCTACTTTTAACTTTACACAAAGCCTTCACTCCGACTTGAACTTAAATAATAATGACTTAAATTAAACTAAACTAGCTTAACTAAGCTATCTGAAAGGTATAGCCGAAACTATAAGAAATCTAATTAGTTAGTCCCTAACTATTAATTTAATCGGCGAAGCTAAGCAAGGGCCTAAGGTATGGCCGAGCGTAGTAACTAAGAGCCAAAGGCAAACAAAAGCTAGTCAGGATATCAGAGTCTCTCTCTAGAAGTCAAGTATCGATTTAAATAGTACTCTTTCTCATTTGAATTTACTGCGTTTCTGAATTTGCATTCTGGCAGGAAATTGTAAGCTGAAATTAGAATAAGATAGGAAAGTACAGTCATCGAGTAAGAGGACTGTACTTTTTCCCAAGACTGGCCTTAAAACAATATCTATAACTTTTTGAAATGTAGCCGGAGCTCCGCTTAAGCCAAACGGCATTCTCAAGAAGGCATACGCCTGATTTTGTACTTTTCGACATCCTCGGGTTTTACTGCAATTTGAAAATAGTTTGACGTCAGGTCTAAAGTTGTCATATATTTAGTTGACCGAATTTTTCTTATAATTTCGTCTATTATAGAGAGGGAATATGTGGGGTATTTCGTTATGCTATTTAATTTTCGGTAGTCAACAGCGAATCTCCACGCGTTCGGATCTGCGGGTGGCAGTCCATTTTTCTTTCTACATAAAACTACAAGACTGCATAGGGGCTAGTACTTGGCGTAATTATCTTGTTCTCGAGCATTTTCTTAATGTGCTGCTCGAGAACGTCTTCCTTCATCCGATCGTTAACGGTACGGTTTGGAACGAACTGGGAGCTCGTTACCAGTATCAATCGCGTGAGACACAATCTGGCACAAGCCAGGCTTCTAGTCGAATAATTGGGAAAACTTTCTTACCAATTGTTGAATTTTTTCTTTTTCCCCTTCTTGGAAGGGATTCAGGTCAAGTTGCGGCACGGCAGCTTGTTCAACTTAAATTTTATCCATCTTGACCTGTAAGGTAGAATCTTTCAAATTAATTTTTGTACTAGCTGCGCGTAAGAAATCAACCCCCAATATAACTGGGATTAATAAGTTATTTACAACAAGAAAATTAATTTTTTGCGTCTCATTTTTTATTTGAACATGCAGCCCCACTTTTTCTAAGCAGACACACTGTTTGCCTTGGGCAGCAATCACACATTGTCCCGTTGTCTTAAACAGCCTGCAACGACGAAAATGCTTTTTAAAAAATTCCTTCGACAGGAAGCTGCATTGAGCCCCTGTATCTAGTAAGGCGGTCGTCGGGACGTCGTTTAGTAATATTTGAATTTCTGGCAAGGCCAAATTTTGTACGATTACCATATTCAGCTTGATTTCTGAGGGATTTACCCACTCACACGGTGACTTCACCCTCCGTCTGGTCACCGTGACTAGTTTAAATTCTTTATTTCGCCCCCTTGGTCCAACTGCTTTTTATTTCCCCACGCTTTGGTCTGACCGGCTTTCCTTCTGTCCGGCTTTGCTACTTTTCTCTCTTGCCGATATTAATTCTGCTGACCTTGAGGTTTCGTCTGAGCGTAAAGCCTTGAATACTGACTAAAATTCTTTGCCCAAGCACGTTTTCGGCCGTTCGCCTACTCTGAAATTTGACAAGTATTTCAAATAAGCTTTCCAGCTTTTGCGAATTTCTAACTTCAAGAAAGTCCTGAATTGATGGAAATAACCAGTTTCGGATCTGGATCCCCCAACAAACTCTTGCCAATATTCTTGTATCAGCTGAGAGCTGGACCTTTTAAATTCGCCTTAGGGATGATTATGCTCTGTGGCTAGTTGACAGGATATAATGTGAAGTGTAGGTCCAGCTGCTCCAGATAGGTCATTACGGACCGTTTGCTGTCAGAAGTTGCTGTTGGCTTCATAGCCGCCCTCTCGTTTCCAAGATAAATCCAAATCCCTCCATGGGGTTTGGCTGTGGCTGAGAGTACTGAAAGATGGGAGGGGTCAACGAGAAATCTTCACTACCTAGCGGCATGGTTCGTTAAGAACAATTTCTGGCGCTAAATGTGGGGTTCTTCTTTTTTAATTTTAAACTTCTAACTTAGAACCCTACGAACACTAACAAGCGAATAATCGCTTAAGTGTTTGAATAAACACGTAAGACCTAAGAAGGGTTCACAACCCTTTATTTTTCAGAATATTTACAATCAGTTCCTACTTGGAACTTTACACAAAGCGTCCACTCGGTCTTGGACTTAAATAATAATGAATTTAAAATAAACTAAACTAGCTAAACTAAGCTATCTGAAAGGTGTAGTCGAAACTATAAAAAAATGTAATTATTTGGCCACTAAGTATTAATTTAATCGGTGAAGCGAAGTAAGGGCCTAAAATATGGCCGAGCGTAGTAACTAAGAGAGAACGTAGCCAAAGGCAAACACGCGCTAGTCAGGGAATCAGACTAACTAGAATTCGGTGAAGTACCGAATTAAATAGTACTCTTTTTTTTAGCATTTACTGCGTTTCTGAATTTACATTCTGGGAGGAAATTGTAAGCTGAAATTAGAATAAGATAGGAAAGATAGAAAACTTAAAATAACTACTAATAAACTTAGGAAAAACCTTACATCTTTCCCCACCAGAATTTAACTACTCGATGAATAAGGTCTTAAACGACCTTGTTTAAGAGTTTAAATTCTACACAAGAAGTCCTTAATATAAAAATTTTAAACTTCTAGAAATGAATTTCATCATTAGAACGTTTCCTGTTTAGGGCCAACTTTACACAAATATCTAAAGCTAGATTAAAACTAAGAAAAATACAGATTCACAATCTGAATCGCTTGTATTTTCATCTACTTCATCTTTTCTTTCTTATCAGACGTCAGTGTTCACCTTCCAGTCCTCTGGAAGGAAAAAGTGTTATTTCTTTTCATAGCAGTTTCGAAAGTGTTACAATTACTGTTTCTTGCAATTAGTTTTTCCCTCAAATATTTTCATTCACACGAAACTAATTCCTCTTCCCCCCATGCTCTCCAGAAATTGTTCTGAGTGAGACGAGGTTTTTATGTTGTAATTGCGCGACGACAATCTACCACTATTCTATCACTACGATTTGTTATAAACTCGACTTTCCAGACCTTAGAAAACTCCTTAAACACAAAACTAGACCTAATGTCCTAAAATAGAGCTTAAATTTTAAACTTCTGAAGTGAAACCTGGAGAGCCTTACTTTAAGCACATTCAAGCTATACTTTCATTCAATTCATCTTTTACGCAAAGATATGTACAGTCGTGCTTGACCAAAACTTACATTTATAGCATATTAGCTTTTACAATAGTTTAAAAGCTAACACTAATATTTCAAATTTAATAGAACTTTGTAACACGTAATACTTTAAAATTCATTTTACATCATTCGTTATAGTTGCTATACAAAATTCCCAAAGCTTGGCTACAATCTTTAGATTAGGTTATTCAATTATGGCAAAGCACACGAGGGCTATCTGCCTAAAGTGAGTTATGCCTTTGTGGAGGACTTTCTAAGGGAAACTGGCTCGTATACACGTTACACATGGGGAACCACGAAATCGCCCATGCAGCCAGCCCGTTCGCGGTATTCGAACCTCGGACCGAACTACCAGTGTTCAGCGTCTTTACCGCTCGGCCGCTGGTGGGCGCTACAATCTTTAAGTTAACACAGTTGAAGTCTTTCGACTAAACGTATTGACAAATTAGTTTCTCCCAACTTGAGAATTCTGAAAGAAAGTATTTACAAAATAAGTTTTCGCCAACTTGCGAATTCAAATTCTTTTCTGTTTAACAGATAGTTACAAATACGTTCTCGCAAACTTGCGAATTCAATTTCTTGCTTTAAACAGTATTTAGCAACTTTAAGCACATGCCATAAATCGAACTTTCAATACAAAATAGAAAACAAGGAAAATTTTCACTTATCTTTTTGGTTTCTATACTCCTACATTCTCTTCGCGCAGAAATCTTGCCATGTTGGAGATTTCAAACTTTGGATTATCAGTCGCCTCAGGCGGCCGGTATTCGCTTCCGGACATTCTTTTCTTTTCATTCCTCGGGCGTTGAATCGGGCAGCTTTTCTTGTCGGCTGAGGATTCTGGAATTCTGACTTCCTTTTTGCTTTGAAGTTCCCGGACCTTGACTCGGAATCTTTGAAAACTCTCTTGGTTTTTCTGGGTTTCTGAAAAGGAATAGATCTTGCGTCGTCGGGTTGTTTTCTTTTCATTGATCTCGGCTGGCATATTGCTGTGGTTTCTCTCGAAGTCGTAGGCTTCGGTTCTGTAGTTTGACATTTTCTTTGCTTATCTTCGAAGAGCCTTTTCCGGTTTCCCATCGGCGCTGTCTTCTGTTGAAGAGGAACATTTTTCTCTTTCGTATTCTTCATTCAGGCTGGTCCTGAACCTTGTTGCTGTTGCGCTCGCTTCGCAGTACATCCTTCAGTATTATCAGCTTGTTTTCTTCTTGTTGCTGGGGGATCCCTGCTAGGCGAAGGCGAAATCAATGTTTTTGGCGCACTCCCAGGATCCTGCAATAAATCTCTTAGAACTTGAAAATCCGTACGACTGTAGCACGGTTTAAGCTGGTCCACATTAGCAAATGTTTGCTGGCCATTTTCGGCCTTTAAATAAAATGTTGAAAATTTGTTGTTTTCGATGATGAATGGCCCATCAAACCTGGGCTCAAATTTGGCTACCCTATTTTCAGGTGCATACGATAATGAATGTTTTACTTTTAATACTTTCTGGCCTACCGTATATTCTACGTCGCGTCTCTTGCTATCGTAACACAATTTTCGTTTCGACCTCGCCGCATCAGAATTTTTGATGGACTCATTAATAATTTTCTGAATATTAGTCAATTTAAACGCTTCCTGTCTTTGTTGAACGATAAATAGCTAATCCAGAGGTGTTAAAATTTTTCTTCCTAGGAACAATTCTGCGGTGTTTTTTTGTTTAGTGTCATGCTATGCTGTTCTCAAGGCAAAGTCTTAATTCATTGACGCAGCTGTCCCAACGGTCATGATAATTCTTAACATATCCCCCAATAATTTTAACTGTATTTTTATTTACGCTTTCCGCAATATTTGATTGCGGTCTATAAGGTACCATTTTTAGATGGCGTACGCCAAACCCTGTGCACAAGTTTTCAAATAAATTACTTACGAATTGCCTACCATTATCTGATATTACTTTTACTGGGGCTTCGTATTTTAAAATATATTTATTTAGAAAAGAATCTGCTACTATTTTTGCTGAAGCTCGTTTAAGGGGAATTATTTCCACCCATTTTGAGAAATGATCCACGATGTTTAACACGTATCTGTTTTTATTTATCTTTGTTCTAGGGTAGGGACCAAGCAAATCAATGCCAACCAATTCATTTGGGAAAGTGGTTTTTATGCTATTTAAGTACCCGGCCGGGTTGTAATTAACGTCGTTAATTAATTGACGCAAGTGACATGACCTGACATACGCCGTCACAACTTTGTATAACTGCGGAAAATACACAGCTTCGCGGACCCTTTGCAGGGTTTTCCTAACACCAAGATGGGCTCCTAATTTCGAGTCATGGAGCTCCTCTAGAATACTTAAGCGCAGACTCATTGGGACTAACGGTGGCAGTTCTTGATTATCGTTGGTTGTTTTCGTGTAAAAGAGCAATTTATCTATAATTTCATAGTGGGCCATCCTATTGCGAATAGCCGTTAAGTCTACATGCTCAAAATTTTCCAGATCTTCCAGATAGGCGTAAATGTCTTTAAATTCTGGATCCGTTTTTAACTCGACGATTATTGTTTCTCGGGATTCAATTATTTTCGCATTTAGCGTCGTACATTTAAATGTATGTCCATCTTCATCGATCTTTATCCTTGAAAGTGCATCTGAAACTACATTTTCTTTCCCCGGCGTGTGTTTTATTATTAAATTAAACTCTTGCAGTTTTAGTGTCCAACGTATGAGCCGGGGCGAAAGATTTCTTCTGAAGTATAGCCGACCAACTGGCGCGTGATCTGAATACGGTTGTAGGAAAAAATGTCACCCGGAAAATAAGGAACGGAAAGATAGGCACCGGAAAATTAGGAAACGGAAAATAAGTCAACATTCTTTTGCAATGGGAAAAATAAGGGATATTTAGAAATATCGCCAAGATGGTAGATAAAAGTTTTATCATAACAACCATACATGCGGAATAGGGAAATCTTCTGACGATAATTGAAAGAAGATAAGCGAGCTGCTGGCCTGTCCGATGGTAAAAATAGAGGGTTGACTAGCGGGTCATGGTCATTAGTGATTGTTCCCCTCGTACCCCATGTAGTTATAGCGTTAAACTGTGGTCCAAGGGTGAAACATTGTCGCATTAACAGAGCGTTAAAAGCAGTATTATAACAAACCGTTGTAGATAAAATTTAGTCACAGTTTGCGAAAAGAATATTACTTAATTTTTAGCTAATTAAGTGTCGCATATTTTTTTCTGATTTGGTTTTAATTAAAAATAATGTGTTTGCACATGAAACAATTGCTTAATTTTGCATTTAAGTCTAAATAGGAAAACAAGAAAATTACAGTTATTAAAAATTAAGAGGTTTATTTCAAAATTATATACTGCAGCTAGCTCAACGTCTTACCCTTAAAACCTCCCTCAAGAGAGCCCGCTATAACCCTGCCGGTTAAATTAGAATTTGGCAGGTTTCCCCAACTCCGATTGGCGACATTATTTGGCGAGATTTTAGAGTTCCTTTTTTTCCGTTCCTTATTTTCTGGGGCTTTCTTTCCTTTTCCCTATTTCCGGGTGACATTTTTTCCGCACACCTCTGAAGGTTATTGGGATGTCTCTGAAGATTTCTTTCCGCACACAGTTATTGGGGCACTCCCAAAGAACAAACGGAATTTTTGCACTGCTAGTAAGACTGCGAGAATTTACCGCTCAGTTGCAGTTTAATTTCACTGAGTTTGATTAAGCGTCTTGCTAAAGAAAGCTTGGTTCAGCCATTTTGAGAAAGAACTGCGCCAGCTGCGTAGTCTGATGCGTCTGCTGCAATCTCCAAATTTTGATTCCCTTCCGGGGACTTATGAACAGGGCATCAATTAAGGTGTGTTTCAATTCTTGAAACGCTATGTTCGCCTCCGGTGTCCATGTGAACCTAGTCTTTTTTCGTTTAAGCACCAACAAAGGTTCAACTTTGCGAAATCTTTAATGAATACTCTATAATAGGAACACATCCCCAGAAAGGATGATAATTTTTTAGCCGTATTTGGCGGTGGATAATTTTTGATAGTTAAAATTTTAGAGTTGTCAGTTTCTATACCGTTTTTCTAAATTTCATAACCTAGGTACCTTAGTTCCTTGGCAGCAAATTTGCACTTTTTAGGATTAATTTTGAGGTCTGCTTCATTTAATAATGTAAAAACTTCCGCTACATATTTAATGTGTTCCTGTAAAAACTTCCGCTAAATGTTTAATCTGTTCCTCTAGGAACAGATTAAACATTTAGCGGTTTCGCTCGTCACAATAATATCATCGAGACAGGTGACTGTACTTTTTCCCAAGACTGGCCTTAAAACAATATCTATAACTTTTTGAAATGTAGCCGGAGCTCCGCTTAAGCCAAACGGCATTCTCAAGAAGGCATACACGCCTGACTTTGTACTTTTCGACATCCTCGGGTTTTACTGCAATTTGAAAATAGTTTGACCTCAGGTCTAAGGTTGTCATATATTTAGTTGACCGAATTTTTCTTATAATTTCGTCTATTATCGAGAGGGAATATGTGGGGTATTTCGTTATGCTATTTAATTTTCGGTAGTCAACAGCGAATCTCCACGCGTTCGGATCTGCGGGTGGCAGTCCATTTTTCTTTCTACATAAAACTACAAGACTGCATAGGGGCTAGTACTTGGCGTAATTATCTTGTTCTCGAGCATTTTCTTAATGTGCTGCTCGAGAACGTCTTCCTTCATCCGATCGTTAACGGTACGGTTTGGAACGAACTGGGAGCTCGTTACCAGTATCAATCGCGTGAGACACAATCTGGCACAAGCCAGGCTTCTAGTCGAATAATTGGGAAAACTTTCTTACCAATTGTTGAATTTTTTCTTTTTCCCCTTCTTGGAAGGGATTCAGGTCAAGTTGCGGCACGGCAGCTTGTTCAACTTAAATTTTATCCATCTTGACCTGTAAGGTAGAATCTTTCAAATTAATTTTTGTACTAGCTGCGCGTAAGAAATCAACCCCCAATATAACTGGGATTAATAAGTTATTTACAACAAGAAAATTAATTTTTTGCGTCTCATTTTTTATTTGAACATGCAGCCCCACTTTTTCTAAGCAGACACACTGTTTGCCTTGGGCAGCAATCACACATTGTCCCGTTGTCTTAAACAGCCTGCAACGACGAAAATGCTTTTTAAAAAATTCCTTCGACAGGAAGCTGCATTGAGCCCCTGTATCTAGTAAGGCGGTCGTCGGGACGTCGTTTAGTAATATTTGAATTTCTGGCAAGGCCAAATTTTGTACGATTACCATATTCAGCTTGATTTCTGAGGGATTTACCCACTCACACGGTGACTTCACCCTCCGTCTGGTCACCGTGACTAGTTTAAATTCTTTATTTCGCCCCCTTGGTCCAACTGCTTTTTATTTCCCCACGCTTTGGTGTGACCGGCTTTCCTTCTGTCCGGCTTTGCTACTTTTCTCTCTTGCCGATATTAATTCTGCTGACCTTGAGGTTTCGTCTGAGCGTAAAGCCTTGAATACTGACTAAAATTCTTTGCCCAAGCACGTTTTCGGCCGTTCGCCTACTCTGAAATTTGACAAGTATTTCAAATAAGCTTTCCAGCTTTTGCGAATTTCTAACTTCAAGAAAGTCCTGAATTGATGGAAATAACCGCGGCAAAATTATTTCGATGATTACATTGTCAGGTCATATAATAATCTGACAATATGAATCTTTCTCAAGATGAAGTCCGTTAATTCGTCGAAATTAGTTTGATATTTACTAAATAAATCTGATTCCAGTTTTGTGCCGTCTTTTAGAACTGGGAATGCTTTCAATAGGGAATTTTTTAAGTTTTCCTAAGTATACGTTTCGGATCCTGGATCCCCCAACAAACTCTTGCCAATATTCTTGTATCAGCTGAGAGCTGGACCTTTTAAATTCGCCTTAGGGATGATTATGCTCTGTGGCTAGTTGACAGGATATAATGTGAAGTGTAGGTCCAGCTGCTCCAGATAGGTCATTACGGACCGTTTGCTGTCAGAAGTTGCTGTTGGCTTCATAGCCGCCCTCTCGTTTCCAAGATAAATCCAAATCCCTCCATGGGGTTTGGCTGTGGCTGAGAGTACTGAAAGATGGGAGGGGTCAACGAGAAATCTTCACTACCTAGCGGCATGGTTCGTTAAGAACAATTTCTGGCGCTAAATGTGGGGTTCTTCTTTTTTAATTTTAAACTTCTAACTTAGAACCCTACGAACACTAACAAGCGAATAATCGCTTAAGTGTTTGAATAAACACGTAAGACCTAAGAAGGGTTCACAACCCTTTATTTTTCAGAATATTTACAATCAGTTCCTACTTGGAACTTTACACAAAGTGTCCACTCGGTCTTGGACTTAAATAATAATGAATTTAAATTAAACTAAACTAGCTAAACTAAGCTATCTGAAAGGTGTAGTCGAAACTATAAAAAAATGTAATTATTTGGCCACTAAGTATTAATTTAATCGGTGAAGCGAAGTAAGGGCCTAAAATATGGCCGAGCGTAGTAACTAAGAGAGAACGTAGCCAAAGGCAAACACGCGCTATTCAGGGAATCAGACTAACTAGAAGTCGGTGAAGTATCGACTTAAATAGTACTCTTTTTTTATCATCTACTGCGTTTCTGAATTTACATTCTGGGAGGAAATTGTAAGCTGAAATTAGAATAAGATGTGAAAGATACAAAACTTAAAAGATCTGTTAATAAACTTAGGATAAACCTTACAAATTGTTAGAAATTTCATACTACATGTGTATTTATACTTCGTTTCCTAGCAGATAATTAAAGTTCATATTAATAATTTACATAAATATATAGTACCGCATTTTTTATTTAAGAACATAATTATTCAAAGTATTTTCGCGCAATATGCTGCTCAAAATTGATCACTAAAGACAAAAAGTAAGAAATTTAGAACCTACTTTTCACAAAGACCCAAAAAGGTGAAATTCAATGCCAATAAATTTCAAACTATCCTATAAATATACAAAATAAGAATTAAAGAAATGTGAAACTAAAACCCAAAAATTATAAAAACCTGAAAATATATTCCAAAACCAGAAAATTAAATACAAAAGAGGAACTCAACTAAATCTGATGTAACGTTATCAAGAGAAAGACTCAATTACAATTCCCTTTCCACTGAAAAACCCTTGCGTTTGTGTATTCAAAATTAGCTGATGAATTGTTCTAAAAGATATGTACTCACCTTCTTACCCAGCCTTTATTTTTCGCAATCGTTAGTCGTAGTCATATACTTCCAGTTAGAGAAATGTTTTAAATGACAAAAGTATTCATGTTTTGGTAACGTCAAACAAACAAACCAAAAAAAAAAAAATCAATTTTCGACAAATAACGAGATTTAATTTTTAATGCGATTTTCCGCTTCCTATACTTGTTGTTTGGGAAAGTTTTATACTCGTTATTGGAGGGGCCAAAATTGTATTGTAGGAAGATTTAAATTGTAGGAAGTTTGACGTCCATACAACTAAAATTAACCGGGATATTTAATTTGAAAATTGCATTTTTTGATGTCATTTTCAACTTGTGTTAAGAAATCGGTTGATTAAATTAGAATAATTCGAGGAGTTTAAATGAAGTGCAACAAAAAATGTATGTAATTGAAATAGGCCATACAAGGAAGTCACATGGTATCCACATCAGATTTTTTTCATATTCATTATATAGTGCATAACTACTAATAAAGAAAACAAGAACTATATACGTATTTTTGCACCCCCCTGTGCACAGTTTAAGGATGTAAATTATCACATGTTTGTTTTCGGGTTACTGATAGCAGCTCACAATGGCTTTGTGCAGCTTAGTTGTTATTTTCCATAAGAAACAGAGGCGTGGAAAAACTACTAATTTTTGCACACCATTTTACGTATATTTATTTATATTTTTCGATATAAACATATTTTAATAGACGTTGCAAATTCTTAAAAATTATTAACTGTAAATATAGCTTCGCTTTTAAACATATTAAAATTCTGTTCTGTTCTACTCGACCTTCTTTTCAAGAAGGAAGTTATTTTTAGCTTATATTCAAATAACTGCTTCCGAACGGTTTCAGGTAATATGGGTCGCATCGCATAAAAGCTAGGTATTGATATCAGCAGAATTCACTTCAGAAATTTTGAGCATGGTCAGCTGATTCCGCAAATGATGTAATAAGAGGAAAACAAGAGTAATGGGGTTTATGAGTGGGGTTTTGTATATGGCTGAGTAGTCACGGGGTTGTTATAAACAACTGAATCGAAATTTTTCAAATTATTAGTCTTTTCGACCATTGCTACAAACAGTGTAACGGATACAAACTTGATATAGCCGGATCGTGTAATATACCTTTTCATTTGTATGTCACGCATTATATTAATAACACGATCTTATTTAAATATTCAGTCACGAAATTAAACACCACTACAGAGCGAATTCATACGCTCTTAGTTGGAAAATTGAAATTATACCGTAAATAATGTTTGCCTTCTCTTGTCAAATGAAATTTAAGAGGCACGGAGTATCAGTCGTTCGATGAGATGATCGTTATCTCTGCATTGCGAAGAAAATAGCCTAACTGTATAAAATTCTTTTATTATTGTGTCGATGTTAACCTAATTGTTACGAGTGCATCGAAAAGCATCTTCAGACCGGAGTGAGAGAATATAAGCTCGTTCTTTTTTACACAGACACAAATGTTTTTACCGAGACCCAAGTTTTGTTATCGGAATTGGTGTGACTTTAGCAGACTGTTACTTCAAATCAGATTCTATTTAATGTCAGCGGTCTAAATAACGACATCCTGTTCCCTGTTTCCTCTTCGGACTTCTTTATTTGTTACCAATGTTTTTTGATAAAGTCTTTTCATAAAGGACTTTCCTCTCATCCTGCTTTGGCAAAGCAAAAATTTCACCCTTTTCCATCTTTCGTAGACAATTAACGCTGCTCAAGAACTTTCGAAAATACATGCGATCACTTTATTTCTACGCTTAACTAGAAATTAAAAATTTTATTTCATTCAATAAGTATTTTAGTTATTGAAATTTTTGATTTCTAAGCTACTAAACAGGAATTTAAAAAAAAAACTCTTCAATTCTTATAATATTGGATTTTCTGTTGTTTCAGCCTGGCCTGTTAATCTTACAGGTCGTTAAGAAGTTCACGTACTGTCGCCTAATTACTCTTCTTTTGGTAAGTAATCAGACATTCAAGTTTCATAAAATGGTCTTCATCGTTCTTAGAAATGTTTCTCCTTGTTTGTTTCAGCGTGAGTTTCATTAGTTTTCTCATTTCAACTTTCGTTATTTCTCCCTATGGAAGAGAATTTCTTACAAGCGGATGTTTATAACGTTTTAATGATTCTTCCTAAACCCTAATTACCATATTCATTATCCTGCATTTTTTTTACCCTATAAGGGCTATAAGTCTCGAAGCATAGTTTTGTCTAGTTTCACATTAAATGTTCACTTTTTTTTAAATAAAATTGCTGTATAAACATTGAACTAAAAATGTACACAAAATTTTACAAACTTGAGCTTCCTTTCTCCACTACAATGGCAAAATGGACCTTAAAGCATCGAAACATTATTTCGTCGCTAACCAAGTTTATAAGGTTTTTATGTTGTTTAGTCTGCGCATGAGACTTGAGCTCTTAGAGTTTTGTTACGTTAGAATGTGAGCATAGAGTCTCGAAGAGAATTCATGGCTTCGAGTGGCCATGAGCTGTGTAAAATTAATGAAAATAAAGGTATTAGATATTATTAGAGTCCACTAATAAATTCCAGTGTGTGTGTAAGATATGTTAATTAACTACTCATTAGAATTTGAACCTTTACTACAATTTCTTCTTTCCGTAGTTCTCACCGGATTGCAAATTATTTATTTGTGCGTTTAAGCTAAAGCTTTAAATACTTAGGTTAGAGCTTCCGTAGCCTCATCTTGTTGTTACTTAGTATCGCCAGCTACACCTAATTTTTTTCTTGGTTTAGCATATTGCTAACAGGCGTTTAAATAGGCGCCATCGGCTCACCAGTGGCTGAGTGGTTAAGCTCGCTGAATATTAGTAATTCGACCTCGCTTGAGTTCAAACACAGGCAAACGGCATGGCTCTATGGTTGATTTTCGTTATTTGCTCCAAGCGTAGCGCGAATACGAGCCGGTTTCCCTTGGAAAGTCTGTGGAGGCATTTCCTTCTCTTAGCAAATAGCCCTCGTGACTTTGCCAAATTCAAATAGCCTAACCTAAATACGCGGTGTTAACTATTTTGGCGAGTGGCATATATACTGAAGTCGGCCGTGTACCCTTAATCACAAAATAGACTACTTTACTTACATTTGAATTTAACTTTACGACAGCAAAGAATGAGAAATGTGCCGACCAGACGGGAAAGTATTTAATTTTTAATTGACTCTGACTGCTGTAACAAAGGGCTCGGGATCGAACTGCAGAGAAGGCATGGATGTAAATTGTTCTTTTATAGACGCAACGATGGCCCATCCACTAGATACTACATTAATATAGTGACTATTGCTCCTTAGTAGTGGCCAGTGCTTATAACGGCTAGTGTTCGCCATTGGAAATTATATATAAAAAAAAAAGAATGAGAAATGTAAAGCGGAAACTTGGAAACGAAAACTTAAAAACTTGCTGAAATAAGAAAATAAATGCTAAAGTTACAGAACAGTTTCTAAAATATAATTTACCTCTCGCATTTCCTTTCTGAAAAATTTCGATCAGAGCCTTTCCACGAGAAAGTTTCTTGATATTGATAGAAAGGTTTTTAGAACTAAAGACTGGCTAATAATTAAGTATATGTTTTAAAGAATTCATAAAAAAATGGATGGGCCAGGGCGTTAATTTCTAATGAATAAATTTCTAGTAAATGGATTGGCTGCAGAGCGTTTCATTATTTTCCCATGTGTAATGTCAAAAGAAAAGTGCGTAATAGTGTTATGGATAATTACATTAACGGACATTTTGTGTTATTTGAAAGTGTAATGTGAATAAGAATGCCTTAGAGCATCTTTTGTGAAGTCATTCTTGCCTTAGGTAACCCTTGCATTCTTTGCCATAACTGATTAAACAACAGAAAACCGAAGCTGGTCTGTTTGTTAAAATGATGAAACGGATGGAATCTGGAAACAAAGTGGTACAGACCTCTTCAGAATGAGACTTGTGATTAGCCTAATTTAGCAGAATTTATAATAACCTAATTTATAATTTTCCATTTCCTATATGGCAGATAGTTGTTAGTTTATCGATAAATTGTAATTTCCTTGATCAATTCTATTTTTATTCAGTGTATTCAATTTGTATTTGCATTTCATTAATTTTATCCCTTGCATTCATTATCTGAAACGCATTTTGTGCAGATTCTTCATTAAGCTACACGGACGCTTCAGGTGTTCTCACACTTAGAACATGTGATTTCACCTTACTTCTATTAATGCTCCAGCTTAATCTAGCCTTATCTGCTGCTCATGTGCTCGATCTTTCCAACCCGGAGTCATATGTTGTTCCCCTTCTCCTTCGTTTCTCAGATGTTCCTTTTGGGAACTGTATTCAAGACTTATTCATGTGAGATACCTCTGGGGCTGTACAAGGTAATTGAGCTGTCCGGCTCAACTACCGTCGCATATCGTAACGTTAATATTACTACGTATTTTTATTGGAAGGTAGGTTTCTTTTAAAGAAATAATGTTGTAATAGTTACCTATAGTTTACCTATGACTACTTTTAATTTGTTACGTTTCTACTGTAACCGCCTTCCTCGGAAATTAAATTATTCGCAAAAATTTCCTCTTTCTATTTTCGGACGTTAAGATTAGTTTAAAATGAGGGAAAATACGCGAAGAAATAAGATATTTCTGTTTAAAAACTATATTATGATTGGTGAAATGAATATTTTTTTCTTTTCTTTCTTTTTATTACTTCCTTGTACGAAATAAAAAGGAAGTATTGTAATCGCGAAAAATTTCGGGTATCATATTTCAACGAAAATATCTATTTTGACCGCTATGAAAGGCAATTTAACGATGTTTTTGAGTGACATTCTTACGCAAGAACAAAATAAAGGACTCTTTCTAAAAAAAAAAATATATATATATACAACTGATTTAAAATGGATTCTGAAGCGATTTTTTTCATGGTCCTTGTGCGTACGTGCGTATGTATGTATATTGCATAACTCAGAAACGAGTAGCCTCAGAACATTGAAATTTTGTATGCTATAAGAGCTGCTATAACATGTAGATGCGCACCTCCTATTTTGGTTGCAATCGGCTGCACCAAAAATATATGAATTTATGTATATATATATATAAATATATCCACTCTGCTACTCGGCTCAGTGAGCTTAGTTTTTTATTCTTATATGTTGGTAAATTGTGCATTTTTTGCTTTAAAAATGATTGAATTATGTTGTTCTTATCTTCCGGTTAAGGTTTTTATGCCTTTAGTCCGCATGCAAGGTTTGTAGAATTATCAACAATTTAAAAGTTGTTTAAATGCGGCTAAGCCTAATCGTTTTTCTCATGGCGGACATATTTGTTTACATTTGAAACCTAGGAGAATATTAGATTTGTTGCCAGTCTAGAGAAACTAAGATTCGCAACAACAAAGACAACGTCTTCTTTTATTATTGCGAATTAAATCATGCTTAATCCACTCCGGAATTTATTCGCGGAAATAAGTGTTTAAGATTTACATCGCAATTTTTAATATAGATATTTTGAGTGTTTATGTATTTCTGTCTTGTCGCGAAGTGAGAACTGAACTAATTGAATGAGAAATACTGAATCGTCTGCGAAAAACTCAAAGGGATGTAGTCCCGAAGGACTATTACTTTCGTTTGGGCGTTTTGCGTCGTTTCACAAA
>KK121420.1:0-85155 GCA_000611955.2 Stegodyphus mimosarum
TTATCGATTTCATATTTTGTAAAACTTTAGCAAATTTTTGATTAACAAACTCAAGGATTTCAAGGCAACGTTGTACAGAAAAAACTTTTTTGCCTCCAGCGCGGAAGACTTTGTATCGGGAATTCTAAAGCTGTGCTTAATTTAAAATTATTTTGCAATATTGCTCCTGAACTGAATTTTATGGTTTAGGTGCGAAAAACATTATATTTAATAAATAAAGGTAACACACAAAACGTTAAAAAACTCCCCTTTGAGCGTAATGTAAAATCTGAAAGCTTTCAGTTCAATTTAAAAACCGAGTAATCGGTCTTTTTCTTCCAACAAGTCTGTTACATCAAATAATCAAAAGAAATCCTGTCATTTTTACAAAAACAGAAATTACGTTAATATCTCGTATAAAATTAAATTAAAAGAGACTTTCCGCTGCATCCGATAGCACAAGTAGTTTGCACATTAACTGAAGGTATACGTGTGGAAAGTCTTCTCAAAATTAAATTTAAAAACACCTACTTCAAATTTTTGAAAATATTTATTCATCATAGTTCATCAACCACAATAAGAGTGTAAGCGAAACATGAGATGAATGAGAAACTTCCTACCATACCGACGAACACCGTAAGTGAATTAAATAAAATCTTACAATGCACGTCAGGAATTACAAATTACTGCTTCAAAAGTGTTAAATTAAATTTACTCTTTCGTATGCTACTTAGCTGTGTACATAAATGCACACATTTATCTGCATATACTCTCAGCAATAATTACCGAAAGACTGAAGTAATCCCGCGAGAACCAGATAGTTTGCAGTACGCTCTATGAAAGAATAATTGAGTTAAATGTGGAAACGTTCTCTGGAAATGGGGATAAAATGTCTTCTCGCACAGCTTGAATTTTTATTATTTAAAATTATTTACTGATTGGTTAAGACAGAAATTACAAAGTTTCCTATTTCATTTATTAAAAATCGTCAATTATTTATGCGACTGAAGTTTTAAATTTTCATATATTATATTGTGCAATTACTCGTGGCTGCTGACATTTTGATTTTGACACTCCGGTAGATTTACAGAGCTAGCTTATAGTAATAGTTAACTGTGTAGTCTTTGACTACTACACTGTTCCACGTTCCAAGTTAAACTTGTAGGGTTTATCTTTTAACCTTCTTCGCACACCTTCGTGGTGTAGGGGTCAGCACGCTCAACGCGTATTCGAGAGGTACGTGGTTCGAGTCCCGGCGAGGGCATTGCTCATTTTTCATTTCAAAAAATTTCTTTGCTGCTTTTTACTGCATTTTTTTCTGTAGAGTCACACCTAATGACCTAATGACTCTAAGTCATTAGGTTATTTTGAAGCAGGGCACGTGAAAAATACGTGATGCCCTCTTGTGCGATGCGTAATGGCATGCGACATGGGACGAAGGACGTGGACACCACCCCTCTACCAAAACGGTTAATCGGTATAGCTCCACGTCCACCTTTAACCCTGGGATAGTACCCTGTGATAACCCTGTGCTAGTACATTAAGACATAAACATACATACAAATTTGATACCTAATACAGTGCTAAGCAAATTAATGTTAGACACTAGATATTATATTGCCATGTTGCAAGGTGTATGCGAAGGCATGAATACGGTAGCACATATACATTACGTGTGTACTTATATACACTATGATCCTTTAGTACACTATGATCCTTTGAAGAATTACCATTGGATACACAAGACATGTACATACTGAAACGTTACGTGCACAATGTTATGCTAGAATAAGTAACTAGTACAGTGAATTACAAGTTAGACCCTAGATTAGTATTGTGTGGTACAGTGTCTTGCTACTGGATTATTTATGCTGTTTCCTAGGTACATTAACCTGCGTACAAAAGATATTAATACACATGTATTAGGTAAACATTACTCAGTGGGTACCCAAGCGTCAGTTACGTACTACTTTAACATACATTAACAACAGGTACTTAATACAGATAATTGATGGAATTAATTTTAGAACGGGACCCTAGTTTGATTTTTGCGATACCGCACCGTGTTACACCATAAAATGTGCAGATGCATAGTTACATTATCATATATACAGAACATAAATTCATATACATGTATACAGACATTTTGGGTACATAATAGCTATGGGATACACACACATTAGGTACATGATAATTCAGTGCGTAATAGATATATATTAAGCTATACAGTGCTAAGTTATGTGATAATACTAGTAGATGCATGGCTACAATTATATATAAACAAAGACATACAGAAAACAGCTACAGATAGACAAAAGCGTATATACGCTTATATTTGGTACATGATATTCATTGGTGACATATGCGTAATGGCAGACCGCACATTCAGTTGAAAAATGTTAAACGAATTACGCACATTGCGCATGCCCAGAAAAGAATTTTGCGCAATTAAGACTTTGGCGTAATTTTAAAAGAAGATAAATGTGGTACATGGTTGATATTCTGTGATCTAGACGTCAACAGTTCGGGGTATTAAAACTTGTTAGGTTCTACGTTGCTTCATTACTTAGGGTGTAAATATCGATTGTAAACTCCCCAAATTTTCGTTTAAGAAGGATTACAAAGCAGGAAACATTACACGATGTTGTTTATTGATTGCACTTCTGAGGAATAAAAGCAATCGATTATTTACCATGCGTTCCATTCATAAATATTTTAGCATCTTAAGGAATGTATCTGGTTTAAGTTACTGAATTAAAGCCAAAGAAATTATTACAAATGACTGATATTAAATGTAATGTTTATGAACATAATAAACCAAAATGAAATGAAACAGAAGCAAGTGCAATAAGCACAAAAAAGTGTCCATAGTATTGCAATCGTAAAGAGTCGCTAAGGCCTACATGGCGAACAGGCTTGTGTAGGTTTGTTTATTTTTATTCGCCAGTATTTTCCGCCACGCCAACGGTACACCATTGAGCATGCGCAGTAAGCGAAATTTGTTAACATTGATCAACTCAATGTGCGGTTTGCCATTACGCCTATATAGGATGCCCACCGGCAGACGCACGTACTACCATCTCTCGTACGTCAACACAGAAAGAAACATTTCTTCTCCATCTTTAGTTCGCTACATTACCGGGCATGGGCCTTTTCCTCAATATTATGCGAGACACGGCATCAGTAACACTGATATATGTAGCTGCGGGGAGGTCGGTACACCCGATCATTACGTCACAACCTGTCCTTTGACAGAAGAACTGCACATTCCTTTTCCCAGCACCAATCGACAAGCCTTTTCCAAATTCTTGATAAAGCAACGCCACTTTACTCGCAAATTAGTGCGTATCATTGATAAGCTCTCTTCTTTAAACCTGGACTTATGCCAACCATCATAGGACTTTATTCTGCATATAAGCTCCATACGAATCGGCATATATGATTTCTGCACAACTGTACTTCATTACCTAATATATATAATCTGTTATAATATTCTATAGTATATCCATATGTATTTACTTATTGTATCACGCAGCCTTACTACATCTTTTGTATTAATTTTACTTATTAGGCATATCATACAAATCTGGATCATGGTGGACGTGGTGCTGTACTAATTAACCGTATGGTAGAGGCATAGTGCCCACGTCCTCCGTTCCTTATCCTTATCCTTATATAGGATGCCCCTGAGCATGAACCTCTCGAATTCTCGCCGAGTGCGCTACCTTTACGCTACGAAGTCATGCTGGAAGGGACAGAGAAAATACTTTATATACCCCCACTTTCAAAGGGCGATTGAGGATTACGGGACACAATCGGTAATGCCGATCTTGTGGACGCATATGGGAATAAAGCGGACGCAACCCGCTCAGCTGGCGGGCTCTCCCGCTACATCGGTGTTTTCAAGATTTTCCTCATGGGGAATGAGTATTCAGTATCTTGTGGATGCATACATGAATGTGAATGCATACAAAAATAAGGCGGGTGCAGCTGGTTCAGCTGGCGGGCTTGCAAGCTAGTTGTAATGTAAATTCTGAAAGCTTCCAGATTTTTTTTTAATATTTCCTTTCTTTTTTTTCACTCTGCTCAGTGTTCAGTGCGCAACAAAATTTTATAATTAAAAAATAAGTTAAAAATCTTACGCCGTGAGGAAAGGCAATAAGTTTTTGAATAAAGATTTCTCAGATTTTGAAGAAGTATGTCGTCAGCGGGCGCACTTACATTTTGTACGCACGCATATCTCCGAAGGCCTTTCTTCTTATAACAATAATGTCAAGTGACAGGATATTGAGAGTTAAATTTAAAAAAATATGCTAACTGCTTTATATCCCTTTCAATATTTACGCTTTAAATATTAGAATGCAATTATAAAATGTTAGAGTTTCAAAAAGCTATAGAAATTTCATTTCGCAGCTATGAAACTTTGATTCGGTAAGACTAATTAATATTTGTAACAACGAGGTTTGTTTTGAAGCCGGAGAAGAGCCGGACAAATGCGCAACTCCTTCACCGGGAATCGAACCACAGACCTCTCGGCTACGCGTCGAGTGTGCTGACCACTACACCACGAAGGCACGCGGAGACGGTGCGAAGAATACCTTATATACTCCCCCTTTTAAAAGGCGACTGGGGTTCACGGGACCCAACCGCCAGATCCCTGTGGTGAAGCATCATCATCCACCACCTTTTTTAGTGCTGGCGCCAGTGTAGAGACATTAGGTTATTTCAAAGCAGGAGACATGAAAAATGAGCAACGCCTTCGCCGGGAATCGAACCACGGAATAACCATCGGTTACGCGCCGATCTTGTTGACAACTACGCCACGAAGACATGCGAATAAGGCGAGAGAAATATCTTATATACTCCCCCCTTTTAAAGGGTGACTGGGGATTAGGGGCTTCAATCGTCAAATTGTGGTGGTGGAGAATCATCATCCACCTCTTTTTACTTGGGGCGTCACTATAGAGACATTAAAAAAAAAACAGAAAGGAATGAAAAATGAGTAATGCCCTCGCCGGGACTCGAACCACGAACCTCTCGGTTACGCGTCAAGTGTGCTGACCACTACACCAGAAGGCATGCCAAGAAAGTGGGAGAAATACATTAATATATTATAAGTTTGATAGGCATTATTCTGTCTCACCTTGCAAAACATCATTCTTTAGCTCATATCCACTCTAAAAAATTAATGGTTAAAGGCGGGGAAAAGAAATTTCGTTTGAACAGTTCCGAAATGCAGGAAAGATGGATGATATGCTTTGGCAATATAATTCCCGAGAAGTAAGACAGAAAGGATAACGTTTTTAAGCCTAACGTTACTGAAATAAATTTCTTACCACGCTGTTGAACTGTTTAATTAATGTCGCATTATCCCATGCCTGGCAATACGTGTAACAAAGTTCATAATTCATGCATAAGACGTTAAATTTTACTATTCGGCGCAAAACTTCGCAATTCAATGGCACCGTCTGGCTGTGACCTTTAGAAGATGTACAATTAATCACTCTTGACACTTATGTATTTAAATATTAAATAATTCTTATTCCAAGTACTTCATAAAAAGCTGCTTCTTATGTAATAAATTGAAAATGCTAAACTTCAAGAATTAAAATTGATTAGTTAGAGGAGAAAATTAAACTTGGAGACGCTTAAGTTTCTAGGCGTTTATTTTTCATTTAGTCCGGAAATTGCAACTAAATGATCGGAAAGCTTTGTTAGCTACAATATTGCCTATTCGCGAATAAAAAAGATAAATAAATAAAGTACACACACGAGTTCGTAAATATGTCAGGCGTTTGTAAAAATTGAGTATTTTGGTATAACGGAACCTGAAAATAAATCACAAGTAGGAGAATTTTGGAAAAGGGCAAGTAATTTCGGTTTTAGCTCCAGAAAGACGTATACCATACTAACAATAATAATGACAAATGGAACATTGTACGTACGAAATACAAATGAAAACTCCTCTCACTCCCAGGGCCAACCAGCGGCTGAGCGCTGAACACTGGTAGTTCGGTCCGAGGTTCGAATTGATAACAGTTATGAGTTGCATGGTAACCAACAGCATTTCTCAAAAGCATTCATTATGAATGATCACGTAACAGTGTCTTTCATCTAAACGTGAATCGAATCCCGCGAACGGGCCGGTTGCATGGGTGTTTTCGTGCTTTACCCCATGTGTAACGTATATACGAGCTAGTTTCCCTTAGAAAGTCCTCCACGAAGGAATCCTCCCTTTAGGCAGATAGCCCCAGAGGCTTTGCTGTAATCACACAAACCAATGCAAACATCTTACTGATGTAGTTAGAACAGTTATGATACGTATATTAAATTGTTTTTAGTACTCTGGCCATTACTTCTAGATAGTTTCCTGTCTCGACAAATACACGACACTTAATTGTCCCTACCCCCCCCCCCACACACACACAAAATTGTCTTTATTGTGATTCAACATTGTTTCGCGTTCAATTTGTTATACCCGTTTGTTTGATTTCTGTAAAAGTTTTAAATCCTTACGCAATTTCCCACCACTCTGTTCACCTCAGCAAAAGCATAGTAGCAGCTGAATGACTGAAACGAAGAAAAGCTAATAGCAAAATTCTAACTGGGTTGCTAAATGCAGTGGATCCATAAATTCTGTAGGTTTTTCTTATAAGTAATAAGCACTTAACCAAATTTCATTGGAAATTCCTCTTCTGAAGCCTTACGCAGAAATATATTAAATAAATGAAATATATTTTCAGCGCAACCTAAAAATATGGCCTAAATGACAACACGGCAAGCAAGGATTTAGTCTCGATAGGCTAAATGAAGAGTTCATTAAGAGTTTCTTTCGCGTATTTGCAATTGACATTAATCTGAATTACCTACTTTGTCCTCACTGTTGATTTGTATGCATTCCTACTGCTATATGTGTGATTTACGACCATAAAGAACAAATTGTGTTTGTAATTATTAGGTCAAAGAGCGTTAGCCCAGATGGACTATTAACTTTGTTTTGGCATTTTGCGTTGATTCACTCTTCAAACTGTTGCCACCAAATATTACAGCTCTGTGTTCTATTTAAAGAATTTAAATAATGAAGAATTTGCATAAATGTATGTATGTTTCTCTCATTGTGATGAAACAACAGTACCTAGAGCCAACAAATTTTGAATAACGTAATCCTCCACCGAAAATGGGCATCTGGAAGCCCTAATTTGGAATTTGTTTTATCATCTGATTCATATTTTGTCAGACATGAAAGAATTTTTCACTAACAAACTCAACGATTTCAAAGCGAGGAATGGTAACTTTACGAAAAAAGAAACATTTTTACCTCCAGCGCGAGACTGTGTATCGGAAATTCTAAAGAGATGCTCATTTTAAAATTATTTAGCGATACTGCTGCTGAACTCACTTTTGTGGTTTAAATGCGAAGAACATGATATTTAATAAATAAAGTAACACACAAAACCTTAAATAAACGCCCCTTTGGGCGTAATGTAAAATCTGAAAGCTTTCATATTTTTTTTTATTTTTTGTAAGAAAAACTTCGCTTAAGACCAGTGTTCTGCTTGGTAAAATTTTAAAGATGATGCTTTAAGGAAATCACAAGCGTGCAGTTGGTTTTTCCCAGATTTCAAAATGGTGACTTGCCACCTGAAGACTACTACGATTTGAACATTTATTGACGTCTCGAAAAAGTAAGACAGGACACTAATGGAGATCGTTTGAAAGACCATTCCAGATTTTCTGAAGAAACTCTTTCCGTTTGATAGATTAATGGAATTTAATCCTTTCGCGGAATTTAACGGAATGAATTATAATTTAATGCTTATGTGTTACTCACGGTACTCAACAATCTTCTTGTCCAGTGCGACGATTTTTTGTTTCCGTACATAAAGAACCCCTCGATCAATTCAGTGGATACAAAATGGCAATTCCATGATGTGGATGAAGAGTAAGGAAATATCTTGCTTGCCTTGAATTCCGTGTCAAGAACTCTGCAGCACTTTTCAAGTTCTTAGCAATGGACGAGACACTGGGAAATCTGTCCTTGCTGGTCGATCACAATTTGAATGCGACTAAAATATGCAGGTATAAAGTGTGATGTAATTGCTAAGTTTCGACTCGTTCACATTTTATGAAGAGAAAAGGAATCTTATTTTCACTTCTCATTATGTCCTTCATGGACTCGTTTCCATTATGTCCTTTTTTACCATCAATGTAAACTTTCATCCTTAGTCATTCATCCATTTCTAAGTATAACGCATAATCTAATATAAATATAAATACAGACAACAAAACCGGTATACTAGAGCAGAGTTTACTGAATTGAGATGCTTGAATGAGGGTTGTTAAATAGTTGCATAGGCATAACATATTTACAGATGCTTTACTAATCATTTACTAAATTATTTACGCTTTATAAATTATGGATGATTCAGAAAAAAGTTTTCAAATCATACATAAATAAAACTTTCTAAGAAAACAACTGGATGAATAAATGAAATTAACAAAAAATCCTATTCTGGTCTGTCTGCAAATCAAGGCATAAAGCTTGAACGTAAAATATCAAGAACATTGGCTTGTAAATCTCTAAACTTATCAGTTTAAACTTTTTTAAATTCAAAGTTTTATTCCTTAAGGGGACTCGGTACTCCCAAATCGATGAAATTACCGATTTTTCAATTTTTTGCTAGAAAAATACCTTAAAACCCTTACTACACTGAAGAGAAATTTTGAAAAGATCTCACGATAATAAATGTTATAAAAAGGTTTTTAAAATTTTTGACAGCACTTTAAATGCCACACCCCCACCGTTTATTTTTTTTTACTTCTTAATTTTTTCAGTGACTTTCTAAAAATCGGTGTAAATGAAAAGGAGTGGAATTAAATATGACTATAACCATCAGCAAACTCTGTTTATGTGTATAAACTGATTTATTTACATATAAAGTGATGTTGGAAAAACAATTCCTGTTTCACCTTTTAACCGGCAAGTTTATATACATATTTTTATGCGTATTAACAGTCAACTTCGCTATGCTTATTCACAAATTGAAATTATTTGTGATAAGACATAAACAGAAAGAGGTGTTGTACTGAAAGTGATCAATTTCCTGACTGTAGCATTATTGAAATAGTGCTGGAATAAACGTTAAACTCCTTAATTAATTAGCTTAGACCTAAATTAATTTAAAATGCAATTTATATATGAGAACAAATGCCTCAAATAAGACAAAAAATTACGTAGGCTGCTGAGTGGTTTTAAATAAAATGTTTTATGTCTGTTACAATTTCAAATTTTGCTTTTTGAAAAAATGAATAAAACGAAATGTTACTGTTATTGATATTGATTATAAGTCTTTTAGAAAATATATTATGATTAAGGGGACGCTGGACTTTAAAAATTAGTTTTTTAAATTTTTGTGTTTTCAATAAGAAATTTTATGCATACACATATTATAACATCAGTTTATGAAATACATGTTCAAAATTTAAATTTATTTTAAATTAAAAATTTTTAAAACAAATAATTAATTATTTTAATTAAAGATTTAAAATGCTCCTTGCGCGCTAATTTTCAATATTTTTTCCTAATTTCTCCTTTAAATTATTTATAAAGACTTGACAAAAGGTTTTGTGTATGCTTTATTGAATATGATGGATCAGAAATTTTTAAAAACGATTTTTGTGAAATTAAACTCAGTTTTCGGGAAAATGTTTATTTTTGTTTAACTTATCACAAGTTTAAACTTCTTAATAACCTCATATCCAAAAATGCATAAGCAGATCTACTGTAACCCAAAACAAGATAGTGTCTTCGAAATATCATCCATTGTAAACGAAAAATAAGACGCATGGAGCATTTTCAAGACGTAACGAATTGCGAAAAAACTTTTTTTGACAAAAAGTGAATTTAAAGTTTTTCTTCAAACTTATCTTTAATACATGGTCAGGAGAAACAGCAAATTAATTTTAAATATGAATATGTAAACACTAGATAGCATTTTCATATCATTTAGCTAATTTTAATCTCATAATATTAAATATGAAAAAAATAAATATATCACAAACTGGTGTGTGATTCGAAGTTATAGGTAGAAACATATTACGCATTATATCCAATGAAACTTTTAAGATTCACCCGCATCATACGGGTGAATCTTAAAAGTTTCACCCGTATGATGCGGGTGAAACTTTACCCTTATTTTTTTACATTTACATTTCCTTTTAATGCTTTACAATATTTTTTTACATTTACATTTTCTTTTAATGCTTTACAATATTTTTTTTACATTTACATTTTCTTTTAATGCTTTACAATATTTTTTTACATTTACATTTCCTTTTAATGCTTTACAATATTTTTTACTATTTCTGTTTTTTCCAAGCAGGTAAACTTCTCTTTTTGCTTTGGTTCAAGCGACGTTGATCACGCTTTTTTGCAACGAGTAAGAAAAACGAGTTTGTTTTTTCCTGTTCTACGCGTAGAGCATTTACATAACCAAAGTTAGATTCATTAATACTTGTAATACTGATGGGGGAGCTCTATCATAGGCTCATTGGAAACATTTTGACCCCTTATAACCCGGGCTGTTGTGCTCCGATTTAGATGCGGCATGGTTTTTTATGAATAAAAAATTTTTGGCGATTTTTCCATGAAAAAAATTTGGGGCTCACCATGGGGGATCCGCTGAGGCCTCCCCACCCCCAAAAACCGAAAACTCAGATCCTAAGGATCTGCCGATTCGATTTTCACCAAAATTTATATGCATAGACAGCGCCCCAAGAACTCTCGAACCGCGCAAGAAGCAAGTCTCTAGGTCAACCAGAGGGTCCGTGGCAGGAGTCCAAAAATGGGGGTCAAAAAATATTTCACACAATTAAAAAATAAATACCACCACGGTCTTCCGCTCCTCGAGCGCTATCACCAGAGTATAAAATTTTTCTCTCTAGGCCAAAATCGACCCGAGTTACGTAAAGTTGAAAATTGCCATAATGCTAAGTCTAAGGGAGGAGATTTGAAATAGTGTAAAAGGGGAAAATTTTTTGCTAATGAAGATAGAGCGATGAAAGTGCGGACATCGACAGACCCCACAGGGACAAGCTTGCAGTAGAAGCGGTTTGCATGTATCTCAATTAGAACCGCCGGTACGCACACATAACTTTTCCAATGCTAAGTCTATGTAATGGGGGAGCTTTAACCCATTAACGGGCTGAGCCTTCGGAACAAAATGCTTTGAAAACGGCTGTATTTTTGTCTAACAAATCCCTCCAAAAAGGTCTGGATTACTTTCAGAAAACGCTTTTAAGATGGACCATTGCCTAGAGCGGTGTTTTCGCTTCCCCTTGGAGTGATGGATAAGTCATAAAAGATCTCCCCTCTAATGAATAGCAGCAAGAGCTTGTCCCTTAGTTTCGTTAGTTTTTAGTTGGTAAATGCTTGATCTTTTGGTCATGGGACTGATCAAACAATAATTTTTCTAGCGTAAGTTTTTTTGAATTTTAAAGCAATTTCTAGAATTTTGGCGGTTTCCTAAAAATATTTCGGTAATCTCAGCTGTTGTGCGTTTGCTAGCAATATGAAATTTAAAATTAAAATTTTATCGAGTTAATTTGAGAGACATTTTTAAATCAAATGGAAATTCTAAATGTGTTCAAAGACAGGATTTTCTGCCTTTTCCGCATTTTACAGATTAAATGTAGTATAAAACGAAACATATGAAAATCCTTTTTAATTCTCATAGTTTTAGTTAAATGAACTGTAACTTTTCAAATTTTTTTTCTATTTCTTTTTACACAATATTCCTGCTCGTACGTGACTCAGTTTGAAATTACGAAACTTCCAAACTTACAAATTATATTACGGCATTACATTATCTCAAGGAACAATTGAAATTAATGTACTCAAACGATATAGAATGTAAGAATGATAATATGAATAGTCAGTTTAAAATAAAATTCTGTTTGTCAGTTTTCATTTACAATTTTCACTGCTTTATGTTCCGTACGAGGAAAGGTGCTCTCAAATTCGTATACATTCAAAGAGCTGCATTAGAAAAATTAATTATTCGTGAAACGGTAAGAATTTTCCTTTAGGTAAGGTAACTCTTATCCAACTCAATTCAAATCAATTTTCTATGCTTTGCGTAATTGATTGCAACTCTATAATATATCATATGCCAGTTTTCAAGTACGTATGATCTCAATTGAGGTTGGATGAGCACTGAGTTCTTAACAGCATTTATTCTTGAATCTTTTGATGTACTGACAAACACTCTCACTTAAGCCGCTTAGACGGTATAGTAGTTAGGGAAAACCTATTGCGGTACGGATGGGTTCTGTTTCGAATCTCGGTGAAGGCTTGTCTGTTTGTACATGTATAGTGTCCGTGCGCCATTGGGGCGCTCTTAATAGGCAGCGATCCGAAAGTCCTCTCGAGAGGTTAGTGGTATGGGAAGAGGAGTGGGAGACCCTCGGACCCGTCTCTCAGGAGTGCTCTCCATCAAAATTGAGGGCGGAACTGAACGAAGTCGTACTGTCACCTGTATGGTGCTCAAGGTTCTTCCCAAGGACAGGCGCAAAATTGAACTCCTTGCCACGATGAATTGCGCGGGTTGTTCTGATGTTACTATCATATAAGTGAGAAAAGTCACACACAACACACATTCCAACGTATTTTTTACCATTTATATGCCTTTGTCGAAACAAAATTCCAAAAAGAGTTTATTTGCTACTCTTATCGTTAGATTATCGCAATTTAAATTTATTTAAGTGTGGGTTTAACACGGATTTCAAATTATTTAATTTTACTTTATTTCTGATAAGGTATTCGTATAATATGATTGTCTCATTTTTCAGTTTGAATCAAGTGAAATGTATGTATTTGGAAATTGCGTTTTGAGTTTAAAAAATAAGACACTTGTTCCCTATATCCTTCCTTTGATACAGATAATTTTAGCAATTTCAAATACAACTGATGTAAAATACTTTTCTCTCTATTCTTCTACATATAATAATCTTTAACACAATATAATTAATGCGCTGTTTCTCTAAAAGCGCGTGTAACTTAAATTGGGAATTGTAAGCATAGATTTAATGGAAATATGCGATACCCATATTAATCTAATAGTCAAGTATTCCTCAATATTGCAGATTTAATGTTATGGAAACATTTGTCAGCAATACAATATTTCTAGCAAGGGAAATTTAGTTTCGACAGATAAGCTATCTGTTTTCATATAGTTGTTTCGTTTTTTGTTTTAAAATTAAAATCATAACTTAAAATCATTTCTCTTATTACAGTTTCCATTTAGTTACTTTATATATTATGAGGTATTTCTCCGGCCTTCTTCGCATGCCTTCGTAGTGTAGTCGACGCGTAACCGAGAGGTTCTTTAGAGTAGAGCATTCTAATCATATTTAAACTTGTTACTTCATTTAATTATTAATATTTTTATGTAGGTATGAGAAAAACTGATGTTAGAAGAAACGTTCGTATGAAGATTTGACAGTCAATTTGGCTTTGAGCAATCGAATTATAATTTCTACAAAACATTTCTTTTACGTTCGAAACGCGATGTTCTTAGGACACGTGCAATTAAAACATAATATTTCTTAAATGCATATTTCGGTAACTATAAAGACATTGCCAGTTCTCGCAGAAAATAAAAATTACGTACTATTTGATCTACAAAAATTAGATCTCTTATAAAGCACAACAAAAGTATTATAGTGTAACGCATTTAATAAAATAACACTTTTTTTCCGAAATGTTCTTAAACAGTATGGACAAAATGTTTACAAGACAGACATTTTTACTTTGATGAGCAATGCGCATTTATAATTGATAATGGAATCAATACCTGGAGGACAAAGACAGTAAAATGCCGTGAATATGAGGTCAGTCTACTGTCAAATTGCTCCGGGTTTTTATCCTTTTTTACTTCCACAATTTTAAACATGTTTTATTTCTAACACCTTTTGTAACTTCCCAGATTTTAACCCACTGAGAGGCTTTTTTATTTCTTCGATTTCCCGCAAGGGAAATATAATTAACAAACGCAATAATGATAACGAGAATAATAGTTTGGAAGCGTAGGCATAATACAAAGATAAGTACTTACCTCCTCATCACGTGCTCAAATTACTGCTCGAAAAATACCTCATCATCTCAACATTTCCCTCGTATTAGATTCACGGTCAATAAACAACATACAGGTGTGTTATTTTTATCCTAAAAAAGGGACGAATGTCATGCGTTTCTTTGCTGTCTACAAAATGCAGTATATTATTTTAACAGCATTCGTTACTCTACACAGAAAAACATGTCACTAGTAAACTGAATTAATTTTGTTTTGGTGGCCTCGGCATTTGAATGGAAACGGCTGATTTAAAAAAAAAAAAGGAATCTTATTTTTTAATAATTTGCGAAAATATTTATTTTTAATAAATTTTCCAGTTTTCCTTGTGTTCACTGAAATATTCTTCGATTCATTGTTTCGGCATTACCACCGCATCCCCGGCTCTATAGGACGACGCGCGAAAGGTATGGAAGCGGGCGAAAATATTTTAACGGTCCCGGAAGGTTCCGGGACCAATTTAATCCTTCCGGTAAAACGCGACAGCTCAAAACCCTTCCTACTGTTATGGCTGTAGCCCTCGAATAGAAATACCGATGCTTGTCAGGGCTCTTCGAAACGTTCGCCAAAACAATCGCCCCAACACTAAAGGAAGTGCGCCAAGTCGCCAAGGAAACAAGTAAAAAAAAAAAAAACCATATATGTTACTATATTATATTATCTCTATTGGAAGGTAACATTGCAACTTTCGTAAGATGTGACCCTCGCGTTTAGAGAGTTTGGGTAAAAGAGATACATTTATAAATATAAGATAAGTATACAGTTAGTCTTCGTGTCTAGGGGATATGTATTAGATAAATATATAGGTTTGCAAGTCCAGGCTTTTATTTTTAATTTTTTTTCCTCCCTTCTCCTAATCTCGCTTAGAAAATATTCCTTATGAGGATTTTTAGACATTCTTAACGACTTTCAGGGACTTTTAGTGAAATATCTTTAAGGATTTATAGGGATTTTTATTGGAATCAAAAGCATTTTCATAAGGAATTTTAAGGATAAAGACATTTTTTAGGGATTTTCGGTGAAAGCATTTCTTTTACGGATATTTGAAGCGGTGGAAAGCCCCTCTCTTCCCCCCCATGACTACAGATTTGCAGAGTGCTGAGAGACATTACCCAGAAGAAGGTTGTCAGCGAATTCTTTGCCAAGAGGGTGCTTGTAAAGGGGATGCCAAATCTCAGATTTCTGGTCTGAAGGATTAACCTGTTCGCTACCGCGATCACAAATATGTGATCGCACAATTCTCTCTTCAAGGCCCGCGATCTCATATGTGTGATTAGCCTTTCCGCGTTTTCAGGCCCACAATCTCACCGGTGTGATTTCAAGTTGGAACGTTTTATTTGAATTTCTAAATGGCACCAGATGGCGGTGGAAGTCCGTTATAGTTTCAAATAATGTTCCACAGAGTGTTGACCTTCAATATACACGTCAGTTCCTAGATTTTTTTTTCTTTTTTGGTGAATCCGGGGAATGTAAACAACCAGCACGTGTTCGATTGCTCATGGAGAAGCGGGCATTTAAAGGGTCCTGATTTATTGCGCTCTGAGTGTTTATATTTTGACGGAACATGGAAAGGATGGAATGTTTATCGGTTAGAGGTGGGGGTGAAATTATCATTTACAGTTTGGAGTTTGCTGGATTTTGCGTGTTTTTTTATATTTTGGGTCAGTTTTATTTTAGTCGTCATGGCGAAAAGAGTAAAATATTTAAGTGAGAGCGAGATTTCGAAATTAATGAACGAAACAGATAGTGAAACGGAGGAAAGTATTTTTTCTACTACAAGTGACAGTGAATATGATTATTCAGATGATACTGAAATAATTGATTACGTGGAAAATAATGCGAGCAATTTACGTGCATGTATCATAAGCTTCAAAATTTTTAAATATCATGTAGTAACTTTCTTAAATTTATCTTATATTTTCTTATATTCAATTTTCTAATATTTTACGTATATTTTGAATCTTCATGTTACCTATATTATATTTTATTATCATATTTTATCCATTTTCAAGACTCATATATTAACTATAATATTATCTATATCTATTTCATCTATATTTAGAATATTCATATATTATCGCTATTATATTTTATTATATTTTGAATAATGATAATATAAAACTTTTGCCATTTGTATACATTGAAGGAAAAATAGACAGTTCATTTTTTGACTTCTCTAAAGAAATTGCCAAACGCAAGATAGAAAACTAGGCATTACAAAAATTTTATAAATGTGAATAATTCATTCAGTTCATTAAATTTGTGAAATTTATTTGAAAATATCATGTAGCTTTACTGATAATTTATTAAAATCTTTAAATCGTCCATTTTTTACTGACAGCAAATATAAAATTTCATTAAAATGAAATCATTTTCATTAAAACGAGTATTTTTCTTTAAAATTCGCAACTGTTTTTATAAATATCATGAAACATTTATTATAGTATATTCAGATACTATTAACGATTCTCAATTATAAATTTCAACTCACTCCACTGAAATTATCATTTTTTATGAATTTTTAAATGAAATTAGGCTTAACGGGGAAAATCACTCGGCCCCGTGCGTGAGTATACTCTGGGATCGCGCGGGCCTGAGGAAGCACTTCTTTCTCCTTTTAGCGGTAGCGAACAGGTTAAGAAGGCACAACGAAGTTGCATAAACATCTAAGAAAGCTGAATATTCTGGAGACGAAAAATAAAGCCTTTTTTTATTTTTTTACACTCTGAAATGTAACCTTTCAGGGAAATACACTTCAAATTTAATCAAAAATCGACGATCTAAAAGAAACATATTAACACTAAGAAAATCGCAAAATATTTGTCTATTAAATTTAATGAAAGAAATAGATGCAGGTCTTTAAAATATTACACTTTTCGTTTTATTTTTACTGAATTCATGATATCTAATTAAAAACATTCAGCGTTTTTATAGCATAAAATTTCATACTTTTCCACATTATGAATATACAGAAGATATATAAGATTTCCATATTAGTCCAAATGCATACTCGTCTAATGTTGTATAAAATATTTCGCTGTTCGACGTAAGCCACATCTATCGATCATGAATCTCACACCTTTTCCCTACCAGCAAACTCTCGAGAAGTCTTTCGGAAATTCTTCATATTTAGTCAAATTATCCAAGGCAATTTTAATCCGGTTGTTAATTTTTGTAATCTGTGGTTCTATGTCAGAAACATCGGATAATCTGAGATGCACTAGTAGTTTATCCGGGACGCTGTTCAATTTCTCCCAGTTTGTTGGTTTCGTAAGAGGTTGGTAACGTTCAAATCGATAATATATGAATTTGACCGGTACATGATCAGAATTTAATTGATTTATGACCTCGAGATATGGGATTTTAAAATTTCTCGAAATTCTCTTGGAATTTGCCAACATAAATTAAATAAAGTGTGATTGTGTGAAACATTACAGCAAGCGAATTATTACTAATTAGCAAGCGAATTATTACGTTGATATCTTTATGATCTTATAATAAAGAAGAAATCATAAAAGCCTGAACAGTATTGCTTCAATACTTTTTTCAAGATTCTCAGGAAAGCCAGTTATTTGTTTTTCCTTTCTGTGTTACATTTTTCCCTCGAACTTCATCAAGAGATAAATTTACGAATTGTTCATGTTCCAGTTATTTTTAAATTTACCTTTTACATACTTGCAATTAGCTTCATTGTTCGTTGTTACATCAAGCTTTAACAGGCCTAGGATTTTTCAGAGATGGTCAACTACCAGAGTTCAGCGATTTTACCGCTCAGTGGCTGGTGGGATAATTAATGTATAACGAATAAGCAAAGAACAGTATCTCCTAGCCACTTTACTTTTATTACACATCTTCATTTGTTCCACAATAAAATTTTCCATTCCTCAAGTAAGGTTCCCATGTGGTTTTTCATCCGCGTATGCTTCCTTGTATGCATTGCTTCCTAGTACATCCAACTATACTTATAAGCAGTGGCGGCTCGTAGCTAAAATTAGTGGGGGTGCTGTTACAAAAAATTTTAACTTTTGTTATAAAATTTGTTATAAAATGGAAACAAACATGTATGAAAAGAAAATTTATTTTGAAACTTCCAGAAATCTTACAAGAGAAAAATTAAACACTTCTTAATTACTTTAACCTAAATTGTTGCAGTCAAATCTTTATCTGTTCATTTAAAAATGAAATCCATTCTTCTTGTTTTAATTTGCGCGAAAAGATCAATAATTTTCTCCTTGATCTCTGGATGACAATTGAGGAAATTTTTCTCTGTTGAAAGTATTGCAAGCGCATTTAGTCTCTCCGAATTCATAGTGCTTCTTAGAAAAGTTTTTATTCAATGTTAAAAAGCAGCGTTCTGCGTCTGATGGAACTGTCAAGAACTGTCAAGGGAATTTTCATCAAGGGCATGGGTTCGAATCCCGGAGAAGGCATGGATGGTTGTAAATCTATAGTGCCCGTGTGGCATGGGGGCACTCTAAATATGCGGCGAGCCGAAAGTCTTCTTGAGAGGTTGTGGTAGGTAAAGAGGGGGTCGGAGACCCTCGGACCCGTCCCCCGGGGTGGTTTCTATCAAAATGGGGGGACGGAACGAAGCTAAATCGCACTGTCGCCAATAGGGTGCTCAAGGTTGTTGCCAACGAGAGATGTAAACTTGCGCTCGTTGCCACGAGTAATTTCTTTGGCTTGGGGTGCCTATAGGTCAGACAAGTGAGCATTAGCAACAACAGACTTGGAGAGAAATTATCTTCATCCCAGACTGTGATGTTCATCGGTGAATCGGGTTCTTTTCTTATTAATTTTCAACTGGGAAAAAAAGCTGTTCGCATATAAATGTATTCCCAAATAATGCGATTATCCCTAGTGAAAATATCGGTAACTGACCTTATTTATTTCTTGACAAGCACGAATATGAGTTAATAAAATCTGTACCTTCAAAGCTTTGAATAAGATTTATGTCACTGTCTAAATTATCTAGCTCCAATTATAGATTTTGTGATTATTCATGTTCGTTTTCAATGCTGATGGAAATAACATTGGTGTTGCTGATGCTCACTTGTCTGACGTATGGTCAGCAACAGCCCAAGAAATTCCTCGTGGTAAGGAGCGCAAGATTACGCCTACCGTTGCAACAGGCTGGAGCACCTTACAGGCGACAGCGCGGTTTAGCTCAGTTCTGCCTCCCCCCCCCAATTTTGATGGAGAACTACCTCGGGGAGGGATACGGCTCCGAGGGCCTCATCAAACTCTTGAGAGGACTTTCGGCTCGCTCAATTTAATCGCTTAATTTCTTCTTTTGCTATATGACTGAGCAAAAGTTGTCGCTTTTATTCCATTGCTATAAGCAAATGGCAAGTAAAAAGTGATTACCATTCCTTTCAATCTGAAATTTTAAATTATGTTATTGACAGTAAGTATTTTCATCTCAAACGGGATTTAAGCCAAACGCGTAATGTGTAAAAGAACATATATATGAACATGAATGTTGTACATACACAATATATAAGTATTTGAGAATAGTCAAAATTCCGTTCTGATTGAGACAGTTACTGCCATGCCTTCTCCAGGATTCGAAGGGTCTCTAACCACTATACGGGCTGAGAAACCATTTCTGAGAAATGTCTTTTAAGATTAAAAAAAAAACTAAACGCTGCTTTATAAACGCTGTAAACTAAACTAAAAATTATTCGTATGTAAACATACGAACAATTCTTCAAATTTGAAACGTACATTGGATTCAGTAATGCATTGCTTTGCGAATAGCTCAACAATGACATATCTGAACATTTTTGGCTTTATTGAATGTTAATAGTGATCAGTAACATTCCATGAAGGGCTTTCGTATCAACTCTCATACGACCTCCTTACCATCAACCTCTCGAGAGGAATTTCGGCTCTCCACATATCCATAGCGACCCCATGTCGAACGGTCACTATACATTTACAAATATCCATGCTTTTTTCGGGACTTGAACCGGGGCAAAAAGTCTGTATCCCTCACTAAGTTTCTTCTTAATACTAACGGTTCCTAAAAGTGGAGTGAAACTACATTATCAACATGCTTCTTTGACTTCTCATGCTTTTCAGTGTTTCCTTTCATTTTGCGTATATTTCTGAAACCGTCTTTTGTCATTAAGTTTATTATTAAGTTTTATTAAGTTTATTTCTTAAAGTTTTCATTTCAATAACTATAAAGACATTGCCAATATTTGCAGAAAATTAAAATTACGTTCAAAAATTAGCTACAAAAATTAGATCTCGTATAAAGCACTACAAAAGTATTATAATATAAAGCTGGTAATTATCAATAATAGCGGTGATTATAAAGTAAAGCGGAGAAATTTTGCAGACGATGTACTGTATATGATACATTTAATAAAATAACACTTTTTTTTTTCGAAATGTTCTTAAACAGTATGGACAAAATATTTACAAGACAGACATTTTTACTTTGATGAGCAATGCGCATTTATAATTTATAATAGGATCAATACCTGGATGACAAAGACAGTAAAATGCCGTGAATTTTACTGTGAAATTTACTGCCGTGAATTTCAGTCTACTGCCAAATTTCTCCGGGTTTTTATTGTTGTTTTATTTAAAGAGAGGAAGAAACCACAGCTATCTTTATGCAAAGAGAAGGAAATTGTGATGTTCCTCACGGCACTAACTTGAATACCGTTTACATATAGCAATTACACATATCGCAATGAATGCCACAATACCCGTTGCTGTATTATTCAGCCCAGAAAACTGAGATTTGACCTTCCCCCCTTCCAAGCTCCTCTTTCCAAAGAATTCGCCGACAACCGTCGGGGGAATGTCTCTCATCACCCTGGAAATTGGTAGTCATGAAGGCGAAGGTTGGGGCTTTCCACCCCTTCAAATGTTTCTATATGGTATGTTATCATCCTCTTTCGGAAGAATTCGCCAACAACTTTCTTCTGCCGAATATCGCTCAGCACGTTGGGCATTTCAATGAAGGACTAAATCTGCTAATTGAATTTATAGCGGGATAGCAATCTTACTCAAAGATTTGAAGGTACAGACATTACATACAAACATTTGTATTTTTGTTGATGCTCCGAACAAATTCTAATAATTAACAGAAACAGGCTAGATTGTGATTATGTTTGTTTCCAAGTTACGTCCTAGCTCCTAAATTTTCTATCAAAGCTCCCAAATTTTCATAACTCATTTATTTTCAGCTTATTTACAGTAATTATTTAATAATTAATTTAAAATAGGTGCAAATTACAACATTTTCCTACATACAACTACAGGGACAGCGGGAGCGTGGAAATGGTTTCTTTAATTAATACATTAGTGAACTCTTTTGCTGTTGAACTTTAAAAACATTCTGCATCGCATTCATTAAATAACTGGTTAGTGAACTTGTCCTCAGACGTTCTTGTTTTTATGTTACTTTATTCTCAAATTAGACACAAAAAGTATACTTTTTCCTTAACGTTTGGAGGGCAGTGTATATCACAAAATTGTTTTCATTTTAGATTATTAAGTTCTGATTTCGATTCTATTATATTCACATTCGTATCACTACGTTACACATGAGGGGAACCACGAAAACGTCCATGAAGCCAAACTTTTGCGGGAATCGAACCTCGGAGCAAACTACCAGAGTTCAGCGAACCCCACCGCTAGTGGCGGTTGTAAGTTGAAACCTAGGAATAGGACTGTGTAACTTCAGACGATATTTTCTAAGAACTGGCTATAAACTTCATTACGTATGAATTAAACTAAATATCATGATACTCCTAAATACGGTCTTGTAAAAATAAAATGCTTGTCAATCCAGATGGATGATAAATGCTCGGGGGCGTAAGGTAACATAATGCAAAAGTCCAAAACATTTAAAATATTATGCTGCAGGTGTTTCTAATTTCAGAGTTATTTGGCATTAGGAAAAAGTGCAATATTTTGTAAATTTAATTTCGGAAAATGAGAAAATTTACTAAATCCAACTGTGTGCAAAAATTCTATAATGTTACACTTCGGGGCAGGGCAAAAATTAATAAAAATTCAAAACATCATTCAAAATTGTAAGTAGAGAAAAGCATAAAATACTAAATACAGTTAAGAACTGCTAAAAAAAAGAAAATTTTGTAATTAAAATTAGAGTTTATACGCAAAAAGAAGCAGTTCGGCCGACGGCAAAAATACAAAATCTCCGGTGCATGAAATTGAAAGTTAAATTTCGACCCCTGCAGAAAGATACTCAAGTTGGTGCACCCACGGACTTAGATGTCTGTTTTACTACGTTTTAAATGTAAAGAAGAAATTTTATTGATAAAACTTTGTTTAATATGCAGTTTACAAAAAAAAAAAAAAAGTGACGAAAAGAAGAGAAAAGTTTGTCAGATTCTTTCGAAACGCGTGGAAAATTTCTTTAGAATTAATGCCGATCAAAGACAGGATTTAGGATAATTTTAAAGCTTATACATTTCACTACATTTATTGCTTGCTAATGCAATTTAGTAGGTGATATTTAACCCGAGTTCATATACAAATTTTATGCGAAGCATTTTTTCCCAGTGTCCAGCTACATTAAAAATTTCATCATTAAAATTTCTTCATCATTTAACAACTGCGCGCCTAAATGTTACCCATCGTAAAATAAAAATTCAGGTATTGTCTTGCCTGTCTTGGACTGCTGGGAAAAACGACGGCACCTAGAGACCATCAAATTCTGAATAACTAGTCCTCCGCCCGAACACGTGCACCTGAAAGCGAACAATGACAACAGCGTACGGATTAAACACTGTTAACTCCAGTCAGCGAGAGTGTATTTTGCGGATGAAATATTGGGTTCGAAACGCAATTTTGCGTTGTTTGACTTTTCGTTCGAGCCTGTTTCCATTCTGAAAAACGCAAGGTATTGTTCTTTCATATTAAATCTGCCTGTTATTATTTAACAAACGAAACTATTTAAAAGCAAGACATTCGGGTCTTAAAAATATTACTTTTTAAAATTTTAATTAGATTGAATTCATGATATCTGAATTAAAACATTCAGCATTTTATAGAATTACATTACATGTTTTAAAATTTTTTAAATAAACAGAAGTTGTATAAATTTCTCTCTTAGTCCAAATGCAGATTCATGTAATGTCCTGTAAAATGTTTCGCCATTCCACCTGAGTCATGTCTATCGATCACGAATCTCACACCCTTTCCTTCACCAGCAACCTCTCGAGAAGATGTTCGGCTCACAGTTTATTTGAATTGCCCGTTTGCCGCACAGACACTATACGCTTAAAAACATTCACGCTTTCTCCGACATTTCAACCTGGTCCCATCGGTACTGCATCGACGTCACTAACTATTACACAGCTTGAGGGCGTCATGTACCGTATAATTTCGAAAGATGTTATGTACTACATTTTCCGAAGGTCAGACCAACGTATGTCGTAGAAACAACTCGATTTCGACTGACAGTGAATTTTAAATGCACTTGTGTCACAAAGATCCTCTACACTTCCAGACATAAATTTGTTTTTCCGGATTCAAACACGAAACCAGTGATACGTAGAAGAGAACAATAAGGATTTTACAGATCAGTATACGACTTTTATAGATGTAAGATCATTACAGAGTTCTTTGATTGAGCTGTTACACAGCACTCTGTTCACGACTGGTGCTTCTGCATAATTTCAAATGGATATTTTAAATGGAAATCTGTCATTGATTAAAAGGGTGTAAACCCTGATTTCCGTACTCAGTAATTTTTCCGTTAAATCATTAACGTACGTGAAATTGAAAAACAACAAAAAAGGAATTTAATCGCTGCACGTACATTAATCACGCAGACTGTTTGAGATGCATGCAATGGTAAATAAATTTCATTATTTCCAGTAAGAATGCTAAGGGGTATAAATCTATCAAATGTTTAATTTAATATAAATCTCTCTGTTTACACATACTGTAAATTAAATCAATTAGAAACATTATTAACATTACTTTGATATATACACTGAACTGCATCAATTGGCAATGTTGTATGAAAATAGCCATTTTCTGGGACTGCACGGTAAATGTTGCGGTAGCACAACACAGCGGAAACTTACGCGAGACAAAAATTAAGATAGGTTGGGTTAGGTTATTTGGCAAAGCTTTCGTGAAGAACTTTTCTAAGGAAATCTTAATTACGCTGGCTATACTGGAACGTATGAATCCCAGTAAAGCAGCCAGCCCGTTTGCCTGAAGTGGAATCCAATCTAGATCGAATGGCGTTACCACTCAGAGACTGGTAAAGTGGGAAAATCTCAATTTTAGACATTTCAGACATAAAGAAACATAACAACGGAAATTACATTTATATTTTTGGAGTCAGTAAGTTGTTTCATTGAAGCAAACAGGACTATTAAAAGTATTCTAGACGGGATTTGAACATGAGACTTTCTGATTCCGATTTGAGCCAGACGTGTTCCCAAATGCACCACGAAGGCTAAACAAGAACAGTTTTATTTGCTGTATCAAAATGCTATTTAAAGCAAGATGAAATATTTCAGATGATTTATAAATATACCAGCTACGTAATTATTTTATGATTTGATAAAAATTGCGCATTGATATTTAAAACTGTCCCTGAGTGATACTTACGAAAATCGTATATAGATATAAAAACAAGACAAACACATGTGAAAATAGGCCGTTTTGTGACATGTTTCAGTTGTACTTTTATGGTACATTCTTTATGACAAATTGCTACCAAGAACAGTAATTAACATGCCATTGTGCGTTATAGAACTGTAACATATAGACTCATTTTAGAACGTTCTAAAATACTTCAATGAATGTGTTTTTGTAGAACACGTCACCTTTCTTCATTTCGTGGAGGTCAGTTTGATTAAGTTGAAAAATATCTTTCGCGAGTTTTACTTTTATTTCGGTCAGAATCTTTTCTTCAAGGGCTGGCTAGAAGGTAAAACAGTCAAAAGCATTTCAAACGCGCACGCGCTGGATTGTTTGGGGGTGGAGAACTGCAGCGATAAGTTTGCGTACTGAAGGCCGTATATTTTTCCGATGTTTCAATTCAACAAAGGATACAAAAAATTCCCTTTAAGGACTTTTATCAGTTTGTAAGGATTTTCAGGGATATTTGCAATCTTTTTAGGGCTTGCAAGGATTTTTCAGGAACATTTAGGAATTAAAAAACATAAAACAAAAAGGAAAGCACCCAAGAAGAGACACGGCATTCAGCAGAATGCTGACGATGGTGTTCCAAATTAAACGGGGTAAGAAAGGGAAGTCTGGTGCAAATCTGTATATTTATCTAATGCATATCCCTTAGACACGGAAAGCAGCTGTATGCTTATCTTGTATCTATTGGATGAAAAAAATTCTTACAGGAATTTCTAAAGTGAGGGCGGCACTGCTTTAGTGCAAAGCTCTCCCCTCGTCCCCACGGCTATACATTTCCAGGGTAGTGAAAGACATCCTGCAGAGTCCCAGAAGGGGAGTATCGGCGGATTCTTTGGAAAAACGGCGTTACCGCTCGGTCGCTTTTACTAGCCCAGCAACAATTGATGATTTATTTCTTATTTTTTAAAACTTTAATGAATTTCTGTTTAACACACTCAACGTTTGATAGCGAGCAGTAGCAACACTACTCGAAATAAAGCATTTTCATCTTCAGATATTTGTCATTCGAAAAAATGCAAGGTAATTAATTATCTTTCGATCCGTGCTAACAAACACGGTTCTATTAAAGAAATGTGTTGCAACGGCCGGAAATAAAACACTTTTGTCTGTCATGTGCCAGCGTCTTGCATTCAGTAAAGCCTAGGAGTCTTTCAAATTTATTCAAGAAGGTAATCGAGTAATAAATTAAGCAATTTAAAATCACTAAATAGAGTTCATAAGATTTTTATTTGTGTACTTTTAGTACGGATATTTGTGTACTTTTTTTTAATACGTACGGATATTTGTGTACTTTTTGATGTAATTGAATTAAATAATCATATGTTAAAATCTGGACATGTCTAAATGGAAATATTCAATATTTTTATGAAATTCCTCATCACGGACACGTTAAATCACCATACACTTTTCTTTTTTTTATGACAACTGTTTTAAGCTGCTGGTTACGAGAGTGGCTAGGTTTTAAACAAATAATATAGCGAATATAAAAGTGTATGGTCACCTCTGGTACTCTACCGGGGATCGTGAAGATATGCAGATTTAAGCATTCTCTTCGCAGAAGAAGTTTTAATGCCAAATTGCAATTTGGACCTGACAAAACGCTAGAATATTTCTGGGAGATATTCGTAAAATATCACAATATCGCGCAATATAATCAGTAGTTATCCTTTAAACTACTAAAACCGTTAATTATACAACGCAACGCAAAGGGAAAGCTAATGCGATCTCACCGCGAATTCGTAAAAAATAACAACAGCAAACAACTAAACACCAAATGAACTGTTTCCGGTTTTTTAAACCTTTGAAATTGGTCGCGAGAGATTTCTGATAATTTCTGTTTTCTCGAGACTTCTGAAAAGCAAAAGATTAGAACTGCGCATACGGACAGCATTGTAGTCAATTACATTTATTCAAATTAAATATAAATTATTGAGATAAACTTTCATTCAGTGTTAAATGCCCGTTCTCTTATATTTTTACTTTTTCGGAGAAGCTTTCCCTTAAAATTTATCACGCGCTGCATTGCATGAGGGAATAAAACAATTTTCATTATAATTTTACTAACATTAGCTATCTAAATCGAAAATTCTTAACAATATGTATATCCATATTATGGATATTTTATATATTTACATAAAGCTTGGTGTGCATATGTGAAATTCGACAGTGCATTTTAAATATTCCCTTCGTTTTTCAGTAAAACGCAAGTGAAAGCAATCTCTTCTGAATCCACTTTAAATCCATTTTACAATCCGTTCTGGGCAAAAGTGGCCTTTCTTCTTTTTGTACGTAGAGACATCTAGAAAAGCATCTTCCTAATCAATTCGAGAGCGGTCAAAGTAGATATTTTCATCCAATACGTCCTTTATTTCGTACAAGGAAGTAGAAAGTTTCAAAAACTGCAGCTCGGCGTCGTCGTCTAATGCAAACGGATGTAATCTGTGTTCTCTATAATGCATTTGAAGTGACTGAATGGGCTCTTCTTTCTGGACATTTAGCCAAAGCACCGATTTTAAAATAAATTCCTCTCGGTCTCCGTGATGTTATTACACTAAAGAAAAAACCAAGTTAATCTTATTTCTATATACTGAAAATAAATGCAAACACAGACCTGCAATTTAGTATTAAAACAATTTACGTATTTCGCAATTAGAAATTTCTGAATATTAGTAGATTAAATTCTAAATCTTTGGAATAATAAATTATAAAATGATAAAAAAGTCTGAAACTTTCGGATTTTATATTGGTCAAAGGGCCGTTTTTTAACGTTTTCAGTGTTACCTTCAGTTGTTAAATATCATGTTCTTCGCACTTAAAGCATGAAATTAAATTCAATAGCTATCACAAAATAAATAAAAGAGCTTGTCTTTAGAATTTCCGATACACAGTCTGACGTGCTGGAAATAATTTTTTTTCCCGTTGTTGTTGCTCGCTTGAAACCCTTGAGTTTGTTGATCAAAATTTCATTAAAGTTTTATAAAATATGAAACTGATAATAAAACAAATTCCTAATTTCACATTTGGGCTTCCAAATGACCATATTCGAATAGACGACTACGCTATTCAAATTTTGAGGTCTCTAGGGAATGTCGTTTTTTCACAATGCGAGAAATATACGTATATTCGTGCAGATTCTTCGTTATTTAATTTCTTCAAATATAATACAGGGCTGTCATACTTGGTGGCAACAGTTTGAAAAGTAAACCGGCATTTATAGTGAACCGACGCAAAAATAGCAAAACGAAATTAATAGCCCTTCTGGGCAAAATTGCCCTTTTGGGCTAAAAAAATTTAAGCTCTTTTAAATTTGCAGTAATGTCTTCGGAAATCCTGCCCAATCAACAATTTAAAACTGACGGCTGTTTTAAGTTTATAGAAACGTTGCTGTTGTTCCGGCAAAGATCTCATTTTCACTTTAACGAGTGCGTAGTAGGTAATGTGCAGATTGTTTAGGTAATTTGCAGATTACCTAGGTCATTCGAGAAAAACAACTTTCCGCATTTTAACGCACCACCCTAGTTAATCTGCAGCATAACTGATTTCCGCAGTTTATTAACGTCAATATGTGTACGGCCTTTGAGACGGTTCTGTGATAGTCTATTTCTAAAACAGGGTTTAGAGATGTTTGAAAATAATTCTTGCAAGAATTAGAGAAAATTTGAAACAGTCCATTTGGTTTATTTTGTATCCCAGTTTAAAGTTACGATTCTAAATGTGCAATGACATTTATACCCATACTTTTTAGTGCATACACCATTACTGCAGTATGTGTAATCTGTAGGGTTACTGGCTGCCTTATGTACGTATTATTAATGATTGCATTGCTTTCACTCGATGAATCATAGTTCCGGGTTATCTTCGGAATGATCTCAACTTTCTTTGAAGTTTTCTTTAAGTTGGATCTATATAAACCAGACGATTACGAATGCAATAAGCGAATCCCCTCACCGTACGCTTTCACTTGCTTAGACAGTCTTGGCATATTTTGCCAGAGTGAAAAAATGAATCCACAATGAGTATAAAAGTTGCTAATGCTCCGTCAAAGATTTTTAGATGAGAAGGATATTAAGAACTGTGTTAGATTTTTCATAGTCGTATAAGGTCAAGAATTAACAAATCCTTCATTTGGCCTTAAAGCTCTCCACAAGTTTTAGATCTTTTTAATAAGGGGGTTTTTGCTATCTAAACATTTCCTTCTCTTTTGGAATCCTGAGTGCTTTATTCAGCCCGGCTGGAAGATATCAGGAATAGTTTGCGCTGAAATAAGCGTTTCAGAGTTCTGGAATTAAGTATCAACAATTATGACTTCTTCATTCATGCGAAATATCTTTCATCAGTTCTTTCGGGTTTCCTTCGAATTAACCCTTAGTTTCTGGACTTATAACCCACCGCTAGTCATGTGTAGTTTTTATTACACCATTTCGTTTAATGTATTTTAGCAGTGTGGTTTCAAATTTGATCTAATAACGCAATTGCTTGGTTGTGGACTTAGTCGCAGGCAGTTAATAAGCTGAAAACGAGCTCAGAATTCAGTTTTGAAACATCGCCCGCAAAGATTCAGTCTATGAATATTCGGTATTCAAAACTTTTTCTCCTTTACTGGAGTAAGAGACGATGTTAATTCGTCATAGACAACAACTTCACAAATTTGCAGCTTTGTCGATTTCGAAATCAAGATGCACACCATGTTATTGAGGGAACATTTGTTGGGGGGTTCTTATTTTCAGACAAGAAAATCTGTACTCCATTCTTCAGTCTTGCTGTGGATACGTTTAGGTTGTTTCTTCCGATTTTACTAGCACCGCTTTTTAATAGGAAAACTGTAAGTGCATACTTACACTACATCATCATTGTTGGAACTTGCAACAATTAAAGCAGGCACACCAGCGGCCGAGCGGTAATGTCTCTGAACCCAGGTAGTTAGGTCCGAAGTTCGAATACCACGAACGGGCTGGCTGATAGGCGTTTTCGTGATTTTCACTATGTATAACCTGTATATGAGCCCTTTTCTCTTAGAAAGCTCTATACGAAGGCATTCCACCCCTTAGGCAGATAGCCTCGAGGTTTTTCTGTAATCCCATAAACCAAATATTAAAGCAGCATATAAGATGGAATTCTATGGAGAAATAGTTATGGCTTTACGTTTATACCTTTTAATTGGTTGAACTTGTAAATTCATAGCACAATACGACAACCTTCATATTCAGCTGCAACTTGTACTTTAGTATTAAGCTCCTTTTTAAAAAAGTAAATTTTTAACTGTTTGAGTACGCCTCTTTCCTTCTTCCAGGTTACTGGAATGATTATTTTAACGCATTTATAACCCGCCCAGAGTTATTCTGTATGAAAATCATCTCGCCGAATTCCTCCCTGACAACGGGCCTACGATATTAGGAGGGGATTTAAATGCAAAACACACGTTCTGGAATTGCCGCTGCACCAACAAGAACGGTGAGCGACTAGCCAATTTTATTACATATTACCCAGTATAAAAGTACCTGTACATGTGCACCTGAGGAAATTACCTATTGTCCTGGCTCTCACTGCAAAGCTGATATTCTCGATTTAGTGCTCACCACAACGACTACCCCAATGATGCTTGAAGTCAAACAAGAACTTACGTCGGATCATTTTCCAGTGATGATCACGCTGGGCCTCTCTAAGTCAGAAGAAGATGCAGTTAAAAAGATTACTGGTTGGGATCTCTTTAAGTATATTCTCAATAATAATCCCCCTGTGAAAAATTGAATCATAATTTCTACAAAGCATTTCTTTTACTTTATAAACGCCATGTTCTTACGACACGTGCAATTAAAAGATAACATTTCCTAAATGAATGATTCCGTAGCTATAAATACATTGCCAGTTCTCGCAGAAAATAAAAATTACGTACTATTTAAGCTACAAAAATTAGATCTCTTATAAAGCACAACAAAAGTATTATAATGTAAAGCTGGTAATTATAAATAATAGCGGTAATTATAAAGTAAAGCGTAGAAATTTTGCAGACGGTATACTATACATTACATATTTAATAAAATAAAACTTTTTTTCCGAAATGTTCTTAAACAGTATGGACAAAGTGTTTACAAGACAGACATTTTTACTTTGATGAGCAATGCGCATTTATAATTGATAATAGAATGAATACCTGGAGAACAAAGACAGTAAAATGCCGTGAGTATGAGGTCAGTCTACTGTCAAATTTCTCCGGGTTTTTATGCTTTTTTAACTTCCACAATTTTAAACATGTTTCATTTCACTGACCTTTTTGAACTGCCCAGATTGTAACACACCGAGAACCGTTTTTATTTTTTCGATTTCCCGCAAGGGAAATATAATTAACAAACGCAATGATGATAACGAGAATAATAGTTTGGAAGCGTAGGCATAATACAAAGGTAAGTACTTACCTCCTCATCACGTGCTCAAATTACTCCTCGAAAAATATTTGATCATCTTAAGATTTGCCTCGTATTAGATTCATGGTCAACAACCCACATGCAGGTGTTATTTTTATGGTAGAAAAGGGATAAATATCACGCGTTTCCTTACTACTTACAAAATGCAGAATATTATTTTAACAGCATTCGTTACTCTGCATAAAAATCGTTTCACTGGTAAACTCAATATATTTTATTTTCATGTAAAATATTACATGAACAGAAATGCCTTGATAAGTCGTCGAAATAGCATCATCTACAACCTTGTTTTAATTACTCGGTGATTTTTTATCTTTTCCCTTACATCTCCCTTATTTTGATCATTGAATAAACCGTGGCCTTGGCATTCGAAAGGAAGCGGCTGATTTTTAAAAAAACAAATCTTATTTTTGATTAATTTGCGACTTTTTTTTAAATAATTTTGGAAAATATTTATTTTTTATAAACTTTCCAGTTTTCCGTGTAACCACGAAAACATTCTTCGATTCATTGTTTCGGGCAATACCACTGCATCTCTGCCTCTATACGACGACGCGCGAACGATAATATTCTATAGGTTGCGGAAGGTTCCGGGACCAATGCAGACGTTCCGGTAAAAGGCGACAGCTCGTACTCCTTCGTGCATTAAACGCTGTATCCCCCGAAAAAAAATACCGATGCTTGTCAGGATTCTTCCAAACGTTCGCCCAAACAATCGCCCCAGCACTAAAGCAAGCGCGCCAAGTCGCCAAGGAAACAAGTAAAAAAAAAAAAAACCATATATGTTACTATACTATATTCTCTCTATTGGAAGGTAACATTGCAACTTTCGTGAGATGTGACCCTCGCGTTTAGAAAGTTTGAGTAAAAAGGATACATTTATAGATATAAGATAAGTATACAGTTGGTCTTCGTATCTAGGGGATATGTATTAGATAAATATATAGGTTTGCAGATTTCGGCTTTTTTTTCCCTCTCTCGTGCTTTCACTCAGAAAACATTTCTTATGGGGATTTTTATACACTCTTAACGACTTTCAGGGACTTTTAGTTGTTATCTTTAAGGATTTTTAGGGATTTTGATTGGAATCAAAAGCATTTTCATGAGGAATTTTAAGGATAAAGACATTTTTTAGGGATTTTGGGTGAAAGCATTTCTTTTACGGATATTTGAAGCGGTGAAAATCCCTTCTCTTCCCCTCCCCATAACTCAAGATTTCCAAAGTGCTGAGAGACATTTCCCAGAACAAGGTTGTTGGCGAATTCTTTGTGAAGAGGGGGCTTGTAAAGGGGGTACCAGATCTCCGACTTCTGGCCTGAAGGTTTAAGAACGCACAACGAAGTTGAGTACACATTTAAGAAAGCTGGATATTCTTGAGACTAACTATAATTTTTTTTTTAAACATTCTGAAACGTAACCTTTCACAGAAGCATGAGGGAAATACACTTCAAATTTAATCAAAAATCGACGCTTTAAAAGATATATATTGACACTTAGCAAATCGCAAAATATTTGCCTAATAAATTTTATAAAAGAAATAGATGCAGATCTTTAAAATATTACATTTTACGTTTTATTTTTATTGAATTCTTGATATCTAATTAAAAACATTAGGTTCAAGATGCTTTAATTCTAAAGTCATTTGTTCGGCTTAAGCCCCTAATGGCTCTAAAAAGTTAAAAAATGCTTTAAAATTACAAAATATTAAAAAGTGTGACAAAAAATACACATGTCATCAAAATCTGGGGCTTCTTTACTGACTAAATCATTATGAAATAACTGCTATCAATGCTTCTCATGCAGTTATTTCTTCTTTTTTTTCGTTTTTGTAGACAGTTTTGTTTCACGCTGATAGTCCGCGATGACAATTTTTAAAACATTCTGAATTAAAACGATGTTAAAAATTTGTTGTATTCTTGTATGCGCTTAGGTCTGTTCGTCTGTTGGTAAACACACGTGCCACAATTACTCACATATCTAGAAATTTATTTTACATATGTGATTAGAGAGAGAAATGCAATTAATAAGCAGACGATATTTAGAAAAATACAGATATTTAGATTGGAAAATGAAATTATCTGAAATTAACCACACGCGCAGACGATATTTACAAAAGTAAACATATTGAAACCTGAAAAGGAAAATATATTAGTTATTCCATCAATAAATGTCATAAGTTTGTTTATAAAGTCATTATGATTTATTAAACATCAAAATGGGTCCGGGACTTTATAAACACCCTAAAAGTGACATGTGTTTTAATTAAAAATTATTCAAAGTTTGAAGTAATGTTAAGAGTTTCCCCTCTTGGTTTGATTAAGAGAAACTGAAGTATTTAAAACTGATAACTTTTATAACGTGATCAATAAATAACCTTGACAATTTTTTTTAAATCTATATATTTACTTTTAGTTTCTAAATAAAGCAAAATATTTATAAAATAATATATTGAAGGTTTTAAAAATTCAAGGCATCTCTTCTTCATCAATAAGACCAATAGAAATATAGTCACACTTATTATGAAAGTAGAACAATGTTTTTATAATTAATGTAAATTTCTTTAGTAATTTCTTTAAATGATTAAATACAGGAATATTTTCTTTAACAAAATTCCTCATTCATCAGCATCGAACCTCACATTTGCCGCTGGTATCGGAGAAAATCTTCCTTTTTAGGTCTAAAAAAAGTATCGCGAAAATTGGATTGCCTTTTATTGAGTATACGGATTAGATTCTTTCCCAGCGGGAGAAACTCACACTTTTTTAAATGAAACGCTAGAAGTCTTTGTGGAACTCTTGGATAATGAAAGAACAAGTTAACTCCGTTGTATTTTCGTTTGAGTCAATTTCAAAGCCTAACATATACATTTACTAGAATTGTTAATGCCTAAAAGCAAAAATGAGGATTCTCAGAAAATGAAGAATGAAATGTGTTCCTCAAATTGAATTCTTCTTTTAATGATCAAAATTTTGTTGAATGCGCAACATTATTTCTTTAGCAGATTAACATTTTTGCATCGTGGGAAATTATTAATTATAGGAAGGTTTGTCTGACAGTTTTTAATAATATTGAAAATTGATAACAAAGGCTATGAATGATTTTTGCTTTGTTGTTTGTTTGCATGAAAACAATATTAGATAGAAAAGCATATTTTTTGTCATTTATTGATTAATTATCAACAACTTTAAGTACCATTTTTACTTCCTTATACGAAGTAAAGGAGGTATTGGTATCACGAAAAACTTCGGGTATCATATTTCAACGAAAATAACCATTTTGACCGCTATCGAAGGCAATTTGACGATGCTTTTGCATGACATTTATACGTAAGGGCAGAATAAAGAACCCTTTTTTCCCAAAACGGATTATAAAATGGATTTAAAATTGATTCAGATGAGATTTTGTTTGTGAACCCGGTACGTAAATACCTATGTATGTATCTCTTATAACTCAAAAATGAGTAGACTCAGAACATTGAAATTTTGTATATAGTATTGCTATAACATGTAGTTGTGCACCTTCCTTTTTGGTTTAAATCGGCCGCGCTGAATATATATATATATATACAGTAGACGCTCGTTTTTACGAACTCGTAGGGACTACGAAAACAGTTCGTTAAATCGAGAGTTCGTAATTTAGAAAGGCATCGGAAATTGTTAGTATTTCACATTTTAATGTTTTCGAGACAGGTTAGTGATACTATTCCATGCTTTTATTTATGTATTAGGAATTATTTTTAATAGTATTACTACTTAATAAATGATATCCATTCTATTAAGCAAACAAGAAATATAAAATATTTGTAAAACGTACCTTTATTAAATCATTGAGCAACAAAATAATCACTTATCTTTGTCTGTTTTAAAACAACAGATTGTACAATGCAAGACTCCATCTTCTCTATATTTGTCAGCATTTCAAAATTATCACTGGCCTCAAAAAATCGTCTAAGTTCTGACAAGTATTCAGCAGCTTGTTTTAAAGTCGGTCTTGGTGTTACTTCATTTTCTTCTTCTTCTTCTGGATCTGAAAGTCTCTCATTCTCGTTGATTATGCTGCTAATAATATCGTGATCCGATATTTCCTCCGTGCAGATGACATTAGAATCCACATTTAAAAAATCCTCGAATGAAAGTTCTGGCAACTGTGGATTTCTACGGCGAAGTTCATGCATGAGAACCTCATCTTCGTCGTGAGATCTATTCTCATGGATTTCTTCAGTTACGTCTGTTTCTTTAATAAAACCTGCATGTCGAAAGGCTTTAGAAATTGTTTTATCTAAAACATTATTCCATGCACTGATTGATAAATGTACTGCACCAAGAATATCAATCTGATAAGGTTGTTCCCTTTCCAAGCCAAGGTTACTCTTTGCAAGAGCACTTTCTTATATTTTCGCTTGAAACTATTGATTATCTCCTGATCCATTGGCTGTAAAACTGCAGTTGCATTTGGTGGGAGATATTCCACACGGATTGCCTGAAGCCCAGTGACTTCCATGTGTGCAGTACAATTTTCCACGATTAGGAGAACTTTGCGCTTCTCTGCTGAAAAACGGTTATCTAAATCTCTCAACCATTTTTCGTAGATGTTGCCAGTCATCCAGGCCTTATTATTAGCATAATATGCAGCAGGAATCTTCTGAACATTTTTGAAACACCTTGGTTTCAGATATTTTCCAATAAAGAGCAGAGGCAATTTTTGTGACCCAGTCATGTTGGCTGCAATCAAAACTGTAAGTCTCTCTTTAGCTTTATTACCTCCAACACATTTATCTCCTTTGTAAGCTAATGTTCTTTCTGGCAAAATCTTAAAAAACAAAGCCGTTTCGTCCGCATTAAAAACGTCATCTGCAGCGTATTCAGAAAGAAGCAATTTCAACTTTTCTTCTTTCCATTCATTTGCTGATGACGAGTCTACTGCTGCCCCTTTCGCCACACACTTTCCGGAAATTCAAACCATTCCGAAATTTAAATTTCTGTAACCAACCATCCGATGCTTTAAAATCTTTGATGTTTAATTTGGAAGCAAAAAAGTGTGCTTGTTCTTTAAGTACATTTCCATCAATTGGAATGTTTAAGCTTCTCATCTTTCGAAACCAAACAAGCAAAGCCCTTTCCAAATTTGGGTGTTTTGATTCTCGAAAATATTTTCGAGAGGAGGGTCCACATTCATCGTTTCCGTTTTTAGCTCCAAAGATCTTCTCTCTTGCCTTTAAAATCGTCGATAAACTATTTTTAGGAATTCCATATTTCTGAGCAATTTGTGTCTTGCTTAATATTTTTTCGTCAACTTCTTTTAAAATCTTCTTCTTTATTTCAACCTCTAAACAAATTCGTTTCTTCATTTGCAACATAGCTCTAAGAATCTTACTTAACAAAAACTGGCCCAATCTCCCTCTCGACTAACGAGACTTCACTGATTGAGTTGTCCAGATCAAATGACTATGACATTACAAAAAGCAACAACTACTCTGTTTTAGAAGCAACCCAAACCCCTTTAACACGAATGGTCTCACGCCCACCCAACAACATCAGGCCGATGCTCTTCTGAGAGCCTCCCACAACAAACAACACCATAAATTTGTCCTAATTCCCCCTCTTCTCCGTCCCCTCCTTCCTTACTGTACTTCTTCGAATGTTTCGCATTTGCTGCCTCAAAATAGTTGGAGATTTTATTTGATCTTCACACTTCGTCCCAATGAAACACGCAGAAGTATGAAAACTAAGTTCGCAAAAAAGAGATTTTTCCTGATTTGTAGTTCGTAAATAAGAGCGCAAAATTACATTACATCTATGGGAGTGTATTCGGGACCATTCGTTAGTTCGTCAAATCGAGAGTGTTCGTAAAAACGAACGTCTACTGTATACACCCAATTTATGACTCGGCTCGGTGGGTGAGCTCAGTTTTGTTTTTATTCTTCGATTTTGGTAAATTTTGCATTATTTGCTTTACAGATGATTGCATTATATTGTTTTTATGTTCTGGTTAACGCTTTTATGCCTTTAGTTAATCAGCATGCAATAGTTGTAAAATTATCAACAATTTAAAAGTTGTTCAAGTGCAGCTAAGACTAATTTTTTGGACATAGCAGCAATATTTGTTTGCATTTGAAACTTAGTAGAATAGTGGATTTGTTGCTAATCTTGAGAAACAAAACTAAGCCAAAATTGTTTTTAACTCTTTTAACTGTATTTGGTGTTTTATGTTTTTCTATATTTTTCAGTATTTAATGAAGATGTTTCGAGATTTTATGTATTTTTGCCTTGCCGCGAAGGGAGAACTGAATTAATTGAATGAGAAAGATATCTCTAATGATATTAGCGGAAATATGTTCAAATGAAATGCAGCAAAAATGTGTATAATTTAATGGGCGGTACAAGAAAGTCACGTCATTTTAAATTAATAAAATTCATCTTTAGTTTACAGAAATGCAAAAAATATTTTCGTAAAATCTGCTAATCCGAATACAAGACTCTTTCCTTCAGATAGCAAAGTGTTTTACACATTTTACCCGCCATACAGAGATAAACGGGCATTCGAAACGACCTGTTGATGCGGAAAAAATTGTTACGATATAGAATTTTAAACACTGGTAAAGGCAAATTTGGAAGTAAGTAAAGCTAACTGATTTTAAATAACAGAGGAGTGTTAAAAAATTCAACTCAATTATTAAAGAGATTTCTACGATGCACAAGAAAACTGAAAAGAGTGATGAAGAGGCCAAAATTGATTTTTAATGGAAGTATTGTATTTAGGTTTTGACTGCCGTTAATGTTCTTCAATGTGGAATTTTAGAGTTCGTCTTATGTATATACTAAGTCACAGAAGAATAATTTAAACTCTTGGAATCTTATGTGTACACCACATGACTTGATTTTAAGGAATATTAAATTATATGCATTTTTGCTGCCTTTCATTTAAACTTATTTCTCATTCAATTAATTCAGTTCTCACTTCGCGACAAGGCAAAAATACATAAAACCTAAAACTATCTTTATCAAAAATTGAAAAATGTAGAACAATATGAAAGACCAAATACAATTAAAAAATTTTAATTTTTTTCTGCAATTAAAATTAGTATTTGAGCAAAAAAACACGTAATTTGGCCAGCGGGTAAGAAGGCAGACTTTTTGGTGTACGAAAGTGAAAGTTACTTTTGATCCCAATCAGTAAAAAGACACTGAAGGTATAGAAACTGATTTAATTCACTATACTGCTAAGTTTCAAATGTAAACAAATATGGCTGCTATGATAAAAAAAAATTAGGCTTAGCCGCCTTTAAGCAACTTTTAAATCGTTAAAATTACCAGACAAGAAACGTGACATTTTATCAATCTTTGATAATTCTGCAGCTATTGCATGCAGATTAACTAAAGGTTTGAAAACCTTAACCGGAAGATAAGAACAGCATAATTCGATCATTTTTAAAGCAAAAAATGCGCAATTTAACAACATATAAGAACACACAAAAAAAACTTCGTTCACCTAGCCAGGTAATAGATTATAGCTGTCCTATATAGAAAATTTTAACGCTCCTTTTTGAGTTGTGCGAGATACATCGATACATACATACGTGCACACATACAAGAGCTTGCAAGCTGACCTTATGTAGAATACAAGCAGTTGTATAACGGAAGATAAAAATGGAGTATTATCAAAAGAAAACTTTTTCGACATTATAAATTTGGAAGTCCGAATTAAATATATTCCACGACGTTAGAATATTTACGAAAGTAATTCATCGTACCGCTATCCAGAATTTCAATTTAGGAATTTTTAAAGTTAGAATTAGAGAATTTGCAGAGATATTATGATTCTTTTTAAACAGGAGAGATGAAAAATGAGCAGTGTCCTCGCCAGGACTCGAACCACGGACCTCTCGAATACGCGCCGAGTGTGCTAACCTCTACACCACGAAGGCATGCTAAGAAGGCAGGAGAAATACCTTATATATCCCCCTTTTAAAGAGCGGCTAGGGATAAGGGAACCCAATCGCCAAAGCCTAGTGGTGGATAATCTTTATCCACCACCTTTTAGGTCGGGCGCCACTGTAGATTTATTACGTATTTTTTGGCAGCAGCAGGATAGACAAATGAGCGATGCCCTCGCCGGGACTCGAACCACGGACCTCTCGAATACGCGGCGAGTGTGCTGACCACTACACCACGAAGCATGCTAAGAAGTTGAGAGTAATACCTTATAAATTAATGTCACGTTCCTTATCCGGTAAAATTTGAAAATTATTATATGCGGAATAGAAATATAGAAAATACAAAATACATTTTATTTTCTTCAAATGTTTAAAACAGAGAAAAGATTTACATACAGCCAACGCATTTGTGAAACGATTTTATGAAGCAGGAAACGGCGAAAACAACTCCCGAGAGCTACTTACTTTATATCCCGTAAAAATATTCCTGTAATATGACAAGCGTAATAATACCATCAGTCATGAGTATTAAACCAGAAGAAACCTTCAGAATCATCGATCTGACGGATTGGAAGGAAAAGAAATCCGAACGAAATCCTTGATGTCAATATCTCGAGAAATATTCTCGACAGCTGAGAAATCTTCTGCATGCTTTATGGCATCCATTGGCATTTGACAGAAATAGCTGCTGAAAATGCCAAACGAATCCTACCGCCATTTTACATTTTTTCCCTTTATAATCCGAGGTAATGTAAAAATTTTAAATTACTTTGGCGCTTTTGATGAATAATAAATACCTTTTAGCATCAAGTAAAGAATAAAGATACATTTTTTAGCTTATAAACAATATTTTGAGGTAAACATTTCAGGATAAAAATGACTTTTCAGGAGTGTTGTATGATATTAGAAAATTTGCATAATGTATATTTTTTTTCTGGAAAGTTCTTAAAGAAATTTTAATTTTTATGAAGTCAATATGAAACTATTTATCAGCTGCTAACGGTTTTTTTTTTTTTTTCTGTTCTTTCACAAAAAAACTGTTTTTGAGCTGAAAGTTTTATTATGATATAATTTAAAATCTTATTTTATATTTTTTTCTGTGAATAAGATAAAAATAAAATATGATACACAGCCTTTTTAGAGTATTTGTAAATTGTCGATTAAAAGAAAGTAAACTTTTTTTGCATTAAAAGAATTAAAAAAAATTGTTTTGAAGTTCTATTAAAAGAAGTTTTTGCATTCTGCGTTTGTCGTACGACCAAGCTCAAAATTATAATGGGGTGCCTTTTCTACGAAACCGTATGATACTCTTATCAAATCCATATATACACTCACGTTTGTGAAAATTGCAACACCAAGAAGGAATCGTCATAATTGAATGCAATTTAATACACAGTTGAGTGGTAGTGGTACAAATAAATGATTAAATGTTCAAAGCAAACAAACAAGAACAAGAGATCAGAATCAGTATTTTGTGTGGCCACCACGCGCCGCAATAAGTGCTGCTACACGACGTGGCATGGAGTCAAACAAAGTTTGAATGTCTGACTGAGGAAGAGCATTCCATATCGTTTGTACGCGTACCCAAAGTTCGTCTGCAGACGCAACAGGACGAGGATCACGAGCAAGACGCCGACCAATGACATCCCACACATGTTCAATTGGCGACATATCCGGGGAACACGCAGGCCAAGGAAGAAGCTGTACCTGCTGCGCTGCAAAGAAGGATTTAACAATCCGAGCAGTATGAGGGCGGGCATTGTCCTGTTGAAATACAGCGCCTGGCAAGCTTTGAAGGAAGGGAACAGCTTCGGGCTGTAGAACTTCACGGATATACCGGTTGCTGTTCAGATTGCCCACAATTCGTAGCAATTGAGATCGTCTATGATATGCTATGGCGCCCCAGACCATAACTCCGGGTGTTCGTCCACTGTGGCGTTCGATAATGCACTCCGGAAGGTGGCGTTCACCGGCATAGCGTCTGACACGAATGCGGCCATCATGGTACCACAAATTAAAGCGGGATTCGTCAGAAAACACGACATGCTGCCAATCAGCACGCCAGTCTCTATGCTGATTGGCCCATTGTAGCCGCAGGCGGCGATGGTCGTGCGTTAGGGGGATCCTGTATAAAGGAGTCCGTGCGCGCAGTCCACACTGCAGCAGACGTCTACGAATTGATGAAGCACACAATGAAACACCTGTAGCTATTGACCACAGTGCTGCCAATTGTCTAGAGGAAGCTGTACGGTCCGTCCGCGCCATGCGGACCAGGTGTCTATCATCGCGAGCTGACGTCACATTTCGGGGTCCACTCCCGGATTTCCGAGTTGTCCGACACTCGTCCGTCCACTGCTTCCAAACGCGCATCACTGTGCTGCTGTTACGCTGCACACGAGAGGCTACTGCACGATACGACAATCCAGCTTCACGAAGGCCGATGATTCTCCCTCGTTCAAACTCTGTAAGTTGTTCAAATCTCGCTCTCTTTCGTCGACGAGGCATAAGTACAGATTGAGTTAACGTTTACCACTAGCAGATAACCACCGATAACCATACACGCCTCGCTACAGCCGTCTATTTATTCGGATCCATCAGCCGTTCAGAGGGCGCTGCTCAGCATACGCATGCGCTACGGATTTGCAATTCTAATCATTTGCATATCATGCGCTACTTTGCATTTCCTGAAAATTTCAGCTCACTCGCGTAAGTCCTTCATGGTGTTGCAATTTTCACAAACGTGAGTGTATATTATCAAAAAGTATTGAAAAGAAATTATTTAAAATATACGCTCCGCTCCTACTATAAATCGCTCACAATATTTTTTTAAAAAAGTTATTTTGAATTTTGTCGACGTCTGGCAGCCAGTTTGTATTTTATTTCCTTTTATCCTTTTTAATGAAAATAAAAACATTCCAGATTCGTAATTGAGCAAAGAACGTACTTAAAAGTTTTTTTTTTTTTTCTCGTAAGGAAATTTCTGCTACCGAAACGTTTTGAATGTTTCCGAAAGAATTTCAAATTGAAATCTTGAGTTTTGTAGAAGTATTCTATTTCATTTTGGTCACTGTAGTACATTTGTAGAAAGAATACCTGTTAATTTATTTACATTAATTTAAAATATTTATTTTAAACATGTCTTCGTCCATTTCATGAATTTCTTTTTACTATTTAGAGTGCCTGGGACTAGAAGAGAACAATACTTGACACCCCTGAAAATATTAAATTTTCTGCCAACATCTTGGCAAAATACTTTGTTGCAATCCTTCAGACTGAAAATTAAGGCTTTGCGCCGTATACTTCAAGCTTAAATTACGTAAATTTAAAAATATCTGAATGATATCTTATAGCAACAGAAAAACTTTGCATATGCTTTAAGTAGTCAATGTGAAAACCGGTTATTATTTTACTTTTTTGTCCCATGAATCCACACCCTACGGATTGACGAAATAGTGTTTTGAAATTTTTGTGAGAAGCAATAGAGTATTACTGCTCCAAATATTATAATTTTTAAGCTGCTTCCAATGTTACATCTACAGTGCCCCAACAATTAATTTTTCAATATAATTTATTTACAGATGAAGAGGATTATGGGTATTTTTCAGAAACACTGAACATTCATAGTTGAAGACTGTTCTTGTAAGTATTTCATGGGGTGGAAAAGAAAAATGTTTCCTAGTGATGGGATATTGGGCGTAAACTGATACTTTTTCTAAGCAGCTTAACGGAATGCTTTGATTTGGCAGATCATCATGAATGTTTGGTATAACTAAGGATTTTTATTAAGCAAAGCTGTACGTTAAGAAAAGTAGCAATCGGAACCAACGAATTCTGTACAGATGTTTATAATATATGATGTTAAGAACAATTTTTAACAATCTCAATAATACAGCAAATATTCGTAAAACCATCAACTGTAAATGTTACGTATTAAATTTATTTTAACTTATATCGAGCAGAAAAATAAAGATTTAAATTCTTAAGAAGTAGGTTTTTCGCCTGAAATCACTCAGTTTAGTTATTAATGGGAACAAGAAATTGAAAAATTGATTAATATTTTATTCCAAGTTTGATTGCAAACACAAGGGAAGCTACTAATTTGACATGCCCTGGGATATATACATTAAAAACCATATCGTATATCTATACATATTATAAATTATCTTTCCCGCTTTTGTGTGTAATGGTCAACACACACGGCGCGTATTCGAGAGGTCAGAGGTTCGAGTCCCAGCGAGGGCACTGCTTATTTTTCATATCTCCAGCTTCGAAATAACCTAATGTCTCTCCAGTGTCGCCCGAACGATAAAGGTGGTGGATGATGATTCTTCATAACCAGGATTTGGCAACTAGGTTCTCTTTCTCCCTTTAAAAGTGGGAGAATATCAGATATTTCTCCCGCCTTCTTAGCATGCTTTCATTTATTTCATTATCATTTTATTATAAAATTTTAACAATATATTTTACGTTTGACGTATCAGGACTGGTGTTTATTTTAATTGATTTCGCAAACATAACTGTCGTCCTGAGCAGTAACAGGGAGCTTACTAAAAGCTCTGTTCGTGAGTGTAGAAGATACAACAAAGATAAGGAGGGTTCAAATTAACCTTTATTTGCTTAACCAATTTTACAAACGTTCCCGAACTTCGGGATACAAAGACCAACCACTTGTGGTCTGAACGTAAAAGAATGTAAGACTACTAACTATCTAAAATTTAAATAAGAGCTAACTTTTAATATTTTACACAGATGACTAGCACTAAGACTGGCCTTTTAAATGACCACGTCTGTAGTAGGCAAACTGCGGACAACTACAATACGTCTTTAACTTTCAAGAGGGTTAAACCTCTGGCCTTGAAGGCAGACAGTAACGGATGGCAAGCTCGCGTGAAGACTCGTAGCAAGAGAGCTCTCTCTCTCTCTCCTTCCTTTTACTCTCTCTTAACAAAAAGCCACAACTTAAATACTTAAGCGTTAGCAAGTACAATTTGCATAAACATATTCGCGCATTCATTCTGGCCGGAAGAGGAGAATAAAAGATGATAGTAAAGTTTTAAAATAAAATAAACGTTAGTGAACTTAAAATCCTTACCGACTTAGTTACTAGTTTTTTCGTTTTCTTCAGTAACTGGAATTGTAATATTTGATAAAAATGGATGCATTGGAATTTTGCAAAAATACTTCCAAACTATCCATTCAGAACACAAATTTTGAAAACTACAACTTTTGAACATTTTTGCAATTGTTTTAAAGTACTGAATAAAGAGTAGAAGAGAATTATTGGGAAAATGCTGACGTAAGATCAAATTACTGTATTTCAATGCTTTTTTCTCTTTAAAATATGTTCAGTTTTTGATTGATACGTAACTTGATCTTGTAACTTGTTGCGTGCGTACGGGTTCGTTATGTATTCAATGCACAAGTCGTTAAAAAGTTAACAAAGTTTATTCTTTCCACAAGAAATAAATCAAAATGCTGAAATATTTCTTCAGAGATATTCGAACAATATCACAATGTCTCAAATGTTTAGCAAAACTCAATTCAAAACAGATAAACTAATTCTATCTCACAGCGAAATCGCTACAGCATTAAGTAAACCAACAGCAGTTCACTTTAAACAGCTACAACAGCAACAGCAACAACTGAGATGAGTCTAGTCTAGTCTGGACAACTATTGTTGGGATATTGCCAATTATGGGCAACTTACCCAGCTCACTGAGGAATTGCATAGAGCCCCTGACGTGCAATTTCCTTAAATTAAATAAAACCAAATATATGGTATGAAGGAGATGCCGTTTGCATCGCAAGGTTGCAATAAACCAAAGTCCTGCAATGTTGAGAGAAGTCCTAACTAAAATCCTGACTGCGGCAGAGCCGCGTTAGTACATGTCTGCGTCCTAACCAGTGCACATGAAAGTAACACAATTTATTAAACTTTAGTTATACAATACAATACAAATACTGAATTAATACATGAAATATAACATACAAAATGATAATAAAAATTGAAATTCTTGATTAAATATGATAACTAGGATAAATAACGAAAGCCTATTTACATATGTAGAAGTTGGAGCAATGCTCTAACAACTACTAAGTTGGGAAATTCAGATCCCTTAGTAAGTGAGCCGCATATGGCCTGATGTTGTAATCCTCATCTAAGGCTATGTAGTCTAGAACATGGAAATGTTGAAGATGTTTACATAATAAGGCAGATTTAAAGAAGTTGGCATTCATTCTATGTAAATAATGATTTACATATTCAATCCTCAGGTGTCTGTGTAAGGTCTCATTAGATACGTAGAAATGGGCATTTGTGATAAGTCTTAAGACTTTGTTTTGCGTAATCTGAAGTTTTTAAACTGAGATGAGGTGTTTGAATTCGGCTTTTATAAGCGTTTTTATTATCAGTAGAACAATCTCGATTTTTCTAGATTTTTCTGGATGGCAACAGTAATTACGAGATATTTATTTATTAAGCATTAAATGCACGCGCTCTTTTATTTTCATTGTTATTTTTTTTCCCGACGTAGCTTTCTCTTCAAAAATCGTCTGCGTTGCGCGGGGAAATAAAAAAGAATTTTAATTACAATTCTAAATAAATAGCCAAATAAATGTAAAATTTTTAACAATATGTTCAATTTTTGATTGGTACGTAACTTGATCTTGTAACTTGGCAAAACAATACCAAGCATTTACCGACATTTAAGCTAAACTAAAACATAACTGAGGTCTGCACAGAACCTAAACTGAAATATTCCTTAGGGACTACAACTGGCAGTTATTATTGACGAACCAAGGATAATTTAACTCTTGCTGCACCCGAAAGCCACAATTTACAGTAAACGTACTTACGGAGTAAATAACTTTAGGTAATCCTGAGTTGAAAATGTGAAAAGATTAATTTGCTGTCACTTATGTTGACTCAGAAGGGAACTCAAATAAAACTTTGGTCACCGCCCACGACTGTGGTACTTTTTGACACTATCTGGTAGACTTGCAAGAGAGAACGTGCTACTGAGAACGTGCTGCAGGGTTAATGTGCTTTTCTCAGTTTATGAATGGTATCGTATAGTAAATTATTTTGGCAACGTTGATGGGTGGTCGCAATTAAAAGTCTTATAGTGTGGCAATAACATGATAGTACTAATTAGTAGGTGTAATGTCTTTAACCGTAACCTTTCATTCCCAATGCATTTAGAGTGGAGGAATCATGGAAATCGGAAAAAATTAGAATAAACAAGACTAAACTAAAATTTAAAAAATTGGAAATTAGAATTTAAATGAAAAAGATCCGAAAGCTTTCAAATTTGATATTACACCCAAAGGGTGTTTTTTTTAACGTTCTGAGTGTTACCTTTGCTTATTAAATATCAAGTTCTTCACACTTAAACCACAAAATTCAGTTCTTTTTTTATTAAATAACTGCACAAGTTTCCATGTGCCGCTTATTTAAGATAAATTAATACCATAATAGTGTTTTTGTAAATATGTATATATGTAAATAATAATGTGGCCTTTTCTATTTTGAGCAGCTTGGATTAAATTTAAAGAAAATAAAATAATTTTGGGGTTCTTTCTTTAATGCCCGGTGGTATAATTCCTGAACTAGTAGATTTATCGTCAATGCTCAGCTTCAAATGTTGAACGTAAATGTGTATACAAGATCACTTTGAAAATTCTTGTAATCATTATTTAATTTTTTTAATATTTGAATATTTAATGTTACCTCTTCGAAGATCGGTGTACTACTATAATTGGTGACGGTTTAATATTTTTTGAGAACGGTTTAATATCATTCGAATTTCAGTGCATATTTTTGAAGTGATGTTTTATCATTGTTTCTTAATCGTCTTTGCTCGGGCTGTGTCCAAACGATTTTCAACAGAAATCATTGCTGTCTCGAAAATCTGGTATCTTCTTCACTTGTGTTTTCACTATCATTCCCTGCCTGTTCTGCTCTTGTGGCATTCGGAATTATATTCGCGTCAAGCACTGAAAGTCCAGCTCAGTCGAATCGCCGTAAAACCATGCCTCGATGTTTTCGCGATTGATATTTTCGAAGAATTTTGCATTTTCGCAGCTTCAATTATTGCCTCAGCGTCTTCAAAATTAGTTAAATCTGATCGAAGCAATGTATTTGGTTTTACTTTCAAACAAGCTTCTGTACATCGTATATGGCATCGAATATAGTCAACGCTTTCCAGAGCTTGACAAAATGATCGTCTTCCTCAGCAATATTTATGAGAAGATCTGAAAGGTAAAGTCGTTTCACCGATGATATTACACCTTGGTACATCGGTTGAATTAAACTGGTAACATTTGATGGTAAAAACCTTCAGCTAACTTATGACTTAGTGTAGTTTAAACTGAATTCATTACTTTCGAGTTGCGAATTAAATGCTGGCTGGATTTGTAAGCACAAAGACGTGCTTTCTGTAAAATTTCTGAGTTTTAATATAAAGGCTATTTTGCACCCTTCTTACGTTTCTCTCTCCGTCTTCATACGATGTAAGGTATTTCTCCCGCCTTCTTCGCATGCCTTCGTGGTCTACTGGTCAGAACGCTTGACGCGTAACCGAGAGGTCCTTGGTTCAATTCCCGGCGAAGCCTTTGCTAATTTTGCATCCCATTTGCTTCCGAAATAACCAAATGTCTCTACAAAGAGAGCTAAAAGTCGCTTAGCTTCAGCTTGAGTCTCAATTTATTTCATGAGTCTCAATTTGAGTCTGAATTTAGTTTAGAAGATGGTGAGATTCTGCAAGTGCAATTTTAATTTATTTAAGAAAAATAATTCTTTTAATGAACGGACATTTTAAAGGCAAGTAAAATATTTAATGCTTGATAATATTTCGAAAGCTTAACGAATTACATTTAGTGAAAATGGTGAGGGTGATAATTATTATATGCCCATTTTTTAAAGGAAACATTAAATTCTAACTGGCACATGATCATTATGCTACGTTTTGTTGAAAATAAAAATTCCATTCTTTTTCACGGTAGGATTCTAGTACTAAAAAAATCTGATGTGTACACCATATGACTTCCTTATACTGATTATTAAATTATACGCATTTTGCATTTCATTTAAACTTATTGGATTGAATTAAATCTACTTCGTCGATAGCCCATAAACCACGATAGAATAAAAGCACTCTTTAAAATTCACTATATTTGTTTACCATAGTGACACTATGGCGCTAGCTTCACTTAACAGCATTATATTTCATTCGTTTTATAACTCAGAATGCACAAAAATTATGTATCTCATGTGGAGAATTACCTAATCGTTGCCACATGTTCTATTTAAAAAATATAATAAATATAAAACGATGTGTAAATGAAATTAAAATAACAAACAAACGCAAAGGAAATAGTTTTTCACAGACGATTCAGTATTTCTCATTTAATAAATTTAGTTGTCACTTCGCGACAAGGCATAAAAACTCAAAATATGTATATAAAAAATTACGAAGAAACTCTTAAACATTTATTTCCTCGAATAAATTTCAGAATGGATTAAGCATGATTTAATTCGCAATATTAGAAGATGGCGTTACCTTTGTCGTTGCGAAGCTTATTTTCTCTTCAAATGTAAACAAATATGGCTACCATGGGAAAAATTATTTGACTTAGTCTACTTAAACAACTTTTAAATTGTTGATAATTCTACAAATTTTGCGAGCAGATGTACTAAAGGCTTTAAAACCTTAACCGGAAGATAAGAACAATATAATTCAACCATTTTTAAAGCAAAAATTGCACAATTTACAAACATATAAGAATAAAAAAACTGAGGTCACTGAACCCAGTAACAGAGTGGATATTTATTAATTTTTGATGCAGAAGACTGCAACCAAAATAGGACGTACACATCTACATGTTATAGCAGTCCTATATACAAAATTTAAACATTCTGAAGCTACTCGATTGTGAGTTATGCGAGATACATACATGCATACGTACGCACAGACGCCACTAAAATAATCTCTTCAGAATCCATTTTAAATCAGTTTTATAATATTTTGTGGCCAAACGTGTTTTTTATTCAATCCTTACGTAAAGATGTCACGCAAAAACATCTTTAAATTGCATTCGAGAGCGACTGAAATGGATATTTTCTTTGAAATATGGCACCCGAAATTTTTCTCGATTACAATACTTCCTACTTACTCCGTACAAGAAGGTAAAAAGCATAATATTCAACTGAAAACTAAAAATTAGTAAAGAACTCAGTTTAACGGATTAGAGAGATGAAGCTGATAATGGCGGGAGCACACCCAAAATGGAAGGTGCGGTGGTTTGGTATTTCTTACGGTCTCTATTCTTAGAATCTTTGAATTTGATTGATTTGTTTACGCTTTTATTTCAAGAAGGATATTCATGCTTTCGGCTGAAACAGAGACATGGAGTCCAATACATATATAAAATCATTCAGTTGCTCTAGTTGAATTTCCCAATTCCCGAAAATTCTATTTGAAAGATTCCCCGTATCATGTAAAATGAATCATATTAATCATCCTTATTCTAATCACATTAATACGAAGCTCATCACTAATCGACTCGGGCTTGAACTACCTGAACTATTTATAAATAGAATTTTCAATAAATGCATTCAAAACATTTTGAAGATTTAAGATAATTGAAAAAATTCCGAGTTGAAATGCGTGGCCTATACATTCTAGAATATTAAAAAAGATAAGCATATTATGAGTGTGAAAATGCAGTATATTCTCAATTATCCAGACCTATAGTTTTCACATAGGTTGTATTGTCCAGCTTAGGAAAATTTACTTTACTGATAATTTGTTTCCGTGTTACATCATTATGTCAAATGTAACAATAAAGGATAAACAAATTATAGATCAATGTAAAAGCTATGTTGAGTTTATGTAAATTAAATTTAATTTCATAGCATTGTAGGGTTTTTCTATTTAAATCTAAAGTTCTAACTTAGAACCCCACGAACACTAATAAGCGAATAATCCCTAAGTGTGTGAGCAGAACACGTAAGACTTAAGGAGGGTTTAAAAATCCTTTATTTTTCAGTATATTTACAATCAGTTCCTACTTGGAACTTTATACAAAGCCGCCACTCGGGCTTCAACTTAAAATAATAATAATTTAAACTTAAACTAGCTTAACTATGCTATTTAAAAGGTGTAGCCGAAGCTATCAGAGATCTAACTAGTTGGTACTAAGCATTAATTAAATCAACGAAGCCAAGCAAAGGCCTAAGGTATGGCCGAGCGTAGTAACAGCTAAGAGAGGACGTAGCTAGAAGGCAAACGCGCGCTAGTCAGGAAATCAGACTCTCTCTCCCGAAGTCGGTGAAGTTACGACTTAAATAGTACTCTTTCTCATTTGCATTCACTGCGTTTCTAAATTTACATTCTGGCAGGAAATTGTAAGCTGGAATAAGAATAAGATAGGAAACATACAAAACTTAAAATAACCGTTAATAAACTTAAGATTAACCTTACAGCATAATTACCCAAGATTACCCAACATTGTGGTTACTGTTATTGTGTACGTACATTGATTACAAAGTATTTTCGGCTCTCAAAACTATTATTATAAGGTATTTCTCCCGCTTTCTTATCATGCTTCAGTGGTGTAATAGTCAGCATGCGTACGAGGTTTAATTCTTAGCATGTCTTCTTGGTGTAGTGGTGAACGCACTCGTAGCGTATTCGAGAGGTCCGTGGTTTAAGCCACGACGAGGGCATACACATAACATACATGATGTTTTCTACCATAAAATGTATTACCTACATTAAGACAGTCGTCTGCTATAGGTGCAAATAGTATATAAATGATCCTGCTTACTCGAAGATAAATTTAGGTACTATGTTTTATTAACGAATTTATTTTCGCTTCCTTATAAAGTTAGAATGTATGTAATGCAATGTAGCAGGATATTATGTATAAAATGTAATAGAATATTTTCAAATTTTGGGCTCGTTACGTTACATCACACATGTTTGTTTAGATATGTATTCTGTTAATGCTTATAAAGGGATAGTTGTCGCTCGAACGGGACAGTGTTTAGCGACGCTAACTGCCCTACCGAAGGGCTCGGGTTCGAACTCGGAGAAGGCATGGATTTTTGCAAATGTTTAGTGTGTTTTTTTTTTTGTCAACTGTTATGATTAAATAAACTCCCGGTGCAGCCTCTCGAGGCTTGAGGGAGTTGTTGCCACTAGATAGTGGAGGGCGTGGGACACATGCATGCTTACCTCTTAAATAGCAGGCGTCCCCATCCTCCGTCACCTGTCACCTGTACAGTGTGTTTGCGGCATTGGGGCACTCTAAATATTCGGCAAGTCAACCTTTCGAATGGTTCGGAAGATGAAAGAAAGTCTTTTACTGAAAAATTAATCAAATTGCAATACAAAGAAGAAACCATTTAAAATTTACAAATTACAGTGCAACAAAGAAACCCTTTCAATCATTAACAAACCAAAGAATCCATTTTTAAAATTTAAGTTTTATCAAAGAAACCATTTCAATTACAGTGCAACAAAGAAACCATTTCAAAACTGATTTTTTCTGAAAGCATCGAGATTCCATTCAGCTTTGAAACAATGTTAGTTATGAATATAATATTGCATTTTTATGAAGATTAGTTAACTTATTAACATGTATACAACTATCGTATTTAATACGAAATGTTTTGAATGGTGTGTATTATGATCATCGGATACAGAATCTTTCTTGTACACTATTGCCAACATCCAAAGTTAAACTTAATGATATAAACATTCTGCCGAAACACACATATTATTTATGTATTCAATATGTATATGTCAATTCCTTTCTTCAAAATTAATTAAAAAAACCACTTTTTCCAATCTAAGAAACCCAATTATTTTGGAACATTGTTACGACCCTTAAAGAGTTCTGCTGAGTTATAGCGGTATTTAAAACCTCTTCCAAAAACTTCTGAGAATTATTTCAAGAAAAAACGCTGACGAATTTTAAACACGTTTGTAACTAGGCAGATTTAACATTTGTAAAATGAAATGAAATAAAAAAAAAATTTAAAAAAAATGAAATATAAAAAAGGCAATATTACACCCAAAGTATCAAAAATTCGTTACAGATTTGCAAAATATGAAATACTCAATTAAACACATTCGAAATTCAAAATCCAAGCTACCAGGTGTCTATATTCGGGTAGAGGACTATGTTATTCAGAATTTGATGGTTCTAGGTACGGATGCTCTTGCACAGTGCAAAGAAACATACATACATTCCTACAAATTATTCATTTTGTAATTTCTTTCAATATAATGCAGGGTGGCAATAATTTGAAAAGCGATTCACGACTTTTATAGTCATTCAACGCATCCCGTTTTGAGGCTTATACCCCTTCTTGACGAACCGTACTTTCGGCTAATAAAATAATAAACTTACCGAAAGCACTCGAAATTGTTCTTAAAAACATCTAAATAAAACTAGGAAAATTAACAAATTTAGAACATTCTGAGAATATAAAATATAATGTTCAGACTGAAGTATTATTTCGGATAATTGTTAAATTAAAAGAGAATGGAAATGCACAGAATGCTTAACGGAAGAAACTTTAACTCCCCGTAGCAAAAGGCAAGCTGTAAATTTGGTAATGATAATGATATTGCTTGAAGAGTTCTTTTTGATATTGCACGTTTTAGTAAGCTTAAGCCAGTAAAAATGTCATGTCTGAAAAAAATTAAAAAAAAAAATTAGAGATATCAGCTGTTATATATCTGTTAAAGAAACAAATAATGAAAACAAGAAACGGTTTTAATAAAAATAAATTTGTAGGAAAATGCTTTCGAAAGATGAGCGGAATCTCTCTATTCAGCGGAGGGAGAGAAAATGGCGACAAATGAACATGTGTCTACACGAGAATAACAGGCAAAATTTGAGGTGATTCTTAATAAATGATGAAGACCAAGGTACTGGCTCCAATTATTGATTAAGACGAGAAAGAAAAGCAGCTTGGAAATTTTTGAAAAGGTACAGGAAAAAATGGAATAGAACTTTTGCCATTAACCCAAACCAGTAGAATTTTGTTTTTCGGTTTGCAACACTTATACATTATTAATTTGCCAGAAAGGAAAATGAGATACGTAAAATTTAAAAATATGTTTCATATGTTACTGATTTCTGTAGTCTTTTAAAATAGTTATTAATAAAAATTCAGTTAAAATTTTAAATAAATGATGGATATTATTTATTAATCTCCCGTCATATCAATAAAAACACGCTTGAAATGTTCGCTAAAATTAATTTTATTTCACTGATATTTAATTTTAAATTCAAAACAAGCTTTAATGATACTTCTGGAAATAAATTTATTGTGACATTTTAACAACCTTCTTTGCTATTAAACACAATTTTATTCGTAATTAATCTGTTGGAATTTTATTTTGCCATAAAAGAAAGCTAGAAATTTCAAAGGGAAATAATAAAGTAGCAGAATTTTTCCAAGATTTAAGTATCATAACTTCTTGAAGTTTAGGTAGCAAATGTAAGCAAAGATATTTGAAATCTGTTTTCAGGGCCTTTCTGCTGATTTGTTGAAACAATCCGTTTGTTTAATTGATTATAACAAAGCGCAAGAGGCCTATCTGCCTAGAGGGACGGATACCTTCGTGAAGGATTTTCTAATGAAATTAATCAGCTGGAGGGTGAATCAATGGGCATTCCACTATTGGTAATGGATTCAATGTACTATTTTGCTTTCCATGTGTTTATCTAGTCCCAAATATCTAGACATTTATCCGCGTCTTTAACCACCACTCTTAATTACAAATATTAATGCACTTGACTAAAGTATACGAAGGTTATGTGGTGAAACGGGTGTTAATACATTTCATCACTGCATTTTAATATTTGTTTGTAAGTTTATAACGTATTTTCTTCCTCGTTTCTGCATGCCTTCGTGCATTGTTTCTGCGATAGCACACTAGGCGCGTATGCGAGAGGCCCAGGTTCGAGTTCCGGCAAGGGCACTGCACATTTTGCATGTCTCCTGCTTCAAAAATCCTAATGACTCTACAGTGGCGCCTGAAATAAAAAAGGTAGTGGCACTTATAATGTGGCGCTGACGAAAACTTGTGGAGACATTAGATTTTTTTAGACATTAGGAATATTATTTTAGTTTCAAACTAAGTTGTTTTGTTAAACTAAATCTATCAAAATCATCATATGGCATATCAAAATGGCCATATTGTGGCTGGTTTACAGATAAATTCTATGCAATAAATGTATTCACATTAACATAACTTATTATATAAATTTTATCTGGAGAATTTTCTCTAATGAATTTCATTTTTTTTTGCACTTTCTCTTTATTTTTAAGTAGTCTATATATTATTTCTTTATAATGAAGTTTGTCTTTTCCAATAGAATGTTGCTTGAGCCCTCTTGCAAAATTCCTTTCATTTTGCTGCAGTTCTTTCATGAGTTTCTCAGTTTCAAGGTTTCTGTTTTATTTCCCATCTCATACCTTATATATTTCTCATCTCGTACCTAAATACATCGCTTAAAAATTTCAGTAAATAAATTAGTCAGCGTTTTATCAGATTTACAAATACAGGCAGTACAGCAAGATTGACAGTACTGTTCTTTCGACCAAATACTTACTCCTTTAAATGTCAGTTGACTCCTCCTCACCACTTACGAACAGTCATCAGAATGAAAGATTAGTTACTATTTCCCCCGTCCTTGTAATGGAATTCAATTCCCGTAATCTATAACCTGCTAACAAAGTACGAAATCAATTTCGCTAAACAATATTCACTACTCCTTTCAAAAAGATTCTTTTCAAACGAATTTACTAAAATGTTCATTATTGCTGAGTACGATCAATGTGATAATAAAGGTGCTGCAAAGGAATATAATATGCTGTCCCTTTAATATTTTAGTTCTTATCCTAATGATTAAAAATTCATTTTTAAACATTTAGGTTTTCAAAAATTCTCCATACAATCATGTTAACTACAACTGTAGCTTGTCAGTTACTATTATATTCTAAGTAAACTATTTAAAAATCAGTTTGAACATTTTTATAAGTTCTCTTTACTAACTTGCATTTCGCATTTTTTTTCATTACTTGTATAAGATTCTTAGATAAAAATCGTAACATAATTATACCTAAGTGTTGACAAGAGTCGTTCTCCATGCCCATTATAGTACATAGTGATAAATTTCGTAAATTTTTCACATTAAGGGAGCGATCTATCAGATACTAATGCAGAATATGTAAAAAAATAAAATTCTATTACGCATACATTTAATAAAATTTCCAGTAATTGTCATGCACTTTTATTGTATGAAAGTTAGTATCGTCGTCGAGTGAAAGATGATAAGTGAAAATTTATATGACTATTTTAAAAATCTTCATTAGCCAGAATATTTTCAGTAGAATTTCGAGGTTTATATTATAATTCCATTCAATTATTTGTCCCAAAGGACATGATAAATAGCTTCTAGAACTTATTTTAGAAATGACTTAAAAACTGAACAAATATTTACATAAAGGGTCTATTTTTAGATTATTTCCCTGAAAGCTATTGCTTTATATTTCTCTTCCATTTGCAGACGATGTATTGTAATTTCATTCCACGTGAATAATTTATGAACCGAAAGTAAAGTACTCACAATTTAATGAGCTCCGGTAGGATGATATGAAAGAATAGAATTTTAAAACTGCATAAATAAGTAATTGACGAAAGACGGCATATGATAAACTGTTGAAAACAATCAATAATACATCGCTTAAAATGGCATATATTTTTCACTGCCTGTCTGGAAATTTTTACTTGATATAGAAAAATAGACGGCATTGAGATCCAAAAATAGTATCATATTATTAAAAGAAATTAGCATGAGGGAAAACAGTGAGCGTTATTGAGATTGGATGAAGATTTTTAATCTAAAGAATTTTTAGAGAGCATATAAATAAATCTTTTTCTATTTATACAGAAAGAAGCAAATGGTTAAATTTTCTGTGTGCGATTTTTTGAAAGAAATAAGCGTGTTAAATTCCAGTATCGTCCAAAACTTCCTTAGATTTATAAGAATGATGTATTTCAGTTTATGTTAGAATGACTGTTTAAATAAAAATGGCAAAAAACTTTAAAAAAATGACTGAATAAAAGAGAAAAAATGTAAATAAAAAATTCATCGATAGGAGATGTACACTATTAAAGTATGTTCGCACTTAAATCACTACTTTCCAATCCAGAAGTATATGAAATTAGAAATATATTCCTTTATTAATTACTGTTAAATTACTAATTGGGTAAATTACGTGAAAAATCAACAGTATCTGAATTAGAACTCTCAGATTAGAAGTCGAGGGATTAGAAGATTGCCTGGCTACGGGGAGGATTAAAAGTTTAACATGATATAGAAAATGGAATGACCAACATAGACGTTTTCAATATCAGTTTCATATTTTCTTTTATTCCAGCTAACCAAAGGATGTAATATCTCGTTTATTAGATGTTGTCTTTTGTTAAGTGTTATGATTTGTCACAACCATGCTTCCAGCAAACCGATCAGCGACAGTATGAATACCAAATTTTCTGCTTAGATTTTGGCATACTTTCTAGTAAGGTCTCAGTATTTCAAAATATATTGCTTTTTGTACGTTTAAATTTGGCATTTATATAAAAAAACCTGCAGTAAATAAATTTATTTTTTGAATGTTCAAGTTGGTATTGTTTAGTTACCTTTATATTTAAAAATACTTATCTCTTATATTCCCCTTTTTGACACACGCTCTGAAACTTTCATACATTTAATTCATAATTCATTGATATGATAGTGAAACATAACGATATCATGGTAATTAATGAATAGTTTATATACATTTTTGCGTTTCTACGGGTTTGTGGATTTGGAGTGATTGACAACAACACTTTATGATGTATCATAATACAGTTTATTTGCCAGTATTACTCAGACAGTTCCAAAAACACGTTTACAGTCGTCGAAAAACTATAACAAGCACGCTGAAACAAGCAACAACACAGCCTTCAGACTAGAACTGTGAAGACAACTTCACGGCAAAGCACTAGAGTACAGCTTTCGATTGGGGTTAGTCGTTCTCGAAATTCCACGTACTCTGAAAGCTAGAACTCGCAATGCACTTGATAGCCTCAACGATGCACACTCTTGATGCACCAACTCGCGATACTCATATGTTCTTTAACTGAATTTTATTCAAGTGCCAATAATGTGATATTTAATAAGTAAAGGTAACGCACAAAATGTTAAAAAACGCCCCTTTGGACGTAATTTAAAATCTGAAACCTTTCAAATTTTTCTTGCTCTTTTTTTATTCATGTTAAATAAAATTGTTGCTGTTCATTTCTCCTTTTTCAAATTATAACGTATGAAAGAATACTCAATTACGTTTGTAATGTCATACGTCCAAGGAAAATAGCCGGCCTTTCGAAACTTTACCAAAATCTATCGATGTATATAAAGAAGAAAGTCTGTTTGTCCTCTAATAACTCAGTCACTACTATAGGTATCTTCACCAAACTTTATACCATTCTTTCCTGGGTCCTTCAAAAGGTCGACGTCCACTTTTTTCCAAAAAAAAAATTACCCAAATCAGAGATATTAATTTGAAACTCGGAAAAATTATAATTTTCGCCTTCATTTTTCCAAGTGAAAAGTCTCGCATGCTGGAGATGAAAATCTGCTTTATTTCGAACGTTGTTGCCGCGTCTCGCCTTCATATCTTAGAGTATGTTAATGAAAAATTTGTAAGTTTTACGATGAAACAAAAATAGCATTGCCAAATATTAAATAGCATATTATTGGCTATTCCAAAAATTCCTGGGAAGCCATTTCGTCTATTGCCACCTTCGTACCAGTTTAATAAGCCAAAATATTAATTAAAAACTTTGAAAACTCTCATTTTCGCACTCACTTTTCCTAGTGGCAACAGCCTGGCGCCGTTAGATATAAAAATGTTCCTTTCGAAAAGTGTTGCTACTGCTCGCTTTTCAAATCATAAAGTTTCTTAATCAAAAATTACAAAATCTATGCATATAAAGGAAAATGTCTGTTTCTGTGTGTGTTTGTGTGTTCGCATTATTGATTTCTGATCAATTATGATGAATTTTTTGCTACATTTAAACAACTAAAATTAAATGTAGGTGAAGTATCGGATGGAATTTGAGCTTTTAGGACGATTTGATTAGAAAGCCGAAAATCGTTAAAAACAGCGTGCCATTGTTGCTGATGTCAAAAGAGAGAATTGGCTTATTTTTCTATCGAAATTTTTTATGTGGTTCTATATCGCATCAAAGCGAAAATGTATGACTATGAATCGCATTTTTTGCATTGTTATTAGAAAAGGATTGCAACGGTATCGCTCTCTCTGTTGTTAGATGCATTACTCTCAATCTAACTTAACTGACATCATTTACTTCCGCTAGTACATTATAATCTGATAATACCATCTATTCCTTTCAAAAACAAAACCTTGCAGTTCTTATTCTATTCGTTCATTTTTAATATTCAGACAAATTTGAATTATTAGCATTCACATTTGAGATTGGCTTGTCAATCTAACATGGATTTCTGTAAGCGGATTCGATCACTTCATGTGGATAATTATATGATAAGAGGCGACTGACAATCAGCTTATCTGAACTTAATAGCTGAATAAATCTCATTTCGCCGATCGTGATGATGGGACAAGTGGTACTAGAGAACAAGACCATAGGCTGTCCTGTAACGAAAGGAGTGGGTATAATATTCCATTTGAGATCTCAACTCAATCTTCATCCTGCTCAATGTATCCTAGAGATTTACCTCATTTATCCAACTAGGATATTTTAAGAACTTGAAAATAAGATTCAGTAGAAGAAAAAATGAGAAACCTTTTGTTCTTTGTGGTTGATTGCCCTAGAAATGTATTATACTTGGGCTGCGAGCTGCATGAGGAGAAAATTATAAATCTCTTGCAGTTTTAAAATTTCTGTATTTTTAATTTAAAATGATTTCTTTACACATGAGTGCCTGTGAAGAAAACAGTTTAGAATAAAGCTTACTTAGGGTTTGCCAAATTAATCGGAAAAGCTAAAGCTATAAGATGTTTCCTCTCTTTTTCCGCGTGTCTTTGTGGTGTAATTGGAAGCATATTCGACGCGTATTCCAGAGGTCCAGGGTCCCGGCGAGGGCATTTCGCATTTTTCACTTCTCATTCTTCAGAAAAATCTAATGGGTCTACATTTGGAGCCCGAAACAAAGGGTGGTGGACGATAATTCGTTACTATCAGGATTTGGTGTTTAGCTCCCTTAATCCCCAGACGTCGTTTAAAAGGGGGTGTATACAAGGTATTTTCTCCCTTTCTTCCACGTGCCTTCGTTGTGTAATTGGCAGCATATTCGATGCGTATTCGAGAGGTACAGGGTTCGATTCCCGGCTAGAGCACCGCACATTTTTCACGGGTATTTATCCCACCTTCTTAGCATGCCTCCGTGGTGTAGTGGTCAGTACGCTCGGTGCGTCTTCGAGAGGTCCGTGGTTCGAGTTCCGACGTGGGCATTGTTCATTTTTCTCTTATCATTTATCTCTTCTCCTCTTCTTTTTCAGTGTTCATTTATCTGTTCTCCTTTTTCATTGTTCATTTAGCTCTTCTCTTCTCCAAGTGGGCATTTATTCATCTCTTCAAAAATAATCTACATTGGCGCCCGAACTAAAAAAGATGGTGAATGATGATTCTCTCCCCCCTCCCAGGATTTGGAGATTGTTTTCCTTAATCCCCAGTCATCCTTTTAAAAGGGGGAGTATATTTCGTCCGTCCTTCCAGCATGCCTTCGTTGTGTAACAGCGGCTAACCATTACTGCAACATTCCTTTCTTCTTTAATTATTTGAGCATTAAATTTTTATCCATAGAAACCTAATAACATATGCGCAAAATTAAATAAAAAGTGTTAACTGAATATTTTATTTTTAAATAATTAAATTCTTAAAATAGCGCCCCAACCGGATAGTGTCAGTGACTCTGACTGCGGCGAGCCGTAATTCCCAAGTTGATGGTAGGGGAAGAGGGGTGTGAGACCCTCGCACCAGTCCTCTCCGGAGGCTCTTTCTCAACCGTAATGGCGGAAGTGCGCTGAAATCGGGCTGCTTGTATTGTGCACAAGGCTCTTGTCAACGACAGGCTCATTTGACTCCTTGCTATGATGAATTTCGTGGGCTTATGCTGAGCATTGCAAGACAGGTGAAACTGGTAACAACAATAACAAATCTCTAAATGTAAGAATTATGAATTATTCTTAAGAAGCAATTAATTTCTTTTGAAAACTTAATTAGACTTTATTCTACAATTTAAAGATCACAAAAAATGGCTAGCGTTAACTGACTTAAAACGTTAATGGCATGTTCTGAGAAGTGTTAATTTCTTTGGGTATTGTATCTTTCGTTAAAACATAAAACTTGCTGAACCATACAGACGTCAACCGGCAATTGGAAAGGCTTAGTGGTGTTCCAAAATAAAATGTACGAAGTAAACACAATAATGCAGAATTATTATAGTATATTATAATTTTTAATTCCAAAAATAATAAAAATGTGGAGATCCAGTAAAATCATTAAGCAAATGATTTGCAATAATATCATAGGTTTCTTTTTCTTTAGCATTTTCAGAGTATAAATATTTGTTAACTATTCATATCAGACTTTCTACTACATATTCTTTGTAAGATAATAATATCAAGTAGAGTTAAGCTGTAAGGTAATTAAGTAAATATGTTTTTTCTTTGCTGTCCAATCGAAATGACAAGATATAACTTTTTTCTTCATTTAAGTAAAGAGCGACATCACACAATGAAAGACAAAAACGTATGCGAAAACAGTATGTCGTAATGAATGAAAGCTTCAAATTTGTTTAATTTAATTTTTCTTTATTAGACGCAATTTTTCTAACTATCTAAATGCCACATGAATTTCGTTTCCTGATTAAAACTGAAGGCAAATTTACCTTGGAAGAAAATAAGACAGTTATTATCTAGTTAAATAAAAGCATTTAATTTTTTTTTGCTTTATCCTATTAACTAAAAGAGAAAAAATATTTATTTAATCATCTTGCGAGGAAGTTAAAAAAATATCTAACTATCTTCTTCGATTTGTCTTAAATCAGTTTTCATAAAATGGATTTAAAAAAAAAAGACTAAATATTTCTCGTAAAGCTTTATAAGCAATTCTTTTGTAACACGTTATCTTATTTCGACTGAAAACATTTTGCTTGCCATTTTAAGTTCGTCATGTACGACTTAGGGTACAAAAATAGCATTGTTGTTATTACTAATCTCACTAATAACTACTAATATTACTAATAACAAGTCTTAAATTATGCATTATTCTTAAAAAGCAATTAATTTCTTTCGAAGTTTAATAAAATTTTATTCTGCAGTTTAAAGATCACAAAAAGTGCATGGCGTTAAGTCTTAAACGTTAACGGGAATGACGTAATATTCTGAGAAGTAACCATAAACTCACGACATTCGTCGAGCAAAGAGTCAAATATGCGTGTTGTCGGCAAGAGTCTTGAGCACCATATAGGTGACAGAAAACCAAACTTCAGCTCAGTTTCATCCCCAATTTTGAAAGATAGCATCCCCCGGGGGAAGAGCCGAGTGTCTCCCACCACTCTCCCAACGACATGTATTGTGGTAAGGAGTGCAAGATTGCGCCTGTCGTTGGGTTGAGCACCATACAGGTCACAGTACGACTTTACTCACTCAGCACAAACCCATGACATTCATCGTCGCAAGGAGTCATATGTGGCTGTCGTTGTCAAGAGCCTCGAGCACCATACATGTGACAGAGCGACTTTGCTCGGTCAGCACAAACCCACGACATTCATCGTCGCAAGGAGTCATATGTGCCTGTCGTTGGCAAGAGCCTTGAGCAACACAAAGGTGACAGCCCGACCTTAGTTCAGTTCCGCCCCCCCCCCAATATTAATGGAGAGCAATCAGGGAAGTCGGGTCTAAAGATCTCCCACCCACACAGACACTTTACGTTTACAATAATCAGTACCTTCTCCGGGTTCTTAGGTTACAGCCGAAAATATCGCGGAAAAACACCGCGGAAGAAAACATCGCGGAGAAAACAACGCAAGGCCAAAAAAATAAAACACCTACAAATCATCGCATGACGATAGCATCGCTCATATGCGTTTTTCATATTTTAAAATTTGCAAAAGCATATTCATATAAAGGTTTGGAAGCGCAAGAGATGTTAAGGACTAAGAATAAACTGAAACAAAACGAGATATAATTTTCACCAAAATAATATCAGATTAATAAACGTGAAAGAAAATAATTTCGTAATTAACCAAGCAATTTTTATAGATGTAACGTCATGTAATTATTTACCTTCCTTTTTCTAAACATTTTTAAGCTGCATTTTTCATAGAACATTATGAGTAAAACTTTATAAAAAAGATTAATTTATTAATGACCTTTGATAATGAACTATCTAAATTTAATCCATTGCTTTTTTTAAACGCCATTTTTCCTAAAAACAAATTGTCAAATAGCAGACAATAATCTACACTTTAAAAAATATAATTGCAGTTGAAAGAATTTATTGAAGTAGACGATGTTTTCTTAGTGTAAAGCAAAGTCATCTAAAAATGTATGAACAGCCTCTATGTTAAGAAAGTTCCCTCGTATTACAGTTACTGATAAAAGCCTGTCCGTTAATTGTCAAAGGACGATGCTACTATTAATTTTAGATAATATAAAAGGGAGTATATTATCATCTGTATTTAGAATAAAATATAATTGATTTATTGAAAATTTTTTGTATTGTATGCATTGGAAAACTTTATATATAATTCTTGTTTTTTACTTTTGTTCTAGTGGTATTAATCTCGGATTTCTTATTTTGCAATTTTTCGATTATTCTACTTTAGGAGTGGTAAAATCATGTGCGTTATAAATGGATTATGCTGCTTATCAACGGTGAGTATGATCCATGATTTATCATCCAAATTTTACAGTAGTTTAAAAAAATTCTGCATTTAAAATAAAATCTATTTATTATTTTAAAATCTTATAAAACGTATAGAATGGAAGTCTCTATATATGTGTCATTTTTTTATTTTCCAGGAATGCTGTTCTATATTTTAGTATTTTCGTGTTTTCTTCTTTACGTCATTTTTATATTATCTTTAATAAAAACGTAAAAATGGTCATTGGAACTTTTAAAACGAAGTTCTTTTTATATTAAACTTTAATCTGTCTTAAAACACATTCTGCTGCAAGATCACAAAAGCAAACAGTAAAGGATTCATTTTACAAATTAACACCTGTATTTTTACTTCCTTGTACGAAGTAAAGGGAGTATTGTAATCACGAAGAATTTCGGGTATCATATTTCAAACAAAATATCCATTCCACCCGCTATCTCAACCATTTGAACAGTGTTTTGGCGTTACATCTGAACATACGGACAGAATAAAGAACTTTTTTTTTCAAAAAGGATTGCAAACTGGATCTCAAATGCATTCAAAAGGACATTTTCTTGACGTCTGTGCATACGTACGTATGTAGGTATCTCTTATAACTTGTAGAAAGTTAAAATTTTGGATATAGACTGCTATAACATTTAATTGTGCACCTCCCTTTTTCGTAGCAACCGCCTGCATCAGTTATGTTGTATATTCCCAGTCTGTTACCACGCTCGGTGAGCTTAGTTTTTTAATTCTTATATGCAGGTAAATTATCATTTTGTCCTTTAAAATAATTGAATTCTGTGTTTTTTATGTTACGGTTGAGGTTTTTATACCTTTAGTTTATCTGCATGCAGTGGTTGTAAAATTATCAAACGTTTAAAACTAGCATGTGAAGCCTAACGAAACATAATTTTTTTTTACATTTTAAACACAGTAGATAGGTGAATTAAGTCAGTTTTTGCACCTTCGGTGTCTTTTTGCCGTGTGGTACCAAAAGTAAACATTCAGTTTTGTGCACCAAAAAATCTGTATTTTTGCCCCCAGGCAGAATTGCTTTTCGCGTAAAAAACTGCAATTTTGATTGTATAAATTCCTTTTTTAACTTTTTAACTGCATTTGATGTTTTATATTTTTCAGTATTTTAAAATATTTAATTAACATGTTTTGAATTTTTACTTATTTTTGCTTTGCCACGAAATGAGATCTGAATTAATTGAATGAGAACTATATCTCAAATGAAATTCGAGGAAAAAAGTTTAAGCGAAATGCAGAATTTAATAAGCCATACAAGGGAAGCTATGTGGTATTTATATCAAATTTTTTATACCTTCTACCTGGTACGAAGTAAATGAAATATTGTAATCGGGAAAAATTCCCGGTCTCATATTTCGGCGAAAATATCTATTTTCACTGGTCTCCAATCCAATTGAACGATGTTTTAGCTTGACATCTGTACGTACAAACAGAATAAAGGAATCTTTCTTCCCAAAACGGAAGTAAAATGGATTTAAAATGGATACAGAAGAGATTTTTTCGTGACCTCTGTACGTACCTACGTACGTATATATCTCGCATAACTCAAAAATGATTATCCTTAGAAATTCGAAATTTTGTATGTGGGACTGCTATAACATGCTGTGCACCTCCCTTTTTTGCTGCAATTGGCCGCTCCAAATGTACATATATTTTTATTTTTCTGATATATTTTGCATTTTTTGCTTCAAAAGTGACTAAATTATACTACTCTTTTGATCCTGTTAAGGTTTTTTTTTCTTGAGCTAATGTGCATGCAATAGTTGTAGAATTATCAACAATTTAAAAGTGGTACTAAGCCTAATGTGGCCACATGTGTTTACATGCTAAACTCTTAGTAGAATAGTGAATTAAGTTATTTTAAGCACCAGCCTCAGTGTGTTTTTCTTTAGTAGGGCCAAAAATAAACTTTCAATTTTGTTAACCGAAAAATCTGACTTCCTGGCCGCTGACCGAATTGCTTCTTTTCGCTTAGAAACTCTAATTTTAATTGTAATTTTTTTTTAACTGTTTTCAACTATATTTGTTGTTTTACATTTTCTTGTATTTTACAGTTTTACATGATGTTGTTTTGAGTTTTTATGTGTCTTTGCCTTGCCGTGATGTGAGAAATGAATTAATTGAATGAGAAATATTCCGAATAACGAAATTCGAGGAAATATCTTTAAACAAAATGCAGCAAAAATTGTACGTAATTTAATAGGTAGTACAAGGAAGTTATATGGTGTCCACATGAGATCAGAGTATAAGAAGAGCAGCGAAATATTTATCTGAATTTTATACTTTACACTTTAAATTTTGGTATTTTATAATTATTAATAAATTTAGCGGTAAACGCTTGCCCCAGATATTAGAATGCAACTTGAAACTTCCATACTACGAGTTTGTTTAGTTGCTGTGTCATGAAAATTTTCTATAAAATAATTTCTTTCTCTAGTTATTTTTTAGGCTGTTTAAACTAAAATGCGTCATTTCAAGAAACCTGCCATAATATAAAAACGTAACTTACTCGAATCAACTTATGAGTTCGAACCGATCGATTTCGTTTATGATAGACACAGTCCAGAGATATTCATCTGTGCGAATCTAATCTAAGTACGTTTCATGTAACTCGAATGAACATTATTTTTAATTACGTATATTTGGGAAATTATCATAATTTAGTTTACTGAATAATGAATCTACATTTAAATAATTTATCTGTGTTAATTCCCAATTAGGGAGATCAATATTATTCTTGGAATACAGAAAGCATTAAAATTTATCTTTTGTACAAGGATTACATACTAAAGTAATATGCATGCTTAAGGGGACTTGGTACCTTTCGAATGATATTTTTATTTAAGAATTTTTATCTATTTTCTATATATAATATTAAGTGGTTTAATAAGACAAAATGATTTTAATCTGAAAAAAAATTGCTAGTAATTTTTTTTAATTAAAATTTTTTGAAGAAAATTTAAGAATTAAAAATTCTTTCTTCTCTCACAATTTTGAATGTTTTTGCCCCAAATGTTTTTATTGCATATGTTAGAGTGTTCTTAATAACTTTAAGGATCGATTTTACGATTAATGAATTAGTTTCCAAGAAAAAAAAATAAAAAGCACGTTTTTATGTAAAATTGTTAAAAAAAAGGATGATCTCAATCATATTTTCCCTTACAATAATTTTTCTTTTCACTATTTTGAAAAACGCATCCTTGTTTCTATTAAGAATGTAATTTTAAATAAGCAGTAAAAATATTAAATAATTTAGTCTATAGCTGTAGAAGTTTTAGAACTTTAAGTAAAAGAATACGCTGAAAAAATGAAAACTGAGAAAAGCAGTTTAAAGAACGTAAACTGTCTAAATGGTCATTAAATCATTTCAAATTTCTTAAAAATTTTATTACTGAATTTCAGTACATATAATATAAAATAAAAGCTAGTAATGTTTAATTAATTAATATAAACATAAATTACAAGCTTTTGTTTAAAACCTCATCTGGCTAGAAATATTGAAAAAAAATCCTAAAATACAGTTAGAGTTTTTCTTTACCTGTTTTTGTTCTTTAATACACGTTGAAAACAGTTTCAATACATGAGTTAATTATAATATGTTTTCTTAAACATTTATAATCAATGTTAATAATTATTAATTTGTCGTTTCATTCATTTTTTCAAAAAGCAAAATTTGAAATTTTAACAAACATAAAACATTGTAATTAAAACCACTCAGCAGCATATGTGATTTCTTCTTTTAGCCATTTCTCCTCGCATATAAATTGCATTTTAAAATGATTTAGGTGTATTTTAATTAATTAAAGAGTTTAATGTTTGTTCCAGCACTATTTTAATAATGCTACAGTCAGGAATTTGATCACTTTCATTATTTCATTACACCACTTCTTTCTGTTCGAGTCTTATCACAAATAATAGCAATTTTTGAAGAAGCATAGCAAAGTTGACTGATAATACACATAGAAATATTTGCTGAGCTTAATATATATATATATATATAACCTTGCCATTTTAAAGGTGAAAAATTTTTCATTCTCAGCTTCACGTTGTATTTAAATAAATCGTTTTATAAATATAAACAGAGTTTTCTGATATTTGCAGTCATATTTAATTGCACTCCTTTTCATTTACACTGATTTTTAATAACTTACTGAAAAAATTTAAGAAGTAATAAGGTTTTATAAAATATGAAACGGATAATAAAACAAATTCAAATTCCAAATTTGGGCTCCCAGATGCCCATATTCGGGTGGAAACGAACTTTATTCAAAATTTGCTGGCTTTAAGTACCGTTGTTTTATCACAATGCGAGAAACATACATACGTTCATGCAGATTCTTCGTTATTTAATTTCTTTAAATATAATACAGGGCGATAATATTTTGTGGCAACTATTTGAAAAGTGAACCGACATTTATAGGGAACGAACGCAAAATGCCAAAACGAAATTAATAGTCCTTCTGTGCAAATTGCCCCTTTGGACTAAAACAATATACACGTAACATAAAACTAGATTGCTATTCAAAATATCATTCCTCAACAAAAATTTCAGAAATTTTAAAACCTAAACAAAAGCTCCTGTTACTTTAATTTATAAAAGATTGGTTTTGGGGAGAGTAAATGAAGCGAAGCGATTTGAAATGGAGATGCTGGTAGAACTTTAAACACAAGTTTAAAGAGAATCAGTTCACGGCAACCAAACATAAACACAAATAAGTAGTAGAATTCAGAAAGAACTCATAGAAACAGAATTTTAATGAATTTCAAGAAATGGAAAGAGCATAATATGTCCGAAAGTATCGTATAAATAGAAACAGGGAGTCATTAATATTTAAGGAAACTTGTCAGAAATTTCATCTTGGGAGTTTCCTTTAGAATAATGGTTTCTTAAATTTATTTTAACGTGAAGTTCATCGATTTCCTTTGCTCCTAACCAGTGTTTGAAAAAAGATCTCAGTTTTGTGTTTTCAAGTATTGTTTCATTCACAAAACCAAAGATGGAGCAATTAAACACTTTTATTTGAAATTAATATATTCAATTATTTAAAAATATATACTTCAGATTGAATTATTTTATATTTGGAAAGTTAATATTTACTAAATGGTCCACTATTTTACGGCAGTGATGGTTAACCTTTTCGGAAAAAGAGTGCCGCTATCTGAAAAAAAAAAGTTATGCGTACCGCTTTCAACTTTTTCAACATACTAAAAAATATAAAAAGGTCGTGTGAATTTGGAAAATTGCTTGTTGGTACAAATTTCCAAAATTCAATATAATTTTGGATTACTTGCAGTTAAAATAAATTCCTTATATTTGCTTTTCAGTGTAGTATGATACTGTAAGTCAATAATTTCGATTTGGATTTCAGTTGGGTAACAATTAATGTCTTGCAGAGGAAGTAAATTATTAAATTTGTTCTAATGTGTTTATGTGTATATCTGTCGACGGTGTTCATACAGAAAGTATTATTATTGTTTCAATTATTTTAATTTTTCAATAAGTCAAGTGCCATTGTTAAAGTTCCGCCGTGCCACACTGTGATACTAATGCCACGATTGGCCATCCATGTTACGGTTTAGTACGCATAACAGCTTAGCAGTATATGTACATTGATATTAAGTTTAAAGAAAACCATATAGTTATCCGTACGTACGTCCATCCTTCCATTCCATCTATCCCATCCATCCATCCATGCATACATACATACATACATACGTATATAAAAACTTCAGATTCTTATTTAATTGCGCGCTGAATGTAGCAATAAGTAGTGGTAAAAATGCAAAATGAATAAAAATAATTGCTTTACAAATGCATTCCAGATTCAACTTGGAAAGAACCATATGAAAAAAATAAGAGAGTTAAAAAAAAGCGCAATAATCTGAAAGTTTTTAGATTTTATATTACGCCCAAAGTGTTTTTTTAATTTTTTGTGTGTTACATTTATTTATTAAATATCATGTTCTTCGCACTTAAACCATAAAATTAAATTCAGCACAAATATGACAAATTAATTTAAAATGAGCATATCGTTAGAATTTCCGAAACACAGTCTCGCGCGCTGGAGACAAAAATGGTTTTTTTGGTACAGTGTTGCCATTGCTCGTTCTCAAATCTTTCAGTTTCTTAATCAAAAACTCATAAATGTTTTACAAAATACGAAACAGATAATGAAACAGATTCCAAATTCCAAATGTGGGCTTCCAGATGTCCATATTTGGGTGGAGACGAACGTTATTCAAAATTGGATGGCTCTAGCTACCATTGCTTTATCACAGTGCGAGAAACATATATACATTTATGCAGATTTTTTATGATTTAATTTCTTTAAATATAATGCAATGCAGGGCGAAAATATTTGGTGACAACAATTTGAAAATTTGTAAGGTTTATCCTAAGTTTATTAACAGTTATTTTAAGTTTTGTATCTTTCCTATCTTATTCTAATTTGAGCTTTCAATTTCCTGCCAGAATGTAAATTCTGATTCCCTGACTAGCGCGCGTTTGCCTTTTGGCTATGTCTCTCTTAGCTGTTACAACGCTCGGCCATACCTTAGGCCCTTGCTTGACTTCGCCGATTTAATTAATACTTAGGGGCCAACTAGTTAGATTCTAATAGCTTCGGCTATACTTTTCAAACAGCTTAGTTAAGCTAGTTCTAGTTTAAATTATTATTATTTTAAGTTCAAGCTTGAGTGACGGCTTTGTGTAAGGTTCCAAGTAGGAACTGATTGTAAATTTACTGAAAAATAAAAGGTTGTAAATCCTCTTTAAGTCTTACGTGTTCTGTTCACACACTTATGCGATTATTCGCTTGTTAGTGTTCGTGACGTTCTAAGTTAGAACTTTAGATTTAAATAATAATACCCCACAAAGTAAAACGCCGTTTATAATGAAACGCCACAAAATGCCAAAACGAAATTAATAGCCTTTCTGGGCTAATGTCCTTTGGGCTAATAAAATAAAATCTGTAAGTTTTCAAATTTTATATTACACCCAAAGGGGCTTTTTTAATGGTTTGTATGTTTCATTTATTTATTAAATATAATGTTCTATACACCTAAACCATAAAACTGAATTCATCAGTAATATATCACAAAATGTTTAAAAAGATCATATCTTTAGAACTTCCGGTACACAGTCTCACAAGCTGGAAAGAAAAATGTTTTTTTTTTCTCTATACAGTGTTGTCACTGCTCGCTTTGAAATCGTTGAATCTCTTAATCAAAAATTCGTTAAAGTTTTACAAAGTAAGAAATAGATAATAAATTTAATTCCAACTTCCAGATGACCAAATTCGGGTGGAGGATTACGTTATTATAAATTTGATGGCTTTAACTACCGTTGTTTTATCATAATGCGAAAAACATATATACATTTCTGCAGATTTTTCATTATTTAATTTTTTTAAATATAGTGCAGGGCTCTAACATTTGCTGGCAACAATTTGAAAAGGGATGCGCAGTTTATAGCGATTCAACGCAAAATGCCAAAACGAAATTAATAGGAATTTTGGGCTAATGCCCTTTGGCCTGAAAAAGAAGCATAGCTACCAACTACATGAAAGGCGAAAAAAAAAACCCCAAGCCAAAAATCGTCAAAGCTAAAACAAATTTACACTTTTTGATGCACAAACATCAAGGTTTGGTGCCAACGAATGAAGTGAATAGATTAGCCTGTTTCTGAACCAACAACATGGAAATACCTCGAATCGAATTACATTGAATTTCGGGTTTTGAATGCAGGAAATTCGACGTTTTTTATTTTGCAAATTATTCAATTTCCCACACCATATTTAATGTTTCATTAGGAGCTTCTTCTTAATTATTTTAAATTTTAAAACCGAGTTTAAATTCTTTTGAATCTAATTTCATTACTTAGCACTTGTTAGGCAGCAGTCTTTTGATACTGGCAGTGTCAAATTAATATTTTTTTCCTTTAAAACTTTTGTTGCTTTAGCGTTAATGATTTTAAGAACTAAGAAACTTTTTTATTTTTATTTTTTTTTTAATCTTACGTTTTTTTTTTTCGGGGATCAAATTAAAATTTTTTTTGACTCGGTTTTCTTTAACGGAAAATGCATTTTTTAAGCTTATTTATAATTTTGTTAATTTTGCAAAAAAAAAAATTCTACTTAGGCTTGTATGGTTTCTAATTTTCATTTTATTATTTTTACGTGTATTGGATTGCTTATATTTACATCTTTTTCTTTTTTTTTTTTTTTTGTAGATCTTTTTTTTTTTTTTTTTTTTTTTGGACTCAATCTTCTCAAAATATTTTTTATTTATTTTTATTTTTTAGCTTATTTAAGTTAGTTTTTTTTTAATTTGATGCTATAATATTGCAATTTTTTTACATTACTTACTACGACCCTTGTAGGCGTTGGACTAATAAAGACACCGATTACTCCGATTACTATTTTGAGATTATTAAAAAATTAAACTTTAATTTGCTTCTTTGTTGGTTCAATATGCAATCTAATGTATATGCATCTTTCTTCTTACCCCCTGATAACGATGCAGCGGACGATTTAATTTTTTTCCCGCCTGCCTTTCATGCGATTTGCCACTTTGTTTTTTGTTTTTTGTCTGCGGTTCTTTCCGAATAGACTGTATGACTCTTAAACGTATTGCTACGTTTTTTCAAGGGTTCGCGGATTTGGAGTGAATAACGTGGACAGTATTTTTCAAGACAGCTCCAAAATCACACTTACAGTCGTCGAAGAACTACTATAAACACGCTGAGACTATCAGCGCCACAGCCTTCAGGCTATCAGGCTATAACGGTGAAGACGGCTTCACGGCAAAGCATCAGAGTACCGTTCCCTACTCTGCTCGATCGTCCTCGGAACTCCACGAACTCCCCACGCTAGAACTCGCGATGCATTCGACGATACGCTAGAGTACAGCTCCCGACTCGGTTCAGTCGTTCTCGAAGCTCAACACACTCTAAGATAAAACTCCACGATGCACGAACTCGATGTACACTTAGAGATTCTCTCGATACACTCGACGACAACTCGGCATTAGACTACGAGACACTCGCTCGCTGACACGCCGACTCCCTCTCCGCGTACCAGCAGGGTTTATATAGCTTTTGGCTTGTGTTCGAGAACGTTCTGGGCTAAACTAGGAAGAATTCTTTCTAGAAGGTTCTCCATGCGTCCATAGCATATCGCTACTTTTGTCGCGAAATGGGCGACTTCTAGCCAAATGTGCAACCCTGTCTTCCCTTGCCATTTTATGGCAATCCTAAACCTGCTTTGCGAAGAAGTTATCTTACCGCGCCTGGACATTTTGTAACAATATTACTTAATTCATTTCTCATTGTATATATATATATATATATATGTGAGTCTGATGTTTTAATGCGTTGTCGTAATCCGGGTACTTTTAAAGCTGGCAGTCGTCATGGCAGAGTGGTAGGGCGTGAGGAAGAAGCTGATGTGAAACCAAGTTCAGCCAATTATCAACCTTATTTCGAGATTTTCAGGCACACTAGAAGAATTCCTCGTAGACACTACACTCTTTAATCATAACAATTACGATAATTTCTAATATACACAGATAAACAGGGAGCATCATTTTAGACGAACAAGCAGGGCGTAGACGTTACGTTAGCAGTGGCAGAAACTAGGGAAAGGAAGGAAAAAATATAATGACGTAATTATTGTGCCAAGAGTATTTATACTAAATGTGATATACAAGTACAGCTAATCTGTGATTGGTTAATTTTAGTTTTAGTTACTCTTTTCACGTAGCGTTGTATAACACAGAAGGATCTCGAATTTGGGAGAACGGATGAATTTAGGGAGAGAGCACCAAATCTAGAATGTTAATTTTTAGGTCGCCAATTATTTTTTAAAGTACCTATTGTATTTTGTTATATCTTATATATATATATATATATATATATATACTGATAAAGCAAGATACTTAGAACTATTATTTTAAAAAAAGTGTTTTGCAATTATATATATATATATATATGTTCAGAGAGAGAGAGATTGTTGTTGCTAGATTTCATGATTATAACTTTATTTTATTATTTTAATTTTTAATCACGTGACTTACATACAATATTTGCTTTTTGTAAGCATCAAAATTATTTTAAGAAAATATCATTTTCGTTTCTTTTCAAAGGGTTTGAGTATTTCTATCAGTTACATTTTAATTTTAACTAAATTTTCCATAAAACCGAATTTTGGTAAGATCTAACATTGTGCTGCTAGATTTTTCTTCGTAATTCAATTAAAAAAAAAGTTTCTTGGCACTAAGCTAGTTAATTAGAAATGGAGAAAAAAAACTAAAATTGTATTGGTGTAAGGTTTCTCCTTCAATCTCTTGACTCTTTTCGTGAGCATAAACTGTGAAACCTTATGTGGAAGACAGTGAGCAGATCTAGGCTATGTCCTTAGTGTTGAAAAACTACAAAGTCAGGAATGAGGGTTTAAAAGTGACCCTTTAATTCAAATATTTACAACTCTTCAAATCGAGAGTAAGCCACTACTTGGGCTGAACTAAAATAATATTAAACTAAAGTGTGTTAACAAATTCAATACCTAACTTAATTCTAAATAGGACGGCGAGGGAAGCTTAACTCTTAGTGAAATGCAATTATGCGAATTTCACTAGCAAACACTGGTAATTGCAAATTGCCTATGAAGGCGAACTTTCAGTAGACAGAGGAAATCTTTGCGCGCACAGCCTTACGGCGATAAATCCAAGGCTCTGTCTTTCCCCTCGTTAACTCCTGCCTTTTAACTGCTAACAGATATATGCGATTTGCATAAATATCTCACTCGCGCTAAATTCGGGCAGCAACTGAAACTTTGAGAATTCGATAGGAAAGTTCAAACTAAAAATAATTTGGTTAATTAAAATAATGAATGCTACAAAGTTGCTCCCAGAATTTAGTAGTCTGAAACTAAGTAGCCTAAAATCGGCTTTTAGTGAAGATGCTAAATTCTAAATCTAAATTTTCCTTCCTATTCGCCATCCTTTACAATTGTAAGTTTTAAATTTAGTTTAAATCTCTGTTTGTGTCTTAGATATTTTAACATAGAATATCTTTTTCCGTCTTCACATCAAAAAGATCCATCAGGAATTTGGCTGGATTCTATCTGGTTCCTTCCAATCTGGAAGGAAATAAATTTTAATTTCATGTTATAAGTACATTTCACCTGAAAAGTACAACATTCCCTTCCTCTGATGCTTTCCGTAATGACTTTTTATTCGCGCTTTAGGTATTCGCGTTTTTTAATTTCTATTAGCGCTTTTCGCCAAACGCATTCATTTTACACTCATTCATTTTTAAAACTTCCCCCTTGTTCTCTGGCCGAATGTAGTGTTTGTGAAAAACACGCAGTTTTACTTTGTCCAGTGTTCACAACTACCACCTGACTTCAATTCTATTGGGGTTAATTCTTCGACTTTCAAGACCTCAGACTTCCCCTAAAACAAATCTGAAATGCCCTGAGGTTCTAACATGAAATGAACTTTAAACTTTTGTGTGAAACCAGAGAACACTACGTACAACATTCAAACATTTCAATTGCATTTCATACATATAATTCATTCTTTCAATCTTCAATTCAAATTTTCTTTAAATGCTCATTGCGTTAAATAACACTTATATATTCACTTTCTAATTTAGCGCGCTTTACGCTTTTACATTACATTTTAATTTTAACTTGCGTATCCTTTACGCTTTTCCAAAATATTCGATATAAACAAAACCAGTGCTTAAGGCTTACAACAAATCATGCATTACATAGAAAACAGTTTTACATTAAATGCATTCATTATTTATACATAGAAAAATATAATACAACAGTTTTGCTATACAACTTACGTACTAGTTGCTTTTAATTAACACAATTCAATTTCCTATTTACAGAGAGTCTTTTGACTAAAATCGATGAATCCCATGTTCTGGATTACAAAGAACATTTCACGAAGTCTCACAGTTTTTCAACTGAACTCTCGAATTTCTTCCGCTGCATAATTAAGTTGTTCCTTCAAGCGTGTCCTTTACGCTTTCGGCAACCGGCTTTTGACTCGGGTAACTTCCCTTTTAAATCTGCAACTTGCACTTAAATCAGAAACATAACTGTGTGAATTTTAAAAGAAAATAAAGAATCTACTTATCTTTCTGCCAGTCTTTTAGGCGTTTTTTTGTCCATTCCTGAAAGGTTGGATATACTGTGGCTTGGGCTATTCTTTGCTTGTTACTCCTAGATTGAAACTCTGGGGCCGCCTTTCGTTTGGTCGATCTTCTTTCCTCCAGAAACACCTTGTTGGGACGAATGGTGGGTGGCGCTTTCCGTTTGTGCTGAAGTCTTTGCTCCCTCTCCAGACTGGCTCGTTCCTTCTCCTGCACTCGTAGGCTCCTTCGTTGTGGGTTGGCACCTTCGGCGGCTCGCTTCTCGCCGTTCTGTTCCCTCCGTAGTGGTGGAGCTTTCATAGTGTTTTCATTTGAACGTTCCTTCCTTAGACGCTTTGGTCGCTGAGACTGTTGCTTAGTGTTTTTTCGTTTTTGTTTCTGGGGTGGTCTTTTCTTCGGCTGCGGCTTCCTCTCTTCTGGTAACCTCCTTTTCAAACTGGGTTCTCTTGTTTTTGAGGGACCTGGTTGGGGCTCTTGAATCTTAGAAAAATTCTGTGAGGCTGGACCCTGCAACATGTCTTTCAAAATATTATTATTAGCTCTTCGATAATAATGTTTGATTTGATCGAAATTTGCCACAGTCTCTTCGCCCTTCTCATTCTTTAAATATGCACGGCATTCAACTATTCTTGTAATTTCAAAAGGGCCATGCCATCTTGGGCAAAATTTTGCGACCTTATCTTTTGCTGCGCATGAAAGTGCGTGGGCCTGTTTCAACACCTCCTCCCCCACTTTATATTCTACGGTTCTTCTTTTTGAATCGTAGTAATATTTCTGTTTCTTTTGCGCTTCCCGGGAGCACTTTTCTGCTTCTTTCAACATTTTTTCTATTTCACCCATTTGAAATTCCGGCGCTCTATCTTTCACATAAAATAATTTATCTAAGGGGGTCATTATCTTCCTGCCCAAAAACAATTCGGCGGGGGATTTCTTCGTTGTCTCGTGCTTAGCCGTTCTGAGGGCGAATGCAAATTCTTCGACGCAGTCATCCCAGTTAGAATGGTGCTTTTGCACATAATTTCTAATCAATTTTACAATATTCTTATTTACCCGTTCCGCTATATTTGATTGTGGGCGGTAGGGTACCATTTTCATATGCTTAATGCCCAACTTGTCACACATCATTTTAAATGTACTGCTTACAAACTGGGGACCATTATCGCTAATCACCCTCGCTGGACATCCATATCTTAAAATATATTTGTTCAAAAACGAATCTGCAACGACTTTTGCTGAAGCCCGCTTAAGTGGTATCAACTCAACCCATTTACTGAAATGATCCACAATGACTAATAAAAATCGTGCCTTATTTACATGACTCCTGGGGTAGGGGCCTAAGAGGTCAATACCAATTATTTCATTGGGGAACCTAGACTCAATACTAGTTAATAACCCGGCCGGGCGGAAATTTACGTCATTATTTATCTGACACGTGTGACAAGTCTGGCAGTAATTTTTAACTATCTTTTGTAATTGCGGAAAATATACCGCCTCGCGTACGCGTTGTATTGTTTTTCTAATTCCAAAATGGCCCGAGACAGGCGAATCGTGGAGCTCTTGCAAGATACTTAAAATTAATTTGGCCGGGATGACTGGTCTGTATTCACTATTTTGATTCGTAACTTTAGTATAAAATAAGAGACCATCAATGATTTCATAGTTCTGTGCTCTGCTTCGTATTGCATTAATGTCTATATGCTGGAAGTTATCTGGGTCTTTTAAATAATTATAAATATTTCCGAATTCGGGATCCCTAGCAATTTCTTCTATTACAGTCTCTCGAGAGTCAATGACCTTTGCCTGAAGCATCGCTATTTTTACTTTCTCGCCGTTCTCGTCTAACTTTATTCTAGATAATGCGTCGGCCACTACATTGTCTTTTCCCGGTGTGTGTTTGATAATGAGATTAAATTCTTGCAACTTTAGGGTCCACCGAATTAAGCGTGGCGAAAGATTCTTTCCTGAAAATAATCTGGTAACTGCCGCATGATCTGAATATACTGTTACGGGAGAACTCCCAAAATATACACAAAATTTTTGAACAGCTGCGAGCACTGCTAAAGTTTCACGCTCCGTTGCCGAATAATTTCTTTGCGTATCATTCAATGTACGACTAAAAAAGGCAATCGCTTTTCTATTTTGTGTTAACACGGCTCCGATTGCGTAATCTGATGCGTCTGCATAAATTTCTAGACCCTTGTCTTTCTCTGGGAACTTTAGAACCGGTGCATTAATTAAAGATTCTTTTAACTTCTCAAACGCGGCGTTTGCTTCTGAAGACCACGCAAAACGAACTCTTTTCCTTCTCAACTTTAACAATGGTTCAGCAATTTCTGCGAAATTTTTAATAAAAATTCTATAATATGAGCACATACCCAAGAAAGTCGCTAACTTTTTGGCTGTATTCGGAATTGGGTAATTTTTCACTGCTATAACTTTAGATTTATCTGTTTCGATCCCCCTTTGAGAAATTTTGTACCCTAAATATTTGAGTTCTTTTGCCGCGAATTTACATTTCTTAATGTTCACTTTAAGTCCTGCATCTTTCAAAAGAGTAAAGACTTCTCGAAGGTCTTTAATATGTTCTTCCAGCGACTCTGAAGTAACAATTATATCGTCAAGATAAATAAATGTACTTTTTCCTATTACCGGCCTTAAAATTTTGTCCATGCACCTCTGAAACGTGGCCGGGGCTCCCGACAATCCAAAAGGCATACGCAAAAAGCCATATGTACCGTATTTTGTTATGAATGCTGTTTTGTGAACATCTTCCGGCTTTATGCTTATCTGAAAATATCCGGATGTCAAATCTAGCGTGGTTATGTATTTTGTTGATTTAATACTTCTTAGAATTTCATCAATTACCGGAAGTGGGTAAGTTGGAAATTTTGTTATACTATTAAGCTTTCTGTAGTCAATAGCGAACCTGTACCTTAATGGATCAGTTAACGGCAAATCATTATTTTTCTTACATAAAACCACCGGACTCGCATATGCACTAGAAATAGGAGTTATTATTTTGTTTCTTAACATTTCATCAATATGGTATTTTATTATTTCCTCCTTAACTTTGTCGTACTTGTAAGGACGCTGACGTATAGGTTCATCCGTAGTTAATTTAATTTCGTGTGCTACGATCTGGGTGAATCCTGGAATATCATCAAATAAATCAGCGAAATTACTTACCAATTCCCGAAACTTGTCCTGTTCTTCGGGCGTTAGATGGCTTAAATCCACTTCAGGGGGAGGTGTTGATTTCTTTTTAACTGGGTCCATGGTTACTTGCAAGGTGGAGTTTTCAAAATCGATTTTCGCATCCACAGCTGCAAAGAAATCTGTTCCTAAAATAACCGATGCTTGGAGGTTCTTCACTACAAGAAACATAATTTTTCTTTGTTCTTCGCCGATTTTGATGTACAGCTCGATTTTTCCCATGCATTGACACGTTTTTCCTTGGGCTGCTACCACCTTCATTCCTTCCACGCTATGCAGACGATATCTACGAAAGTGCTTCTTAAAAAACTCTTCTGCTAAACAGCTTCCTTGAGCGCCGGTATAAAAAAGAGCTGTAGCGGGTACGTTGTTAATTAGTAACTGTATTTAGATGTACCTCAGAGGGATTTTTCTTCTCCTCGGAACATTGCACCCCCTTCCCCGCAATATTCCTTAGCAGTTTAAATGCTTTGCGGGCGTTTTCTTCTGTTGCCGGCTTCTGTCTGGAGTGAATGATTTTCTTCCGTAGTTGGGATTATTTTGTTGGCGCTGTACTTGGCGCGGTTGATCGCTCGCATTTTGACTGGTACCAGTAGTTCTCGGCCATCGTGTGTTTCTTCCTTCGGCAGTCTGGTTCCCCTGCGGCCGTTGTTCATACGGTTGCCTTCGTTTATTTTCGGCCGCTCGCCGGCTGTCGAATTGCACGGCGAGTTCAAACAGCTTGTCCAGCGTCACGGGATTTCTTAACTCCATGAAATCTTGTATAGATGGTAACGATCTGGGCAGGATTATCTGGATAATCTCCGGGTTCGGCCTCGTGCCATACAATAATTTAAAGACTTGTATTTTTCTCAAAATAAATTCCAATAGTTAGTCCACCCGCTGTTGGTACTTGCTAAACAATTCAGCTTCGAGTTTGGCACGGTCTTTAACCACAGGAAACGCTCTCAAGATTGCTAGTTTGAAATTTTCGTAAGTGTATGTCGGCGTTCCTGGTTCTCCCAGCAGACATTTTCCGATGCACTTATACCAGTTCGATGCTTGGCCCCTCAATGCTCCTGTCGCTAATATGACCTTCTGATGTTCCGGAACTGGATACAGCAAAAAATGCGCTTCTAACTTTTCCAGGAATGTGTTCACAGGTCCTCTGGCATCAAAAACTACTGCCGGCTTCATGGCTGCTCTGATGGTTTCCACTATGAATCCAAATCCATCAGGCATTGCAGCTGGATTTTGGGATGTAGTAGGCATATTCCAACTTCCTTCCATCCTTTTAGTTGTTCGGGCGCCAGTGTAAGGTTTCTCCTTCAATCTCTTGACTTTCTTCGTGAGCATAAACTGTGAAACCTTATGTGGAGGACAGTGAGCAGATCTAGGCTATGTCCTTTAGTGTTGAAGAACTACAAAGTCAGAAGGAGGGTTTAAAAGTGACCCTTTAATTCAAATATTTACAACTCTTCAAATTGAGAGTAAGCCACTACTTGGGCTGAACTAAAATAATATGAAAATAAAGTGTGTTAACAAATTCAATTCCCTAACTTAATTCTACGTAGGACGGCGAGGGAAGCTTACTCTTAGTGAAATGCAACAATGCGAATTTCACTAGCAAACACTAGTAATTGCAAATGCCTATAAAGGCGAACTTTCAGTAGACAGAGGAAATCTTGGCGCGCACAGCCTTACGGCGATAAATCCAAGGCACTGTTTTTCCCCTCGTTAACTCCTGCCTTTTAACTGCTAACAGATATACGCGATTTGCATAAATATCTCACTCGCGCTAAATTCGGGCAGCAACTGAAACTTTGAGAATTCGATAGGAAAGTTCAAACTAAAAATAATTTGGTTAATTAAAATAATGAATGCTACATTGGTATATAAAGTTATCTCAGTTAACTTGCCGAATATGGCATATATTTCCTGTTTTATTTTCTCAAGGAGTAATGTAACAGAGAGTTATAAAATATATTATTAAACATATGTGCAAACGTGTATAAATTAAATTCTGGAATTTTATTTCTTTGTTTCTACCTCACCAAAGAACTCTAGCATTTTCTACAATCTTAGATAATTAACACCTAGTCAAAAATCGCTTCTGTGATAGCATTTTCTTAAAAAAAATGCTGGAAAATGTTTTCACTTAATATTTAAAATCAATCGTTGTTTGAAAATATAAATGATTTAATGATTTAAAATTGCATTGTTTGAAAATTGCTGTAAAGGTGACCGTAATATTTTCTAAAAACGCTTTTCTACGCAATTCAAAGAGACAATCCCTTGCCCATAGTGTGGGGTTTTATGTTCTCGTTTAGCAATAAAAATTAATGTTTGCTTCTGTGGTTTTAAATGCTTGAAGAAATGTACGTATCGTTATTTTTGTATTAGAACTATTTCTAATTAAAAAGGTTTGGTTTTGTTTATTTGAATATAGCAAAGCACTCGAGGGCTATCTGCCTAAAGGGAGGGATGCCTTTGGAGTGGACTTTCTAAGGGAAACTGGCGTCCTAAACACATCGGGGAACCGCAAAAATGCCCGTGCAGCTAACCTGTTCGCAGGATTCGAACCTCGGACTAAACTACCAGTGTTTAGTGATGTTACCGCGCGGCCGCTGGTTGGCTTCGTAATTAAATGGAATTTATGATCTACCTTTGGCTGTCTGAACTAAAGTGTCCTTTTTTCCCAGTTTAGTTGACTATAGTTGACTATATCCTGTGAGACGTGTAAAAACCAGAAAAAAATTTATTTTACGCTTTTATAAATTTTTAACATAATAGAAAAAGTCTTACATACCCACTACTGAGGTTGAAAGGATTTTTTTTAAAGTTTTTAATTTGCAAGGAAAGGATAAATAAACGAACTGTAATTGTTTAATATAAGAATTAGAATAAGCAAACAATTAAACTCTGAATCATATGGTGTTATGTACTTGTTTTATTAAAGCGTGATTACAGAAGAAACATATATCATCAGAAATGCCATATTAGCTGGGACTAGACCAGACCGTTAGATTTTTTATTAACAGTATTCTTATTTGGAAGAAACCCGGTCTGCGGTTTACAGGCAAAAAAATTTGTAGTTAAAAAGTATTAGGATTGCGCATGGATTCTAACTGATAAAGACCAGCTTAGTGTTCTTAAAGAAATTCTGAAATATGTTTTAACATTTAAGAAGCTTTCTACTTATCGATGTCTCACAAAGACAGATTTTCCTTATGCTTGTTAATGAGTTTTGAGAATGGAGTTACTGAGAATTATATTTTAAATGTTTGACTGTCAAAATTACAATATGCAAATTGGATTCTATAGTTCACTCGCTAACGTTTTTGTTGATTTTTGAAACTGTGATATTTCGAAAAGAGAGGTAATAATAATTTATCACTGCCGGCGGTTTTATTTTTATTGTTTAAATTATTTTCACTCTGTTTATTTATGTGCATTGCATATGTCAAGCCAACATAAGTAATGATGGGTAAATCCGTGACGGCTGAATACCATAATCAACAGACTTATTATAAAATATAATTTGTCAATCAGTCCCACATTATTTTTTCCATCAAGTTTGAATTTCAAAAGTACGTTTTAACGTACACTTAAAAGCAGGGTATGTAGTTAATAGAAATCAATAAAGTCATTGAGTTTTCTGACATTTCTTATTCACTGTACGTCTAAAATGATGAATGAAGATTGATATATCAGTTTAATGTATCAGCAGTCTATTAAAAATCTCCTAAACAGTAAGTAAATATAAAAAATCGAAAGAATAAGCACCGTTTTTCTTTTTTTGTTACTGTAAACGTTCGATCAAATTTTCTTTCATCCGGTGTACATCACGGAACAAGGAAGTCGTGGCATAAATTGATCTTTTTAATGATTAACTGGTGATATTAACAGTTGGACCTCCTACCTTTTAATACTTAGGTTTAGATCCTTAGTTCTCAGAGTGGTCCAGGTGAACCCCCAGGGGTCCACGGGAGACTCGACGGGGGTCTACATTGGCGTGACGAAAAAATGGAGGTTCACAATTCGTAAGCGGGGGGGAGGGTGTCTACGAAAATTTATTTGCTTCCGATAGTGATGAACTAAAATGTTGGCTTGACTTCACTTATCAATGTAGGCAGGTAATATTTTAAGACTGTTATTTGTAAAACCTTGCATGTTCCATATTCAGTACAACGTGTCGAGACTTGCAAAGCTCCGCCGCCGTCCGCAGCGCTTGTTCAGACGTGCAAAGGAACAAAATGAGACTTTGTGGTGTGTGTGCTTGAAGTCTTGCATGAACTTGTTTGATTCTTCACCAATATAAATACGAATGCCAAGGATAAACGTTGCTCATTTGTTTCCGGAATTTCGAAAAGCAAAGTAAACTGATGTTAGTGTTTGCCAGTGTCCGAAAAAGTAAGTATTTACCTTGCCTATTTGTTATACATACTTTTATTTTATGTTGTAATAAGTATATGTGTAATGTTTGTGTGTGGTAGGTGAAATTATATACTGAACAGATTTGAAAGTTTCTTGTGTAATATGTCAGGACTGCGTGTTCGGTGCATATTCTTGGAAAACATCTTCGTGACAGCTTAAAGTCCTGAACTTGAACAGGGAGCTGAATGCAGCTATGTTCTGTGGTAGAATATTGTGATTAAGTGGTAGAAGAACTGCACTTTAAAGGGATTTAAAATCCTCTTTTATTAAACCACAATTATTTACAACCACTTCCCAACTCGGGAGGGATACAGAACAAAGAGAACGCACTTGGATCTAAAATGAATAATCAAATTAATTTAAACTAAAGCTAAATAGAAATTAAACCGTCGTTGCTCACAGAGCTATAACGCGAGGTTGGCCTCTAAACTAAATGGTGCGTAGCAAGGTTTAACTAATACTGACGCATTTAGATTTACTTCAATAAGTAATCACGGAACAGCGCTACGGCTTATAATTTGAATACCAGCTAGTTAGGCGAACGTGGAATAGAGTAACAGTGGTCTGAGACTAAAAGCTCTCTCACACTGAAAGGTTTCTACCTTTCGTTTAAATACTACTTGGCTCCACTTCAAATTAGCATAAAGCTGAAACGCGCGATTATTCTAACGGGAAGTTGAAATGAGAAGAGGTAGAAACATTCAAATTAAAATAAAACTTTGTTAGTTTAACTAAAAACCTTACAAATTATATGCAAGCAACTCATTTTTGTATTCAACTGGACGAAACAACTTTACCTAGTAATGAAGCATTATTATTGGCATATGTTCGATTTGTTATGGACGAAGAAATTCATGAAAAACTAACTACTATTCGCGAAAACTTCGGAGAGGACACTAAAGATGAATCAACATTTAATATCCCTAGTGATTTTTTTAAGGAAGAATCGAATCCATTCACAAACGTTTTTTCGGTGGCAACAGATGGAGCTCCTGCCACTGCCAGGCGATACCGTGGGTTTATAAGCATTTTAAAAGAATTATACCAGAGGTAACTGCAGTTCACTGTGTCGTCCACCGACAACACCTAGTAGCGAAAAATGTGATTGGTAGATCCCACCACTCACTTCAATTTGTGATTAATTCAATTAAGAAACTAAAAAGCAATGCATTGAATACGTGTTTACTTGCACAATTCTACGATGAAAATGTTAAAGACTTCCAACGATTGCTCTTAGATACTGAAGTACGCTGGTTGTCGAAAGGTGCATGTTTAACAAGATTTTACTCACTTTTTGAATCAGTTTTAGAGTTTCTGGAAAGTAAATATTCAAATTTAAAAGAAAACCTGATCAATTTGAAAGCAGACAACGCTTATTGATTGGTTCCTTGCGCTGTGAGTAGATTTCAAAAAAGTAAAGTTGGATGGAATCACTTTTTTTTTGATTGGCCAACTTTACTTTTCTCACATCCACTTTGAGTACAATCAATTAATAAATTAACCAATCAGTTCTCACTTTTTTTCGAAAACTATTAATTCGTGCTTGGAACCCACCCGCAACGTAAATTTCCATAATAAGATCTAATTTTCACATTTTTTTGTCGAGTTTTGGGAATATGGTATAAATGTAGCTTCAGGGGGTCTACCGGAACCAGCTAAATTTTGAAAGTGGTCTATGAGAAAAAATGTCTGGGAACCTCTGGTTTAGATTAACTGTGAAATGCTGCTTTAAATAATTATTAAGTTAAAATAAGAAAAATATGAATTAATGAATTTAATTCTCAGGAAAGGGGTGAATCGTCAGGTTTATTGATATACACAAACTTCGAATTTGGACACTTATAATTATATCAGCAATTATTGTCTCTTATTTGCCCATAATTATGTGAATAATTGAATTTCTCAATTTTTTTATAATTCATTAACCGCCAATGCATGCATTTTAAATCAGCTAATATGTATAGTTTACCAATGCTTTATTTATTTGTGGATTATATACTTTATTAAGCTCAAACAGTTTATTTTCTCTTATTCTTCATACATTTTTACGAAGCAGTGTGTAGGGATTTATATTTATTTTAAATAACCAGTTAACTTTAATTTTAAGTTACTTTCCTATAAGCCTTCATTCCTCTAATTGTCAGTACCAGAATATTTAAATTTGGGAGCGCGCGTAAGGAATGCAAAGTCTACCAGTGGGAGAAAGAGTTTAAATAT